>SJYV01053930.1:74593-194888 GCA_006410875.1 Neotragus pygmaeus | reverse complement strand
TGGGTGTCTTGGTTTGGGGGGGGTGGCGGGCGAGGAGAGGCACGTGGGGAGACACACAGGACCGCGCCGGCAGAGAGGGAGCATCCCCCGCTGGAGCGGGAGGCTGACGGTGAATCAGCTGGAGGGGGAGCCTCTCGGGGAGGAGCGGGAGGAGACTGGAGGTCCGGGGCGCCAGAGCCGCAAGGAGGAGCACGCCTGTGAGGGGCGCGGGCGGTGGGGCGAGCTGGCCCCGGGGAGGACCGCACGGAGGACGATGGGCCTGGACCACGCTCCTCCCACGGAAGGGGGAATCTGGGGAGATTCTGGGGGTGAAAGGGGGTGTGAGTACCAGGAACTGAGTGGCGTGACGGACTCCCAGTTGAGAAACCAGAAACAGTGGAAGAGCACGGCAGGGGGCTCAGAGGGGCTCGCACTCCAAAGGAGCGGAGGTCCGTTGGGATCGGGGCTCCTTTGGTCTCAGGAGACCATGAGGGATTCCCTCCACCCGTTGAGGGACGCACTTGTCTCGATACTATAGGCTTTGAGGACCTATAGGGAAACCAGAGGTTTCCCTGGAGCATGCGCCCACCACTACCCGACTAAGCCTGGCAGGAGTGAGAGGTCAGGTCAGACCAAGACTGGGGAGTTGAGTGTGACATATTTTCAGGGCCTGGCTGCTCCTAGAGATGTCCCCTACACTGGAGAGGGATCCAGCCTCCCATCTTGGGGCTTGTGCCACCGCGGGGCCTCTTAGTGGGAGGCTGCTTTTCCCCAGCTTAGTTCCCCTGCCAAGAAGTCAGTAGGGAAATTGGTCAGTGCTAAACCCAGGTCCCTTTTCTGTCCCCAGGTCCTGTGCAGTTGTAGCTAGCTCACCTGGGCCTGCTTTCCTCCAGCAGGTGTTCCCCTGTCCTCAGAGCAGTTGTGAGTCTGAGACCCACAGAGGAATTCCTTTAAGAGTGGTTTATTTCATTCTGATCACACGGTTCAGTACAAATGGAGACCCAAAGTGCAGTTATAAAAAAACAAAAGAGGTTTCTGTTCAGTTTTGGAAGACATAGAGGAGCTTTTTCTTTAAACTCAGTGGGAGGAACTGGCGAATTGGTTTGCACTGAGGGAGGTGACCTAGTTGCTGAGATATCAAGAAGCCAGCCAGGGATGGAAACTTTGCTTGTATAATCTGTGGCCACCCACTGGGTGCCTGGGAGTTGACCACAGTGGATGAAGGGCAAGAGCACTGGTTTTGGAGTAAGATAGGTATGCTCTGTCATCCTGCCTCCCTCCGGGGCTGTGACACCAGCGTAGCCACAGGTTCAAAGAGTTGCTGAGAGGGAGAGGTGAAATGTGTGTAAAGCCATGGTAAATGATGACCGTTAGTGCCTAGTCTTAGTAATAATATTTCAGGCTATGCCATATTGTGTTATCCTTGTCAGGACCATACTGGCCTGGCTTCCATGGCAAGATAAAGTTGTCTTTAAAAGAGTGTGCTGAACTGTCAGGGCCCAGAGGAGCAAAGATGAATATTTTGCTTGACAGAAAGGAGGCAAAAGAAGTAGAATTATAATCAAGTATACTTATAATAGATGCTATTTAGTAAGGCTGTTATAGAGAAGGAAATGGCAACCCACTCCAGTATTCTTGCCTGGAGAATCCCACCAACAAAGGAACCTGGTGGGCTACAGTCCATGGGGTCGCAAAGAGTTGGAGAGGACTGAGCGACTACATACACACGAGGCTGTTAAGCTCCAAGAGGGCAGGGTATGAATACCCTTAGGTGTTACCCTTTAGCTGTTAATTAACTGGACTATTAGTTCCCTGAGGGTGGTGTTTTAACTGCTTTGTTCACAGCTGAAGCTCCAGCTTCTGACACTGAGTAAGAACTGAACTGAAGCCTGAAACAAATACTGTTGGAATGTCTTAGGGCCTAAAGGGCCCTTTGAAGTCACTGGAGAATGCATTCTGTCCTTCGACATTTGGAGAAACAGGGCCAAGAACAGAAGGGACTTGTCAGGGCCACACAAGGATTGAGGAGCTGAGTCAGGACTAGAATCAACAAAGCTGGTGGAGCCAAAGCCGTGCCAGAGCCAACATCCAGCATCTGTGACCTTGTTTTTCTTGAGGTAGCTATTATTATTCTCAGATTTTAAATGGACAGGTACAGAGAGGTGAAGCAAAGTCACACAACTGGTAAGTCCCAAACCTGAAATCCCATCCTCACATAAAAACAAGGACCTGGCTTGTCTTGAAATAACTGCCCGAGGAAACAGGTGAGCAGATGCCCTCCCTGGGAGCAGCAGCTCTCTGCAGTTCTCCGTGATTACCAGCCAGGGGGCTTCTCTCTGGGCTTTATTTATTTATTTTCCTGGGCTCAGGGGTATTTCATTTGTGTGGGTAAGCCCCATCAGGCAGCCTGTCTGCTTTGTTCACCATATGCCCCCAGCCTGGCAGCCCTATGCCCCGCGTACAGTACTCATTGAGTAAAATCTGTGAGATTGGTACAACCCAGGGCTCTCCCAGTCTGAAGCCCATTCACCACCTAATCCCTACAAACTGGTCTGCTGTTTTGCCCCCAGAGATATTAAGGAGTCTCTCTCTGACAGTGTGTATCAGGCGGGGACCAGGGGAACTTGGGGGGGGGCGGCAAGCTTTGGTTGAGGAGGTTGACCTTAAGTTTAGAAAAGGGAAATGTGTATTGGAAGATCTGAGGAGGTTGGGGGGGAGAAGAAGAAGATCCTCAGNTCAGGCGGGGACCAGGGGAACTGGGGGGGGGGGGCGGCAAGCTTTGGTTGAGGAGGTTGACCTTAAGTTTAGAAAAGGGAAATGTGAATTGGAAGATCTGAGGAGGTTGCGGGGGAGAAGAAGAAGATCCTCAGGCTGACAGAAGACTTCCCACTGGTGGTCCAGTGGTTAAGAATCCACCTGCCAACGCAGGGGACACAGGGTCAATCCCTGGTCAGGGAAATTACCACATGCTGCAGGGTAATTAAGCCCACGCATCACAGCCACGGAGCCCGGGTGCCCCAGAGCCTGTGTTCCGCAACAAGAAAAGCCACTGAAATGAGAACTGTGCACACCGCGACGAAGAGCAGCCACCATTCACAGCAAGGAAAGTCTGCAAGCAGCAAGGAAGGTCCAGCAGAGTCAAAAATAAGTACAATAAACTTAAAAAGACAAAAAGACATCCCACTTGGACCATGGAGATCCCAGTTCTGAAGTTCAGCCAAACCAGAAGGCTCCCAAACCTGCAAGACAGGCCACATATTACTCGCTAGCGCATTCTTCCACCTTTACTCTCCTGCTCAGGGATGGGGCTCCTGGGGCAGCTGGGCTGAAGCCCCGTTTCTCTGGGGATTCCACTTCTCTTGGGTCAATGGGCAAGTGCGAATCTTCAGGGCTCTGTGAATCCAGAGAGGTTACTCCGAATGGCCTTTGCTAAGAACACTTTAATTATTAAATAAGGTCACTGTCCCCAGAAGTCCAAACTCCAGCCATATCGTCCTGGTCCCTAAATGTACCCTCAGAGGAAGGTAAATGTTTAAAGAGATACAGATAATTTTGTAAGGCCTCCAAACCCAGTGGAACCAGATATTGAGGCCTAAAAGAGCACTGAGATTTTTTTAGAGAACCCAAAGCAAACTTTTCAACTTGGGAATGTTTTAAATACTAATATTCAGGCTAGGAATATTTCAAATACTACTACTATTAATAATTGATACTGATAATAGGAATCATTTACTGAATCCCTAAACTGTGCTAAAACTGTTCTCATAGATTTCATATTTGTAGCAGTCTATTCGAAGTGTCGGACATGACTTCACTTTCACTTTCACTTTTCACTTTCATGCATGGGAGAAAGCAATGGCAACCCACTCCAGTGCTCTTGCCTGGAAAATCCCAGGGACGGGGGAGCCTGGTGGGCTGCTGTCTATGGGGTCGCACAGAGTCAGACACGACTGAAGCGACTTAGCAGCAGCAGCATGAGGTAGATAATGTTAAAATTCCCATGAGGGGGCTGAGGATTAGAGACAGTAAGTCTCTTGTCTTAGGTCACACAGCTAGTGTGTTATGGAATCAGAAGTCAACTTGATTTGTCTGAATCTGAAGTCCATCTGCTTCATGAGCCTTTATAGTGTCTGTTTTCTCCATTCTGATTCCCAACGAGTAGGGGACAGAAGCCGGTTAAGTTTGCCTGATATCCATCAACCAGGCCCTCGACACTTGGTCTCAGCCCAGTTTTGCCTGCCTTGCTGTGTGATCTTGGGTAAGTCACAACATTTCAGGTAGCTCTCAGTCTCCCCAAATGTTTCATGCAGAGGTTAACCATGAGCTTCCTTCTATAGCTGAGGCCTGGCTAGTGGGGGCAGAGTTTAGCTTGGATTTGACCAAGGTAGTAGTGGTAATAGAGGGGAGGGTGGAGGGTGGAGGTGGTCTTTAGCCCCACCCTCTGGTGACATCACACAAGACACCTACAGTCCCTGGAAGCCCCACCCCTGGTGACCCTCACCTGTGGAAGTGCCATCCAGTGCCTGGCGTCTGGTGAATGTTTTCTGTTCTATAGCAGAAGTCATCAGCCCTAGTGTTCAAGAGAAACCCCTAGGTAACTAGTGCGATTAGGGAGACTTGGAGGGGGCTTTGGGGCTTCCCAGCCGGTGTTAGTGGTAAAGAACCTGCTTTCCAGTGTTCGATCCCTGGGTCAGAAAGGTCCCCTGGAGAATGGCAGGGCAACCCACTCCAGTATTCTTGCCTGGAATGGGAGAAGGACCCTGGCAGGCTACAATCCATGGGGTTGTAAAGAGCTGGACATGCTGAAGCGACTGAGTGTGGAGGAGGGCCATGAAGGTGTACTGGACTGGGGTGGGATGCCTGGAACAAGACTGGGGTGGGCAAACTACTCAGAGGATGCCCTGAGCCTGCCCTCTGGATGTCCACCCTCATCCTTCTGGTCATGCTAGACTCCTGCCCCTGCTTCTTTCCCCTGGATCCAGGGCCCCTTTCATGGAGTCAGGAGATGGGAACCAATTCTGAAAATAGAGCTGCTCACGTGGAACTGGGCTCCTGGCTGAGGTCTAAAGGAAACAGGGTGACTAGATCTCTGCCATCCCAGGATCTGGTGTCTGGGTTCTGCGCTCAGAGTCCACTGTGTGTGGGGGAGGGGAAGGACAGGGAGTGAGAGCTATCGCCCCCCTGAGGAGGTGGCTGCGAGCCAGGCTTCACTGGTACAGAGAGTAGGGCGCTGGTAACTGGATGAGACTGAGGTCCTTGAATGCAAGTCACTTGCTAGAAGCCTAAGGAAGCAATTTGCAGGAAAGGACCTAGTCACCTGCTTTAGAACAGCATTTTCCAAAGTGGTTCTGTGGGATGTGGTTGGCTGTGACAGGAAGCAGGGCAACAGGAGTGGCTGAGAGTATCTGGGCTCTGCAGTCACAGAGCTGGGTCCAGATCCTGGCTTCACCTCTCTCTACCTACCCCGCAGGCTAGTTATGAGAGTTGCAACAAGGCTCTGAGTGAGAAAGTGAAAGTGAAAGTCCCTCAGTCGTGTCTGACTCTTTGTGACCCCATGGACTGTAGTCCATGGAATTCTACAGGCCAGAATACTGGAGTGGGTAGCTGTTCCCTTCTCCAGGGGATCTTTCCAACCCATGGATCGAACCCAGGTCTCCTGCATTACAGGCAGATTCTTTACCAGCTGAGCCACCAGGCTATGAGTGAGCATATAGTGAACTCTTACTACATTTCAGCTAGCTTTATAATCATTACTGGGAAAGGAAATCCTTGGTCATGTAAGCTTGGCAAATGTATTGAGCTGATCAAAAAGTGTTTGGGTTTTCCCATTAACATCTTATGGAAAAACCTGAACAACGTTTTTGGCCAACCCAATAGGTTCAACAAAGTGAAGCAGGCTTCTTTGGTGCAGGCCTTCTCTGATCTTTTAATATGCTCTTAGGACTTGAGAAGTTCTAAGACTTGGGTATGGAGCATTGAACTGGATGTAACAGATTTTAGGGAGCCAGGAACTAAGGCACTGTTGCATGTCATCATTCTTAGGCCTTTGTCTTCATGGTGGAATGGAAAGCTAGCTGAATTGGGCAACCCTCGGGAAAGCCTTCCTGTCTCTGGGCTCCTGTTTTTTCAAGGTAAAACAAAGGAACTGCATGAGATGCTTTCAGAGGCTTTTTGTGGTTCCTTGAGGTTCTGAGTTGGGAAGACAAAGCTGTAGACAAGGGTGGAGGCAAGACTGTTGAGGCTAAAGACCTGTCTCTCAGGGAGAAGAAATCCAATTCTGGCAAGTGGATTCAACCAGCAAGTGGGCCGGGGGATTCTTGTGCTCTGCACAGAAGCGGCCCCACTACTGTCATTAGCAAGGTCTTGCTGATGAATTGGTTCATCAGCAGGGTCTGATTCCTAAACCTGCCAGGTTTATAATCTTGGATTATAATTTTTAATTTTTTTACTTTATTCTGCTTAACAATACTGTATTGGTTTTGCCATACATCGACATGAACATCTTGGATTATGAAGTAGAAGACTCTTGAACTCCCCTGTTGTAGCACCTCCCATGCAGTGGTATAATGACTTATTTAACTCCTACTTCCCTACCAGGCTGGGAAAGGTCAGAGGCCAGAGCTGACTCCATAATGTAATGCAGGAGGAACTAAGGGATGCAAGTCAGGCTGGGGGTGAGGTGGAGTGTGGGCTGGGGGTGGCTTGATGTTGCCTTTGCACAACAAGCACCCTCTGTTTGCCTGGACTATGTGCGAATTATTGGAGCTTTGTGGGTGATCATGGTGCTGCTGATGGTGGAGAACTTGAGTGCTTTATCTTGCCCAGATTTCTTGCATTTTAGAATGACTGGTGCAAAGGAAGTTGCAGTAAATATCTGACGAATGATGAACAGAGTAAGTTTGGTTGCTGCGTCCATTAAGCCTCCTGGGGAGAATTTGAGGGAGGGGAGTTGTCTGTCTAGCTAGTTGTCTGGATAGTTTATCAGTACCTATTTGATTTAATGAATGGCACAGTGAATAATGATAAGCCTGAATTAAGCAACTAGTATCAGGCAAAAACAGTATATAATTATGAAATTATTAATAGTACTTGCCACCTTGTCTTGCAGAGGGCAGTTTTGCAAAGTGGTTAAAATTACAAACTGAGAGACTTCCCCATTGGTCCTGTGGTTAAGACTCCATGTTTCCAATGCAGGGGCTGCAGATTCGATCTCTGGTTGGGAAACTAAAATCCTACATGCTGTGCAGTGCTGTCAAAAAGTAAAATAATAGTAATAATAATAAAAAGACTGCAAACTGAATTTATATCATGCCTCTACTGCTTCTTAGGCAGGGTACTCAACTTCTCTGTGCCTCAGTTTCCTTGTCTGAAAAATGGGCATATGATAGTACCTATCTCGTAGGGTGCTGTGTTGATTCAATGAATCAAATATGCCTAAATTGCTTAAGACACTGTCTGGCACACAGCACATGCTGTGTAAGCATTTGCTATGCTTTGATTTCCTCTCTATAACCTCTGTTATATTATGAAGTTCCTGAAGGCAAGGATCAAATTCTTTTCCACTCTCCTCCCACCCCACACTCTGGGACCCAGCACAGGACATGAGGCAGAGAAGGAGCTCAGTAAGTGTTTGGTAACTTATATAATGATAACTTATATAATCCATTATAGATCTTCCACAGGGGAAAATGAGGGGGCATTAAGGAGGTGGCAACTTGTACTGGTCTTAAAGGATTTCAGTAGAGGGAAAGGAAGTTGGCCCAGGGTCTACATTTGGGTTAGGTGGGAAATGAGGATGGGAGCAGGTCATGGGGTCTTGAAAGCAGGGTGAGGGGTTAGATTGGATTTATTTGCAGTTAGCAGTGTGGAAGGTCTGGAGGCAGGAACTTTTCTGCAGGGCTGTGGCTAGCGCTGTTTTTATAGGATCAGTTGCTACTAGGGACTTGCAGAGGGAAAAGTGGCTTTTTGAGTTGGGCTTTGAAGGCTACGAAATATTATCAGGATGCTATTATGCTGATTTTTCATTCCACAAGCATGAAATGAATGAAAATGAGCACCAGCTATCTGCGAAGCAGCAGGGGTTCACAAAATAATAAGACAAATAAGCCTACCCTGGAGGAGCTTGCATTAACAACTTAATGCCTATGAGAAGTGTTATAATGGTCAAAGGACAGTAGGCATTCGAGTAGAAAGGTCAGCGTCAGAGGACTAGGGGCGAGGGAAACCCGGGAAAATATCACAGAAGAAATGGGTTTTGAGGAATGACTAGGAGCTTGCCAGACAGGCAAGATGAGGTAAATGTCTCAGATGGAGGGAACAGCTTACCCGGGCTACAGACACGTGAAACAGCAAATCCAGGGGCTTGATGAGGCTGTGGCTGAGTGTGATGTGTGCTGTGGTTGAGTACTAAAGCTGGGAAAGGCAGTAGGGACCAGATCATGTAGGGTGATGGAGGGTTAGTGGGAGACCCAGGCCATTTGGAAGAAGCTAAAGGTAGAGGTAGCAAATCTGTTCTTAGCAAGGACATTGTCGCCACTGTGTGAGCACCGAGGGCAGCATGAACACGGGAGGAAAACAGCGGGGGCTGCTGTATGGAGCCTGGACTGGGAAGGGGTTGGCTGACCTCGTGAGCCTCTTTAAGTAACGCCTGCCTCAAACGTTTATTGAGCACCTTCTATATGCCAGGCACTATTCTAGGTCCTTGGGATAGATAAGGAGCAAAAGAATCGTGAGACAGAGCTGAGCTCTCCCTGAGGACAACTCTGCTCCTTCTAACTCAGTGTAGGGATAAGGGGGTAGCGAAGAGGGAGGAAGAACTGGGCAGCAAAGCCCCCCCAGCTGCTGCTCACAGGGCAGCTGGTGAGGACACCAGCTCCCTAACTTTGCTCGGGCCTCTCTCTTCCAGGCCCCTGCCCAGCCCACGGCCATGGCCACGATGGTGGCCCAGAAGCTCAGCCACCTCCTGCCTGGTCTGCGGCAGGTCCACCAGGAGCCTCAGCCGTCTGTGCCATCAGAGCCTGTCTTCACCGTGGATCGAGCGGAGGTGCCACCCCTCTTCTGGAAGCCGTACATCTACGTGGGCTACCGGCCGCTGCATCGGACCTGGCGTTTCTACTTTCGCACGCTGTTCCAGCAGCACAATGAGGCAGTGAACGTCTGGACCCACCTGCTGGCCGCCCTGGTGCTGCTGCTGCGGCTCGCCATCTTTGTGGGCACCGTGGACTTCTGGGGAGACCCTCATGCCCTGCCCCTCTTCATCATCGTCCTCGCCTCCTTCACCTACCTCTCCCTCAGTGCCTTGGCTCACCTCCTGCAGGCCAAGTCCGAGTTCTGGCATTACAGCTTCTTCTTCCTGGACTACGTGGGTGTGGCCGTGTACCAGTTTGGCAGTGCCCTGGCACACTTCTACTATGCCATTGAGCCCGCCTGGCACGCCCAAGTGCAGACCATCTTCCTGCCCACGGCTGCCTTTCTTGCCTGGCTTTCCTGCACTGGCTCCTGCTACAATAAGTACATCCAGAAGCCTGGCCTGCTGGGCCGCACTTGCCAGGAGGTACCCTCCGCGCTGGCCTACGCACTGGACATCAGCCCCGTGGCGCACCGCATCCTCGTGTCCCCCGACCCTGCCACAGACGACCCGGCTCTTCTCTACCACAAGTGCCAGGTGGTCTTCTTTCTGTTGGCTGCGGCTTTCTTCTCTGCCTTCATGCCTGAGCGCTGGTTCCCTGGCAGCTGCCATGTCTTCGGGCAGGGCCACCAGCTCTTCCATGTCTTTTTGGTACTGTGCACGCTGGCCCAGCTGGAGGCCGTGGCGCTGGACTATGAGGCCCGGCGGTCCATCTATGAGCCTCTGCACACTCGCTGGCCCCACAACTTCTCCGGCCTCTTCTTGCTCACCGTAGGCAGCAGCATCCTCACCGCATTCCTCCTGAGCCAGCTGGTGCGGCGCAAGCTCGATCTTGATCGGAAGACTCAGTGAAGGGGGTGGCAGCTGGTAGGGAGGGAGGTATAGTGGGGGCCCAAAGGTCCGATGGGAACAGATGGGAATAGATGGGAACCTTGGCTCCAGATGGGAACAAGTCCTGGTAAAGTTGTTTGTGTCCAGCCCGTGGTGATTCTCTGTGCACGCCTCAGCTGACAAGGGCAGCACTGGCCAGTCCTTGGATTTGAGGACTGGCTGGAGCTGCTGGGGTCTACTCTTGGGCCTTTCCCAGCTGCCTGCCCTGGGAGAGGGAAAGAGAAAGATGTGTGTCACCCTGGTTTTGCCTCCTCTCACTGCGTCTCTCACTTAGTGGTGAGGATGGGGGATCAGCTGGGGCTAAGACCCTGACTTGGGGCTTCCAGATTATATGGGAGGGGGTGAAGCTGGGATTTAGGTTAGAGTCAGATCTGAGCTGAGGGACAGGGGAAGCATCAGCAGTGCCCTCTACCCAGATCCCCTTGGGAAAGGACAGCCCTCTGTTGTGTGCAGGACTTTAAGGTTCTTTGAACTCCAGCTTGGAGTTTGGGTGCTCTAGAGAACTCCCAAAGGCTGAAGATTGTGCCAGGTGGAAATGGATCCCATCAAGTGCCCCACAGCTCTCAGTCACTGTCCCAGTGAGCTCCACCCTCCTATCAGTGGACTCTGTATCCCACCCATCCTGTTCCCATCTTCTTTCCTGGGTCCCTCGTTCACAACTCAGTGTTTATCCATTCAGTGTTTCTTGGGCCTCTACTCAGACACAGGCTGTTGATAGGGCCCTGTGGATTAATGCAGGATGGTAAAGGCTTTACTATTGGATGAACTGTCAGGGGAAGCACTGAGGAGGGAATAATTAGTGCTGCCTGGGACCCTCAGGGTCTTGGGTTGAGAAGGGTGAATAGGAGTTTGCAGATGGAGAAGAGGAAGTGTATTCCAGGGGGAGGGAAAAACCTGTTCAAAGGCCAAGAGGAATGGAAGAAGGAGTCACTGGAGCTGAAATCAGGGGTAGTCTAGACTCTGATGTCCTGGATGCAATAAAATGACTGTGCTAACAGTTGCCTCCTTGCTTCTTGTCTCCTATCCTGGAAAGAGGGCCCTGGTGCACCCCTTGGGCCTGCTTATTGTGTTGGAGGAGGTTTTCAGGGGGAACTTGGGGGTGGGCAAAGGGAAGAGATCCTGTTTTATCTTTGCCTGGGGTGGGCCTTATTTACTGTATATGGGAACTTTTTTTTGTTAGGAAAGGTGAGGCAGTTTTATTACTAAATTAATATTAGACATTAAAAGAATATGTTTAAAATATATAATTTGACAAATATTTCATTTCTTGGTCTTTTAATCAAGGAAGGTCTTTATGTTAACTTTTATGATATCATTACATGTCAACATTTACAGTATTGCCTTTTCCCCTGTACATAAGCAATAAATGGCAATATATGTACAGTGAAGGAAAATTAGGGAGTACAGGTAAGAAAAGCAAAAAATCTTGAATGAATAAGGAATATCACTCCACTGCTAAAATACCATGTCATGCATATATTTCATCTGTGGTGATTGTGGTTATGTGTGCTAGCATTTTTGTATTTCTGAGGACTTAGAACAGTGCTTGGTGTGCGTGCTGCTCAGTCGTGTCCTACTCTTTGTGACCCCATGGACTGTACCCCACCAGGCTCCTCTGTCCATTGGATTTCCAGGCAAGAATACTGGACTGGGCTGCCATTTCCTTCTCCAGGAGATCTTCCTGACCCAGGGATTGAACCCCCATCTCTTGTGTCTCCTGCACTGGCAGGCAGATTCTTTACCAACTGCACCAACTGGGAAGTCCAGGTGCATTTCTAAGGGGCTTTCAGAATTTGCAAAGTACTTTCACAAAACTTGCTTGACCCTCTTTAAAATTCAAGGCCACACAGTAAGTACTGAAAGCTAGTTCTTGACTCCAAAGTTTTAGTTTTCATTCTACTTAACATTTTCTAAATCCTTTACCATGAGGTTTCCTAGTTATGCTTAGTTTTTTGTTTTGAATTACAAATGTAATCCGTTTAAGGTAATGCTGAGGACCCCAGCTATGGAGCTGGCAGACCAGAACCTCCTCTCCTCTTTTTGAGATGTTCCTAGGTGTTCCTAGGCTTCCTAGATGTTCCTTGGCTTCCCAGGTGGTGCTAGTGGTAAAGAACCCACCTGCCAATGCAGGTAGGCCATAAGAGACACAGGTTCTATCCCTGGGTCAGGAAGATTCTCTAGAGGAGGAAATGGCAACCCATTCCAGTATTCTTGTCTGGAGAATCCCATGGACAGAGGAGCCTAGCTGGGTACGGTCCATAGGGTCGCAAAGAATCAGATACGACTAAAGCGACTAAGCATGCATAAGAACTCAGCGATAAGACAAGGAAAAGCTCTGATGGTTATGAGTAAGAGAGTGCAACTAACTCAACAAAAAGAAAATGCATATTCCTTGTGCAGCGTCGCGAACGCGTTCACACAACACAGTTCCAGAATACAACTTTTGGATCAAAAAGCCAGAATGAACTTAGCCTTGGTAATCTGCTCCACGCCTCACTGTTGTCCTAGTTAAGAGGTTAAGACCGCGGCGCCGGGAAAGGGGGCGGGGCTTGGTCCGGGGCGGAGCCGACGCTGAGGGCGGTGCCTGCGCCGGGGCGGTCGCGGCGTAGCTCCGCCCCCAGCGTTGGCGGGAGATCCGAACGTCNCTAGTTAAGACGTTAAGACCGCGGCGCCGGGAAAGGGGGCGGGGCTTGGTCCGGGGCGGAGCCGACGCTGAGGGCGGTGCCTGCGCCGGGGCGGTCGCGGCGTAGCTCCGCCCCCAGCGTTGGCGGGAGATCCGAACGTCTGCAGAGTCTCTGGTGGCGGTTGCGTGAGGTGGCTCGAGCTTCCAGCAGGTGTCCCGTTGGCTTGGTGGTCTCAGCGGCCATGAGGCGCAGAGGCCCGGAGAAGGAGGAGGAGGCCTGCGGTGTGTGGCTGGACGCCGCGGCGCTGAAGAGGCGGAAAGCGCAGGTGAGTGGTTGCGGTGGAGAGAGGGTGGTTCGGGAGGGCCTAGGGTCCAAAGGCGTGTGAAGAGAGGCGTTTGGGTGAACCTGGAGATGATGGAAGTAGAGTCAGGGGCCAGAACGAACATATTTGGCAGTTGAGGGGAAAGAGGAGCTGGAGTCTGAAAAAGGCTGAAGAATGGGATTTGGGAAGGGTGGAGAGAAGGAAATGGGATAGGAAGGCTGACAGGCAGGCAGAGTGGGGCGGCATGTGAAGAGGCTGGGACAGCGAGGTTTCGAGGTGAGGGAGAGGTTGGAGAGAAAATTTGCTTTGAGGAGCGTAATGGAGCAGACAGACTCCTTCACGCAAAATCCTTGCGAAAAGGTAGCAGAGGCTCAAGTACGCGGAGGGGTGGGTGCCTATGCAAAGGGAAGTTCTCGCCCGGAGGGTCCGCTGCCCAGAACTGGTAACTTCGGGGGGGGTGGGGAATAGAAGAAAGGAAAAACAGAAAAATAGTTAGCATCCAGTGATGTCACATACTATATTAAGTATTTAATATGTATTATTTGTATCATCACCTTTATGGGAGTAAGGAGACTGAGGGGAGGATAATTAAGCCAGTTTCAACCAACTCGGAGAATTGGAACTCACACACAGGTTTGGCACATATGCAAGATTCTGTTAGTCATTACAAAGAAACAAAAGTATGAGATAATATTTACTGTTTATTGAGCATTTTAAGCCGGACATTGTGCTGAATATTTCCAACGAGTTATTTTGTTTGGTACAATTCTATGTAGTAGTAATATATGTAATGTATGTAGTAATATGTTTAACATATGCGGTGAAATATCTAACATTTATAACCTTTCCTTGTCTCAGAGGCCACAACTTTCTTGGGTATCCTTCCAGAGATAATCTGTGCATCTACAAGCAAATGCCTAACTATTCTTTTAAATAGTAACATCATGTATATTGTTCTGCAGCTTGCTTATTTCACTCACTGTATCTTAAGGATTATTTCATATGGCTCACAGAAAGCTGCTTCATTCATTTTAAGGACTACATAGCATTCTGTTATGAAATAGTATCCATTATATGGATTAATAATGTCTTAGTCGGCTGGGCTGCCATAACAGAATACCATAGACTGGGTGGCTTAAACCAACAGAATTAATTTTGTCATTGTTCTGGAGGCTGGAAGTCTGAGATCAGGGTGCCAATATGGTTGGATTCTGGTGAGGACTTCCTGGCTTGAAAACAGCTGCCTTATTCTTGTGTCCTCAAGTGGTCGTTTCTTGGTGTATATGTGTGTGTGTAGAGAGAGGCTGAGATATATGCGTGTACTTGACCTGAAGCCACAAGAAGGCTAGTGTTGCTGAAGCAGAGTGAGGCAAACAGGAGTAGATGAGATCTGAAGAGTGTGAGAGAGCATAGGTGGCCAAATAATGTCATGTGGGTATTAGAGCCTCAGCATACAAATTTTGGAGTACACGATTCAGCCATAGCAAGTATATATGTGCTGTGCTTAGTTGCTCAGTCACGTCGGACTCTTCCTGACCCCATGGAATGTAGCTCGCCAGGCTCCTCTGTCCATGAGGATTTTCCAGGCAAGAATACTGGAGTGGATTGCCATGCTCTCCTCCAGTGAATCTTCCCAACCCAGGGATCAAACGCAGGTCTCCCGCATTGCAGGCGGATTCTTTACTGTGTGAGTCATAGGGAAGCCCGCAAGTATATATAGTATTTATGTTTACCAGTCTTTTCTTGATAAGAAGCTGTCTCTAATCTTTTGCTATTAAAAACACTTATGAAATGAAGAGTTTTATACACACATCCTTTTGTACATATGCAAATAAGTCATCTGAAGGATCAATTTCTAGAAATGAGGTAACTAGTTAAAGAATTTTTTTAAAAATTAAGAACATGAAACATGTAACCTTGTTTAGTAAATACAAAAGTCTCTTTCTTCTATCCAGTGGTTAAAATGTAGATCACTTCAGAAATCTGAAACATATTTCCTGTAGCACAGGAGTTCTCGAGAGTCTGTGTCAGCCTTATATTTTTTGTTAACTATGTTTGTTGAATTAGCAAAGTTATCTTGCTTGCTTGTCAACTTTTTTGTTCTTCTCTAGTGTGTGAATGAGTATGCTCCAAAAATAGGAATTTTATCATATTATAGCGTAGATAGAATGGTTACCTTTCCCCCCCACATATAGGGGAAAAGGCTAATTAATGGGTGGTAGGGAAAAAAACATATTTATCAAAAATGACCAAAGTGTGCAATGGGTGTTTTTTACTTCTGGAGTTAAGAATAAGCCTTTTATACTTTTAGAATAAATACATTCTTGATTTATGTGAGATGGATGGGAAATCTGTGTACCAGTTTAATTTAGAGAGAGAAGTAGAAGAGAGCTAGGAGAGAAAAGGGGAATATCCCTCAGGGAAGAGGAGAATCAATATTTGTTTCTATGTCTGTAACTCTGACACTCCAAATCACACCTTTTCCTTTGATGATGTTATGAAGAAAACATTTGTGTGTTGATCTGGTGCATGGCAGGAGTCCTCTCTCCAGGATTTCTAGGCCCTTTACTTTCCTCTGATTTCTGGAGGCCAGAAATGGCACCCCACTCCAGTACTCTTGCCTGGAAAATCCCATGGATGGAGGAGCCTGGTAGGCTGTAGTCCATGCGGTCGCAAAGAGTTGGACACGACTGTGCGACTTCACTTTGACTTTTCACTTTCATGCATTGGAGAAGGAAATGGCAACCCACTCCAGTGTTCCTGCCTGGAGAATCCCAGGGGCGGGAGAGCCTGGTGGGCTGCCGTCTCTGGGGTGGCACAGAGTCGGACATGACTGAAGTGACTTAGCAGTAGCAGGACCTTATGACTGTAGTCACTGACGCCATTATTCCTAAAGATACTTTGGTATTTTATTCCTAAAGATACTTTTATAAACTTTTGTTCTTCCACTAGTTCCTGTTCCTCTGATGTTAAGATTTCCAGCCCAAAGCAAAGTCCTAAAGATTCCCTTTTACAGGATGTAGAATCCTGCTTCTTCCTAGATTAGCTATCCAATAGGCCTGAATGAGTTTTAATGTCAAGTGTCAATGAAAAATTAATAGTCAATTTAAGAAAGAAAGGGAAATTTTTATTTGGGCCAGCTTGAGGATTATAATCTGGGAGACAGTTTTTCAGAAAGCTCTGAGGACTATTCCTCCTATAGTGGTCAAGGCAAGGTTATATAAGTTTTTGAGNAGCAATCGTGATTCCAACTTGTGTTTCTTCCTGTCCAGCGTTTCTCATGATGTACTTTGCATAGAAGTTAAATAAGCAGGGTGACAATATACAGCCTTGGTGTACTCTTTTTCTTATTTGGAACCAGTCTGTTGTGCCATGTCCAGTTCTAACTGTTGTTTCCTCACCTGCATACAGATTTCTCAAGAGGCAGGTATTCCCATCTCTTTCAGAATTGTCCAGTTTATTGTGATCCACACAGTCAAAGGCTTTGGCGTAGTCAATAAAGCAGAAATAGATGTTTTTCTGGAGCTCTATTGCTTTTTTGATGATCCGGCAGATATTGGCAATTTGATCTCTGGTTCCTCTGCCTTTTCTAAAACAGCTTGAACATCTGGAAGTTCACAGTCCACATATTGCTGGAGCCCGGCTTGGAGGATTTTGAGCATGACTTTACTAGCATGTGAGATGAGTGCAACTGTGTGGTAGTTTGAGCATTCTTTGGCATTGCCTTTCTTTGGGATTGGAATGAAAACTGACCTTTTCCAGTCCTGTGGCCACTGCTGAGTTTTCCAAATTTGCTGGCATATTGAGTGCAGCACTTTCACAGCATCATCTTTCGGGATTTGAAAGAGCTCAACTGGAATTCCATCACCTCCACTAGCTTTGACCTACAGCCACAGTCTAAATCTTCGAATTCATTCTCCTTTTGTTCCTCCAACCATCTCTTCATACCAACACACCCAATCAAGGATAGGTTGTGGGAAATGGGGAAATGAAACCATAAGTTTTTGATGGGAAGGTATCTGAATTATGAAACACAATTTCCTCCCCTTGTTTGTGTTCAATTTTAAAGGAAAAAGGAAATAATAAATATTATTGGTACATGAGTGTTTAAATCTCCAACTCTAACTGTGGACTTGTCTATTTCTCCCCCGTTTATTTCTGTCTGTTTTTATTTCTTGAATTTTGAAGTTCTCTGGGATTTTTCTGAATCTCAGTTACATATGAGGAGCATCACATTCAAAATTACTGTGTCTTGTTGATGAATTAGCCTTTTTACCAAGATGAAGTGTCCTCCTTTAGCCCTGAGAGAGAGATAGTATTGTCCTGAAAACGCTGATAGTATAGCCACTGTAGGTTTCATGTTCTTAATCTATGCATCATATATCTTTTTCATCTCTTCTACTTTCACCTCTCTTTGTCTTGATATTTAGGCTGAGATTTCCTTAGACAGTTTGTGGGTAGGTCTTGCTTTTTTACCCCATCTGTCTTATACTTGAAGAGTTGAGATAACTTGCCTCTAATATGATTATTGATATAGTTGTGTTTAAATTCACCATCTTGCTATTTGCTTCTTTATGTTTATCCCACCTGTCTTTTTTTTTCTTTTTCTCTGCTTTTTTATGACGAATTTTTATGTTTTCATTTCATTTCCACTATTGCTTTGTTAGCTATACCTGACTTTATTTTCTTAGTGATTGCTCCACAATTTACAATTAGTTCACTTCAGTCACTCAGTCGTGTCCAACTCTTTGCAACCCCATGGACTACAGCATGCTAGGACTCCCTGTCCATCACCAACTCCTGGAGTTTGCTCAAACTCATGTCCATTGAGGTGATGCCATCCAACCATCTCATCCTCTGTCATCCCCTTCTCCTCTCGCCTTCAGTCTTTCCTGGCATCAGGGTCTTTTCAAATGAGTCAGCTCTTTGAATCGGGTGACCAAATATTGGAGTTTCAGCTTCAGCACCAGTCCTTCCAATGAACATTCAGGACTGATTTCCTTTAGGGTGGATTGATTGGATCTCCTTGCAGTTCAAGGGACTCTCAAGAATATGCACATTTAATTTCTCATACTCTCTTCAGAGAGGGTTATATCACTTCACATATACTGGAAGTTCTTTAGAACACTATCTTTTATTTCCTCCCTCCCATCTTCTGCACTTTTTATAGTATACCTTTTACATTTAAGTGAAATATAAACAGGCTTCCCTGTTGACTCAGTGGTAAAAAAAAATCCACCTGCCAATGAAGGAGACTAGGGCTCAATCCCTGGGTCAGGAAGATCTTCTGGAGAACAAAATGGCAACTCACTCCAGTATTCTGGCCTAGGAAATCCCATGGACAGAGAAGCCTGGCAGGCTACAGTCCATGGGGTCACAAAAGTATCAGGTGTAACTCAGTGACTAAAGAACAACAGAATATAAACTCAGTGATATATTCTTCTAACTTTGTCTTTAAAAGCCAACTATCTTTAGGAAAAATTTAGATGATGAAAATAATCTTTTTCCATTTATCCAGTTATTTGCTATTGTCTGGCATTCTTTTGTGTAGATCCCACTTGTAATCCACTTCCACTTTCCATCCATCTGACCCATCTATGGATCAGTTCAGAGCAGCCTGCTGCTCAATGTCTGGAAACAGTCCTCTTACACAGGCATACCTCAGAAACATTGTCGATTTGGTTCCAGATCACTGCAAGCAAGTTAATATCATACCAAGTTTTTAGCTTCCCAGTGCACATAAAAGCTATATTCACACTACACTGTAGTCTATTAAGCGTACAATAGCATTTTGTCTAAAAAACAATGTACATACCTGAATTTAAAATCACTGACAACCATCGTCTAAGCCTTTGGTGAGTCATAATCTTTTTGCTGGTGTAAAGTCTTGCCTCAGTGTTGAGGAGTGCTGACTAATCAAGGTGAAGGTGGTGGCTGCTTAAGGCTGGGGTGGCTGGGGCAATTCCTTAAGATAAGACAGCAATGGAGCTTGTCACATTAATTAACTCTTCCTTTCATAAATGATTTCTCTGTAACATGCACTGCTATTTCTCAGCATTTTACCCACTGTAGAGCTTCTTTCAGAATTGGAATAAATTTTCTCAAACTCTGCTGCTGCTTTATCAATTGTTGTTATTGTTCAGTTACTAAGTTGTGTCTGACTCTTTGCGACTACATGGACTGCAGCACTCTGGGCTTCCCTGTCCTTCACTATCTCCCAGAGTTTGCTCAAACTCATTTCCATTGAGTTGGTGATGTCATCCACCATCTCATCCTCTGTCTCTCCCTTTTCCTCCTCCCTTCAATCTTTCCCAGCATCAGGGTCTTTTCCAATGAGCCAACTCTTTGCATCAGGCGGCCAAAGTACTGTAGCTTCAGCTACAGCATGTGCTATGATTAGTCACTCAGTCGTGTCTGACTCTTTGAGACCCCATGGACTGTAGTCCGCCAGGCTCCTCTGTCTATGGTGATTCTCAAGACAAGAACACTGGAGTGGGTTGCCATGCCCTCCTCCAGGGGATCTTCCCAACCCAGGGATCAAAGCCAGGTCTCCTGCATTGCAGGCAGATTCTTTACTGTCTGAGCCACCAAGGAAGCTGAAGAATACTGGGGTGGGTAGCCTACCCCTTCTCCAGAAGAACTTCCCAGCCCAGGAATCAAACCAGGGTCTCCTGCATTGCAGGTGGATTCTTTACCAGCTGAGCTACCAGGGAAGCCATCAGTTCTTCCAAAGAATATTCAGGATTGATTTCCTTTAGAATTGACTGGTTTGCTCTCCTTGATGTCAAAGGGACTCTCAAGAGTCTTCTCCAGCACCACAGTTCCAAAGCATCAAAGCTTCGGTGCTAAGCTTTCTTTTACATGACTACTGGAAAAAACATAGCTTTGACCATACAGACTTTTGTTGGCAAAGTGATGTCTCTGCCTTTTAATATGCTGTCTAGGTTTGTCATTGCTTTTCTTCCAAGGAGCAAGCATCATTTTAATTTCATGTGTTGAGTCCCTTAAAATCACTTATGAGGACTAGAATCAGCTTCTTTCAAACTCCTGTTAATGCTGATATTTTTACGTCTTCCTGTGGATCATGAGTATTCTTAATGGCATCTAGATTAATGAGGCCTTTCCAGATGGTTTACTACTAACTTTTCCCAGATGCATCAAAGGAATCACTATATATGGTAGCTATAGCTTTATGAAGTGTAGTTCCTAAATAATAAGATTCAAAAGTCAAACTTACTCCTTGATACAAGGGATATGAATGGATGTGTTCACAGGCATGAAAACACCATTAATCTCACAGTACATTTCCATCAGAGCTCTTGTGTGACCAGGAGCATTGTCAATTAGCAGTAATATTTTAAAAGGAATCTTTTTCCCTGAGCAGTAGGTCTCAACAGTGGGCTTAACATCTTCAGCAAACCATGTTGCAGAAAGATGGGCTGTCATCCAAAGTTTGTTGTTCCATGTGTAAGGCACAGGCAGAGTAGATTTAGCATAATTTTTAAGGACCCTAGGATTTTCACAATGGTCAATGAGCATAGGCTTCAACTTAAAGTCACCAGGTATGTTAACCTCTAACAAGAGAGTCAGCCTGTCCTTTGAAGATTTGAGGTCAGGCAACAAAGGTCCATCTAGTCAAGGCTATGGTTTTTCTTGTGGTCATGTATGGATGTGAGAGTTGGACTATGAAGAAGGCTGAGCACCAAAGAATTGATGCTTTTGAACTGTGGTGTTGGAGAAGACTCTTGAGAGTCCCTTGGACTGCAAGGAGATCCAACTAGTCCATTCTGAAGGAAGTCAGCCCTGGGATTTCTTTGGAAGGAATGATGCGAAAGCTGAAACTCCAGTACTTCAGCCACCTCATTTGAAGAGCTGACTCATTGGAAAAGACTCTGATGCTGGGAGGAATTGGGGGCAGGAGGAGAAAGGGATGACAGAGGATGAGATGGCTGGATGGCATCACGGACTCGATGGACGTGAGTCTGAGTGAACTCCTGGAGTTGGTGATGGACAGGGAGGCCTGGTGTGCTGCGATTCATGGGGTCGCAAAGAGTTGGACACGACTGAGCGACTGAACTGAACTGAACTGATTGACTTCTCTGGGCTTTCCAGGTGGCGCTAGTGGTCAAGAATCCTCCTGCCAATGCAGGAGCTGCAGGAGACACAGGTTCTATTCCTGGGTCAGGAAGATCCTCTGGAAGAGGAAATGGCAACCCACTCCAGTATTCTTGCCTGGAGAATTCCATGGACACAAGAGCCTAGTGTGGGCTACAGTCCATGGGATTGCAAAAAGTTAGATATGACTTAGCAACTAAACATGCATACATGATTGACTTCTCCTCTGTAGCTATGAAAGTTCTAGACAGCATTTTTTCCAAGATAAAGCTGTTTCACCTACACTAGAAATCTGTTGTTTATCTTAGCTAGATCTTCTGAATAACTTACATGCATTTCTACATCAGCTTTGGCTGTTTCACTGTGCACATTTATGTTATGGAGATGGCTTCTTTCCTCAAACTTCATTAATCAACCTCTGCTAGTTTCAGACTTTTCTTCTGCAGCTTCTTCACCTCTCCTAATCTTTAGAGAATTGAAGAGAGTTTGGACATTTCTCTGGATTGGGCTTTAGCATAATGGAATGCTGTGGCTACTAGAACTCTCTCCATATCAGAATAGCTATTTCATTTTTTTATCATTCTAATTTCACTAGAGTAGTACCTTTAGTTTCCCTCAAGAACTTTTCCTTTGCATTCATAATTAAGCTAAATGTTTGGCAAAAGAAACCTAGCTTTCAGCCTGTCTTGTATTTTGACATGCCTTCCTCACTAAGTTCACCATTTTTAGCTTTTGATTCAAACCGAGTGATGTGTGAACCCTTTCTTTCACTTGAACAGTTAGAGGCAAGCATTGGGTTATTAATTGCTTAATTTCAATATTGTTGTTTCTTGGGCATAGGGAGACTCAAAGAGAGAAAGAGAGACAGGTGAAGGGCTACTTAGAGAAGCAATCAGAGCACACACATTTCCCAGTGAAGTTCAGTGTCCTATATGGGTGCGGTGTATGCACACCAAGACAATTACAACAGTATCTTCAAAGACCAGTGTTCACAGATCATCATGATGGAAGAGGGGCATGGGAAATTCACACTGATTTATACATGATTCAACTTGAACTTTAACTAAAACAGCCCATTTTGTGGTCTACTAGACATATATGGTTCATCTGCTTTAACCACTGAAGAAAATAATGCATTTAAACATCACAATGGAGGGTCCAGTGGTTAAGGATCTGCCTGCCAATGCAGGGACACACATTCAATCTCTGGCCAGGGAACTAATATTCCACATGCCTGGTGACCAAAAAACCAAAATATAAACAAGAAACAATATTGTAATAAGTTAAAGACTTTAAAAATGGTCCACATCAAAAATAATCTTAAAAAAAAATCACAATGGAAGGAATTACTTGGCAGTACAATGGTTAAGGTTTCTCATTTTCACTGCAGTGGGCACAGGGTTTGATCTCTGGTCCAGGAACTAAGATTCCACAAGTCACACACTATGCTGAATGAAAAATAAATCTTTTTAAAAATTCAATAAAGCTGAAAAATTGCAGCCATCTAGGTACATTTTTTCAATATAAAGGATCAACAAAACTAAGAGATGGATTTTTTTTTTAAAGAAAAATGGATAAACTAGAAGAAATAGATAAATTCCTAAAAATATGCAACCTACAAAGACTTAATCACAAAGAAACAGAAAATTTGAACAGACTAATAATGAATACAGAGACTGAAACTGTAATGAAAACCTCCCAACAAGGAAAAGCCTATACCATATGGCTTCACTGGTGAATTCAACCAAACGTTTTGAGAATTATTACCAAGCCTTCTCAAATTCTTTCAAAAAGCTGAAGAGAAAGGAACACTTCTAAACACATTTTGAAGCCAAAAAGACCAACACTATTTTTTTTAATACAAGTCCATTACAAAAAAATACATGTCAGTACCCCTAATGAATATAGATTTTAAAAATTAATAGCAAGCCAAATTTAACATACATTAAGACCATCATCAGAGAAGGCAATGGCACCCCACTCCAGTACTCTTGCCTGAAAAATCCCATGGACGGAGGAGCCTGGAAGGCTGCAGTCCATGGGGTCACTGAGGGTTGGACACGACTGAGCAACTTCAGTTTCACTTTTCACTTTCATGCATTGGAGAAGGAAACAGCAACCCACTCCAGTGTTCTTGCCTGGAAAATCCCAGGGACGGGGGAGCCTGGTGGGCTGCCATCTATGGGATCACATAGAGTCAGACATGACTGAAGTGACTTAGCAGCAGTAGCAGCAAGATCATCATGCACCATGATCAACTGAGATCCAAGGATGCAAGGATGGTGCCACATTCACAAATCAATGATGAAACAAATGACATTAATAGAATGACAAATAAAGTAAAATGAATGTTCATTTCAACATGTAAACACATATATAAGCTAATGAGAAATACCAAGACTTAGAAATATTTTAATTATTGAATATACTGCAAAAAAAACCATAAATTTTATTTTATGCAAATTAAAATTAAATAAAGAAGAAAAATACACAATTTAGGCACAATTGGATGTGAGCAGGATAGTCAATTGTGGGAGATTGATTGTAAAACTGGCCCAAGTTGTCACACTACCTTGTCTCCAGGCCCTTTTACAATGTAAATTTGGATTTCTACCTATGCAGAGTTGGGATCTATTTTTCCACCTCTTGAAGCTCAAAGTCACAAAGGCTTTGCAGTTTTACTTTCCATAGTGCTGGGGTCCAGCCCTGGTGGATCCAGGGTAATTCAAAGGGGAGATGGAATCCGCGTCTTAGGAAAAACTTATTTATTTAGAAATATATAGAGACATCAGGAAGAAATTGTATAGTAGGAAAATTAGTGGAGAAAAGATGCTGAATAACTTGGTTTAGGTGGAGAGCTAATAAAACCTGGAGACAAGAAGTTTGCACCATCTACGTTAGGCCACCAGCGCCCACTTGAATAGCACAGGGTGCCCCACCTTGGGCTCCCTCTCACGTGGGTCTTAGAAGCCAGGGCAAGTAAGTATACGTGGTGAGCCTCCATGCTCCAAATGGGAATTCAGCCTGAAAAGAAGAAGGAGGGAGAGAGAGAAAGAGAGAGAGAGAGTGTCGACATGGGTGAAAACAGTCTTTCCAGTGAATGGCCCCAGCCGCGGCTCCCAGCACGCGGCTGTTTCGTGCGGAGGTGGCAACAGAGGAGTTCCCTTTTTGTTTTTTTGTGGTCGCGGCAGCGGAGGAACCAGGTGCCTGGGGGATTGCGACATGACGAATCAGCCTGTCCAGGATCCAAATTGGCGAATCTGCATCCTGTGGAAAAAATACAAGCACATTCTCCACCGCCAGTTAATAATGGGTCGGGACCTTTCCATTGTCCGGAAAGGAAGTCCTTCCACTTTACCAACGGCTTTGTATTTTGTCATTCTAGACGAATCAGCATTTAAATTATTTGTTACAAAGAAAGCATGTTGTAAAATCGGATGGGGAGAACTATACTTAAATTCCACCCCCCCTTTTTTTAAATTAACAGAGCATGCGAGAGTAAATGATGTAAAAATAGTTTCCTATAGCAATCTGCCAATTTTTAGCAAACATTAAAAGTGCGTCAATCTGTTCCTTGTCATATGAAATTACAATTTCTGATGGCTCTTTACCGAACAATTCAATGCTCCGTTTCCTCCCTTTTAATATCAACGTTGCTATCAAGCCTGGATAAGAAGCCACTACTTTTTTAGCTTGGGCGGGAAGATGGACCCATTCTAGAGGGCCGCTTTGCCACAGAATTAATTTTTTTGTCTGGCTACCCCAATTACACCTACGGTGGTTTTATGTCAAAGGAATTGTAAAGCAGTTGTCAATTTAATTAAAAAAAAATTTTAAATTTGTGTTTTAACGACATGAATTTAGGGATATGTTAATTTAGGTCTAATGTTTAGTTTGGGTCTCTGTATAAATTTAAATAATAAATGTATATCCCGAGAACGTTAAACATTAGGCCAATTTGGATCCTGGACAGGCTGATTCGTCATGTCGCAATCCCCCAATCACCTGGTTCCTCCGCTGCCGCGACCACAATAAACAAAAAGGGAACTCCTCTGTTGCCACCTCTGCACGAAACAGCCGCGTGCTGGGAGCCGTGGCCGGGGCCAGTCACTAGAAAGACTGATTTCACCCGTGTCGACACTCTCTCTCTCTTTCTCCCTCTCCCTCCCTCTTCTTTTCAGGCTGAATTCCCATTTGGAGCATGGAGGCTCACCACGTATACTTACTTGCCCTGGCTTNATATATATATATCTTAGTTCCCTGACCAGGGAATGAACCCAGGTCCTCAGCAGTGAAAGGGTGACATCCTAACCACTAAACTGCCAGGGAATTCCCAGTCATCCCTGGTTTTTCTGAGTCTGTTTCCATTAACTGATCCCCCACTCCACCCCCACCTCCCCATTGTGGGTTATTTTCCTGCATTTCACATATCTAGCAATGTTTTTTTGGGTGCTCGACCATGGTTCTACATTGCTGGAGGTCTGGATTTTGTTGTCTTTAAAGAATATTGAAATTTGTTTTGGCAGGTAGTTACTTGCTAATCACCTTGTTCTTTTTTTTTTTTTTTAAAGTATTCATTTATATTTATTTTTGGCTGTGCTAGTTTTCACTGATACACTGACTTTTCCTCTAGTTGCAGAGTGGAGGCTACTCTAGTTGCGGTTGAGGGCTTCTCCTTGCTGTAGTTTCTTCTGTTATGGATCATGGGTTATGGGGTGCACAGGCTACAGTAGTTGCAGCTCCTGGGCTCTAGAGCACAGGCTCAGTCAGTAGTTGTGGTGCGTGGGCTTAGTTGTTCCTTGGCATGTGGTATCTTCCTGAATCAGGAATCGAATCCATGTCTCCTGCATTGGCAGGTGGATTCTTTACCACTGAGCCACCAGGGAAGTCCCAGTCAGCTTGTTTTTTAAGCTTTGTTAGGACCGGGTGATTCAACAAACATGAACTTGGGGAAACTCTGGGTGATGGTGAGGGACTGTGCTGCAGTCCATGGGGAGTCCATGGGGAGTTCATAGGAAGAAATGTGTCTTTAGGTCTTCCATCCATTTTTTGATTTTTTTTTTTTTAATATTGAGCTCCATAAGCTGTCTGTGTATTTTGGAGATTGGTCTTTTGTCTGTTACTTTGTTTGCAAATGTTTTCTCCCATTCTGAGGGTTGTTTTTTCATCTTATTTATGGTTTCCTTTGCTGTGCAAAAGCTTTTAATTAGGTTCCATTTGTTTATTTTTGTTTTCATTACTCTAGGAGGTGGGTTGAAAAAGATCTTGCTGTGGTTTATGTCAGAGTGTATTTCCTATGTTTTCCTCTAAGAGTTTTATAGTGTCCAGTCATACAATTAGGTCTTTAATTCAAGTATCATATATTAACACATATATGTAGAATCTGGAAAAATGGTACAGATGAACTTATTTCCAGGGCAGGAATAGAGATGCAGATGTAGAGAATGGATGTGTGGACATAGGGATAAGGTGAGGGTGGGATGAACTGGGAGATTAGGATTGACATACATACATTACCACATGTAAAACAGATAGCTGATGGGAACCTTCTGTATACCTCAGGGAGATCAGCTTGGTGCTCTGTGATGACCTAGATGGATGCGATACGGGTGTGGGTGGGAGGGAGGTCCAAGAGGGAGGAGTTATATGGCTCAAACAGTAANTTTCTTCTAAGGGATTCTTTTCCACAGTAGTAGATATATTGGTCATCTGAACTGAATTTGCCCATTCCTGTCATAGCTTTTCTTCCAGGGAGCAAGTGTTTTTTAATTTCATGGCTGCAGTCACCATCTGCAGTGATTTTGGAGTCCAAGGAAATAAAATCTGTCACTGTTTCTGTTGTTTCCCTATCTATTTGCCATGAAGTGATGGGACCGGATGCCTTGATCTTCATTTTTTTAGTGTTGAGTTTTAAGCCAGCTTTTTCACTTTTCTCTTTCACCTTCATCAAGAGGCTCTTTAGTTCTCCTTCACTTTGTACCATAAAGATGGTTTCATCTGAATATCTGAGGTTATGGATATT
This sequence comes from Neotragus pygmaeus, assembly GCA_006410875.1. Taxonomy (NCBI): domain Eukaryota; kingdom Metazoa; phylum Chordata; class Mammalia; order Artiodactyla; family Bovidae; genus Neotragus; species Neotragus pygmaeus. The sequence goes on along the minus strand of SJYV01053930.1, from coordinate 167,808 downwards.
TCTCCCTAAAATCTTGATTCCAGCTTGTGCTTCATCCAGCCTGGCATTTTGCATGATGTACTCTGCATATAAGTTAAATAAGCAGGAGGACAATATACAGCCTTGACGTACTCCTTTCCCAATTTGGAACCAGTCCGTTGTTCCATGTCTGGTTCTAACTGTTGCTTCTTGACCTGCATACAGGTTTCTCAGGAGGGAGGAAAGGTGGTCTGGTATTCCCATCTCTTGAAGAATTCTCCAGTTTGTTGTGATCCACACAGTAAAAGGCTTTAGTGTAGTCAATGAAGCAGATGTTTTTCTGGAACTCTTGGCTTTTTCGATAATCCAACAGTTGTTGGGAATTTGATCTTTGATTCCTCTCCCTTTTCTAAATCCAGCTTGAACATCTGGAAGTTCTTGCTTCATGTACTGTTGAAGCCGAGCTTGGAGAAATTTTTTTTGGTGGGGGGGCTTCAGGGGGTCTTTATTAAGTGATGCTTTAGTCTCAAGTCTGCCAGGGACTGGAAGTGGGAGTGACCCCATTCCCCCTAGACTGTCCCAGACTTGCCTTCTTAGAGGAAGGATGCAGGAAGCCTGCTATCCCCTGAGAACTAGCTTGGAGAATTTTGAGCATTACTTTGCGAACATGTGAAACGAGTACAAGTGTGTGGTAGTTTGAACATTCTTTGGCATTGCCTTTCTTTGGGATTGGAATGAAAACTGACCTTTTCCAGTCCTGTGGCCGTTGCTGAGTTTTCCAAATTTGCTGACATATTGAGTGCAGCACTTTCACAGCATCATCTTTTAGGATTTGAAATAGCTCAGCTGGAATTCCTTCACCTCCACAGCTTTGTTCGTAGTGAGGCTTCCTAAGGCCCACTTGACTTCACATTCCAGGATGTCTGGCTCTAGGTGAGTGATCACACCATTGTGGTTATCTGGGTCCAAAATGCAGTATTTGTGTACTTTTTATTGGCCATCTTTGAAAAAGACAATTACAGTTTTTTGTAGTTTTCAGCAAATTTGAAAAAAATTGGGGCTATTATTTCTAAGTATATTTTCTGCTGTCTTTCACCTTGTTTTTTGGAATTCTTGTTATNCCAAAATGCAGTATTTGGGTACTTTTTATTGGCCATCTTTGAAAAAGACAATTACAGTTTTTTGTAGTTTTCAGCAAATTTGAAAAAAATTGGGGCTATTATTTCTAAGTATATTTTCTGCTGTCTTTCACCTTGTTTTTTGGAATTCTTGTTATATGTGTGCTCCATAGACCATTAAGAATTTATTCTTAAAAAAAAAAAGAATTTATTCTTTTCAGTTTCTCATTTTGCTTCATTTTGGATTGTTTATATTGTTATAACTTCAGGTCCCACTGTTTTTTTTTTTCCTGTAGTCTCTATAATCTATTAAGCCCATCTAGTGAATGTTTCATAACTTCTATTTCTTTCATTATTTTCACATTTTCCTTTAAATCCTTGAGCATATTTAAAGTTTGCTAATTCTGTCATCTTTTATATATATATATCTTAGTTCCCTGACCAGGGAATGAACCCAGGTCCTCAGCAGTGAAAGGGTGACATCCTAACCACTAAACTGCCAGGGAATTCCCAGTCATCCCTGGTTTTTCTGAGTCTGTTTCCATTAACTGATCCCCCACTCCACCCCCACCTCCCCATTGTGGGTTATTTTCCTGCATTTCACATATCTAGCAATGTTTTTTTGGGTGCTCGACCATGGTTCTACATTGCTGGAGGTCTGGATTTTGTTGTCTTTAAAGAATATTGAAATTTGTTTTGGCAGGTAGTTACTTGCTAATCACCTTGTTCTTTTTTTTTTTTTTTAAAGTATTCATTTATATTTATTTTTGGCTGTGCTAGTTTTCACTGATACACTGACTTTTCCTCTAGTTGCAGAGTGGAGGCTACTCTAGTTGCGGTTGAGGGCTTCTCCTTGCTGTAGTTTCTTCTGTTATGGATCATGGGTTATGGGGTGCACAGGCTACAGTAGTTGCAGCTCCTGGGCTCTAGAGCACAGGCTCAGTCAGTAGTTGTGGTGCGTGGGCTTAGTTGTTCCTTGGCATGTGGTATCTTCCTGAATCAGGAATCGAATCCATGTCTCCTGCATTGGCAGGTGGATTCTTTACCACTGAGCCACCAGGGAAGTCCCAGTCAGCTTGTTTTTTAAGCTTTGTTAGGACCGGGTGATTCAACAAACATGAACTTGGGGAAACTCTGGGTGATGGTGAGGGACTGTGCTGCAGTCCATGGGGAGTCCATGGGGAGTTCATAGGAAGAAATGTGTCTTTAGGTCTTCCATCCATTTTTTGATTTTTTTTTTTTTAATATTGAGCTCCATAAGCTGTCTGTGTATTTTGGAGATTGGTCTTTTGTCTGTTACTTTGTTTGCAAATGTTTTCTCCCATTCTGAGGGTTGTTTTTTCATCTTATTTATGGTTTCCTTTGCTGTGCAAAAGCTTTTAATTAGGTTCCATTTGTTTATTTTTGTTTTCATTACTCTAGGAGGTGGGTTGAAAAAGATCTTGCTGTGGTTTATGTCAGAGTGTATTTCCTATGTTTTCCTCTAAGAGTTTTATAGTGTCCAGTCATACAATTAGGTCTTTAATTCAAGTATCATATATTAACACATATATGTAGAATCTGGAAAAATGGTACAGATGAACTTATTTCCAGGGCAGGAATAGAGATGCAGATGTAGAGAATGGATGTGTGGACATAGGGATAAGGTGAGGGTGGGATGAACTGGGAGATTAGGATTGACATACATACATTACCACATGTAAAACAGATAGCTGATGGGAACCTTCTGTATACTACAGGGAGATCAGCTTGGTGCTCTGTGATGACCTAGATGGATGCGATACGGGTGTGGGTGGGAGGGAGGTCCAAGAGGGAGGAGTTATATGGCTCAAACAGTAAAGAATCTGCCTGCAGTGTAGGAGACCTGCGTTCGGTCCCTGGGTTAGGCAGATTCCCTGGGAAAGGAAACGGCCACCCACTCCAGTATTCTTGTCTGGAGAATTCCATGGATAAAGGAGCCTGGTGGGCTACAGTAAATGGGGTCATGAAGAGTCTGACCCAACTGAGCGACTAACACTTTCACTTCTCAGTTGTACAGCAGAAACTAACTCTGGAAAGCAATTATACTCCAATTAAAAAAAAAAGTGTTTCTTCATTGGCTAGTGAGAACCCTCCCAGCCCCGTGTGAGCTCTAGGAATTGTTCATCTTGCGCTTCCTGGCATTTTTTGTCTGACCTCACGGGTTTTGCCTACAACACAGGTGAGTTTGTTTTCAGTAATGAACTGAAGGGCTCTCTATGTAGATTCTGGATGTGCTTCTCTGTGCTGCAAATCCCAGCCACCTCATCTGTCCCCAAATTCCAGTCTCAGCCTGCTCTATTCATCAAGACTGCAGTGCTCTGTCTGGGTTATCTCTCTACATACAATGCAATCTGACAAGTGCTACCTAGGGCAATCCAAGATCACAGTCGTGCACTGCCTGTTATCCATCATCCAAAATCAGTTGTTTCTGTATCTGATTCAGTTTTCTAGTTTTGTATGGTGGAAGGAAATACTCCATACTAATACTACAAGTCTATGAATTTTATGCCCACAATTTTCCAAATGTTAAAATGAAGTCAACTTTGGGCTAGAATTAATAATATGGGTTCAAATTTCAGGTCTACTTCCAAATTGGTACATTGTTGTTGTTCATTTGCTAAGTTGTGTCCAGCTTTGCGACCCCATGGACTGCAGCAGGCCAGGCTTTCCTGTCCTTCACTGTCTTCTGGAGTTTGCTGAAACTCATGTCTATTGAGTTGGTGTTGCCATCCAACTTCTGTCCAACCATCTCATTCTCTGTCGTCTCCTTCTCTTCCTGCCTTAATCTTTCCCAGTCAGGGTCTTTTCCAGTGAGTCGGCTCTTTGCATCAGGTAGCCAAAGTATTGGAGCTTCAGCATCAATCCTTCCAATGAATATTCAGGGTTGATTTCCTTTAGGATTGANCTCTGTCGTCTCCTTCTCTTCCTGCCTTAATCTTTCCCAGTCAGGGTCTTTTCCAGTGAGTCGGCTCTTTGCATCAGGTAGCCAAAGTATTGGAGCTTCAGCATCAATCCTTCCAATGAATATTCAGGGTTGATTTCCTTTAGGATTGACTGGTTTGATCTCTTTGCAGTCCATGGGACTCTCAAGAGTATTCTTCGGCACCACAATTTGAAAGCATCATTTCTTTGGCACTCAGCCTTCTTTGTGGTCCAACTCTTAAATCCATACATGACTACTGGAAAAACCATAGCTTTGACTATATGGACCTTTGTTGGCAAAGTTGTGTCTCTGCTTTTTAATATGCTATCTAGGTTTGTCATAGCTTTTCATCCAAGGAGCAAGTGTCTCCTTGTCAAGTGGGCCTTAGGAAGAATTACTGCAAACAAAACTAGTGGAGGTGATGAAATTCCAGCTGAGGTATTTCAAATCCTAAAAGATGATGCTGTTAAACTGCTGCACTCAATATGCCAGCAAGTGTAGAAAACTCAGCAGTGGCCGAAGGACTGAAAAGGTTAGTTTTCATTCCAATCCCAAAGTCAATGACAAAGAATGTTCAAACTACTGTTCAAATGTGCTTGTTTTGCATGCTAGCAAGATAATGCTCAAAATCTTTCAAGCTACACTTCAAAAGTACATGAAATTGGTACATGGATATTGGCAAATCTCATTCTGTCTTTGACTTTCACAGCCAAATTTAATATAATCCTACTTTCCCTACTTTTTGGGCATTCCACAACAAGCAAATAGAAACAAAATCAAATCACAAATAAAGGAGCATGGATGAGTGTAAGTGTAGTGAGATTTGTGCTGCTTCATTGCTCTTCTTAACAGCCAACTATTATTAAATGTTGTCTATGTATGAGAATTGTGTAAGCCTTTTATATGAATTAACTCACCAAATCCTCCTAACTGCCTTGTGGGCTTGGTACTGTTATTGTCTCCATTTCACAGATGAGAATGATACAGAGGTCAACTTCTAGAGGGTCATGCAGCTAATGGGCTGTGGCAAAACTGGTGTTGATTTGAGCAGAAGCTGTGTGACTCGGGAGCCATGCTGTTAAACCACTATGTGACTGTTTGAAAGCCTTGAAATTAAAAGATGCTTACTCCTTGGAAGAAAAGTTATGACCAACCTAGATAGCATATTCAAAAGCAGAGACATTACTTTGCCGACTAAGGTGTGTCTAGTCAAGGCTATGGTTTTTCCTGTGGTCATGTATGCATATGAGAGTTGGACTGTGAAGAAGGTTGAGCACCATAGAATTGATGCTTTTGAACTGTGGTGTTGGAGAAGACTCTTGAGAGTCCCTTGGACTGCAAGGAGATCCAACCAGTCCATTCTAAAGGAGATCAGCCCTGGGATTTCTTTAGAAGGAATGATGCTAAAGCTGAAACTCCAGTACTTTGGCCACCTCATGAGAAGAACTGACTCATTGGAGAAGACTCTGATGCTGGGAGGGATTGGGGGCAGGAAAAGGGGACGACAGAGGATGAGATGGCTGGATGGCATCACTGACTCGATGGACGTGAGTCTGAGTGAACTCCAGGAGTTGGTGATGGACAGGGAGGCCTGGTGTCCTGCAATTCATGGGGTCGCAGAGTCGGACACGACTGAGCGACTGAACTGTACTGAAAACTATTGAAAATGAATCAACTGTTGCTGCTGTAGACTCCTAAATTATCTTTAAGTATAAAGGAGAGAATATCTTCTGTGGAATCCCTTTAACAGATCCTGTTTGTTTAGTCAGCCTGATGATTTCTATGGGGAAGCACAAAGAATGGGCTAGAATTGAATATATGATTCTTGAGGAAAAACAGACACCATCAGTATGGCAGAAAACGGTGGAAGGTGAGGTACAGCCAAAACTAGAGAAGTGTATATACATGGAGTCTAAAAGATATAGTGTGGTTCCAAGAGGGCAACTGTTGTGTTTATTGAGTCTTTCCTGTCTGAGCTGTCTTGATATTAATTGTTTCTATTCTTTTTCTCCCCTTCCTTAGACACATTTAATCAATTCAAGCACCAAAGTGTTAACACTCCTTCCTGGAGAGAGAAAAGCTAAAATTTCTTTTACTCAAGGAAGCTGTCCATCTGCAGGCACTCGGCAGACCAGCATTGCTTCCTTCCTCACCTTGCAGCCAGGTATGGTGAGCACACTGAAAGCCATCAGGGTGCAAAAGTGAGTGCACTCATTTTTCCAAGCTGCAGCATTTATGAAAAGTGGTGTCACTAGTGCTTTGTGTTAAACTTAGCTGACATATTAGACGAGTTATAAAGCACAAGAAAACATCGTCTTTTGGAAAGCACTATATACGTGCTTTTACAAACATGCTTTTCTGGTTCTGTTTATCCCAGTTTAAAATTAAATATTGATATTCTTTGACAGAGCAGTGAGGAAAGGTATACTTGAGGATTGGGGGTGCAGAGGGGAGCCATTAGTAAGGTATATGTATTAGTAAGGTGTATGTCTTGGCTTGGCCACAGTTAGCACTGTCTGTATAAGATTAATTGATAATTGATATGTCTATATGAAGCTTCTCAAATTAATCAAAGTTCAAAGGTGTTTTTTCCCTTAGAAAGCTTGGCATAAAGTTGGCTTGTGTCTCATCATTCCTTGGCAATTCTTTGTTTGCATATTTCTCTATGGGGACCAGCTGCCTCAGAGCAAGCTGGAGTTTACAGAGCAGGATTCTTGTCAGTTGAAGGTGCTGGGAAGAGTTCTAATTCTTGGTGCCATTCCCAGGACTGCTTTGCCTAAGCCTTCAAAATGCTTTCTCCCTACCAGAAACAAAAACTTAAAACAATCTTTTGCTTTAAGCAACGAGTGCAGATTTTTTCAAAACCATTTTCCAATTCAAAATTCTTGTATATTCTATATAGTCTGTATTGAATCTTAGAAAAAGTTGAGAACGCCTTTAAAAAACAATTTCTGTAGTATATTTCTTGGAAAAGGAAAGAAAGTTATCAGCTTTGTTTATAATTAGATCTTGGCATCATTTGTGGGGGAGTAGGAATTTCATGTTACATTTATCCTTAAGGCAGACAGGATCCATTCCACACCTGATAAAACATACAGGCTGGACACTAATAGTTTTTTTAATTGTCCTTTCTACTGATTGACTTAGCAAATAACTGTATCTTTATTCCATTTTTCATACAATATTTGGGGAGTGGGAGACCTACATTCTCACTGTCAGAAGATTTCTGAGTTGGCTGGTTAATGTGATCTCTGAGACTTTACAAAAATGGTATATATTGAACATGTTTCTCAAAGGATAATATCCAGGAGTAATATTTGGCCAGCATCACTATTCAGAAGAAACTACATGTTAAATAAAAAACAAAAGCAAAACTGATCTGCCCTATTGTGTTACACAAACCCATAAACATGAAAATGTGAAGAGTAGGCTGTGGTCTGATTATATGCCCTGTTTATTACATAAGTCACAGCAAGCACCCATATATTTGAGAAGGGGAATATAAGAGCTGTATTTTAGACTAGAGATTGAAAGCAGGAAGATCAAAGGTAGTATGGTAGCTGATACTGATTACAGAAAAAGCCACCTGAATCCTACTTAGGTGGAGTTTTCCTGCAGAATAATATTTGTTCATCTGTTTTACTAGGAAAGACAAACGGTGCTGACCAGAGGAGTGTTTCATCTCATACAGAAAGTCAGACCAACAAAGAGTCTAAGGAAGATGCAACCCAGTTGGAACATCTGACCCAGGGCTTGTGGGATGACTTCACGGCACCCCCTTTAGCCACCTCAACGCCTGCAGACATCCAGGAAGCTAGACTTTCTCCTCAGTCTCTTAAGGCTTCTTGCCACCATGGAATAGGAACCCCATACTTGACTGTGCCGTCTTTGTTCCGGCCTGATACCTCAGTCTGTGCTGGAGAGAGTAACGCCTCACTGGCCTGCTCCTTCACCCAAGACCTGGAGAGTTCTTGCTTGCTGGACCAAAAAGAGGGAGAGGATTCTTCCTGTGAAAGGGAGTGGCTTCATGGATCTAAGAAAAATAATTATCAGAGTGTGGAGAGACACAGTAAAACAACTGGGCACAAGGGCCATCAGCTCTTTTATAAGACTAACTGGGAAAATGTGTCTGCCAAAAGCAGCGGGCAGGCCCCTGTCCTTCAGACATACAAGGATTCCCAGCATGGAGCAAACACGAAAGCAGTGAAACAAAGCTCTTGCCCTATTCCTGAGTTTTCCTGGGACAGTGAAAGGAATGACAAGGACTCCTGGAGTCAGCTTTTCACCGAGGATTCTCAGGGCCAGCGGGTCATTGCCCACAACTCTAGAGCTCCTTTCCGAGATGTAACCAACGACCAAAATCAGGGCTATGGGCAGGTCCCTAGTAGCCTTTGGGCTCAGTGCCAGGACAGGATCACCCAGTTCAATCTGCAGCCTGATTCGCTCTTTACCCAGGACTCTGAAGGTAATCAAGTTATCAGGCACCAAGCCTAAATGTCTTTGTGAGGGTTTGGGTGTTTGGTTCTAAAAGTACCTAGAAATGACATGTAAGAAAACATCTTCAGGGGGTGAGTATGTTTGAGTAAGGGAATGTAAGATTTTTGTTTTAGAAAGGTCATTCAGGAGAATGATCTTTGGTGGGAGGGAAGCATGGGATGAGGCTGTTGTTATTAAGCATTTTATTTGTGTCGATAAAGCAGGTGGTACCACTTGTTGAGACAGTGTGACTGGCTTCATGTCTTGCCCTGAGGATGAGGTAGCTGGTGAATTCCCTGCATGAGTTGCGGTGAGCACTGAAGGGGCAGGGCAGGTACTCATCCCTCCACTAGAGCCTGTTAGGCAGCCTGCACAGAGGGACCTCTTTGCCCTTTCAGATGCTTCTGACTTGGAAGCTGCTTCTTATGGATATGCATTTTTCTAATCTTTGGCTGTAATTTTACCCATTCAACCTAAGCTTGTCACCATTATTCTTAACTTTTTTGAGTGATGAGGCAATTCTCCCAGACCCAGGCATACAGGGGCAGGGAGGATAGACAGAGAAGTAGAATGATTAGGTAGTTTTGTTATTTTATTTTTGTGGTAACTTTACAGTATTTTAAGGTTATATATGTTTAAACATCTCCCTGAAAAGGGCTGACTTATAATGATCTAAACGTGACTGTATCATTCTTCTACTACAAGGTGGGAGAGAACTCCCTTTGTAAAACTATGAATCCAAATAAATGACTGTTTACAAAGCTGTCTCTGATGGTAACTAAAACATTACCGATTTCGTTTTTTTTGAAAAAGCAATGTTCCGTCACTGCCATGGGTCTGATCTGAACACAAATCCAATCTGATTTGTATTCTATTCAAGACATCATCCACCGGGCGGCAGTTTCCCATGTTGCAGGTGTGGTACATAGGAGGCTTAAAAATAAGCCTCTAGGAGGCAAGCTTGCAAGTTATAGGATGGACTGGCTTTAAGAAGTTAAGTGTTTCTAAAGGGAACAAGAAGCTCCCTAGGGAAGAAGCTTCCTCCTATAAAGGCAGAAACCTGTTTACAAAAGCTCATATACTTTGAAATTAATAGGAATTCTATACCTGTGGGGGATACTGGGTGGTCACAACTCAAGAGATGGACACAACCAACGTAGTATCTCTCCAGATCCTTCCTTTAATGTCAGGTAATGCTTCAACCCAAACACAGGATACATACTGTAATGAAAAGGACCTGAGGGCATCTGAGTCATGCATGGCATAGTAAGTACAAACCTTGGCCCCACGCAAAGGAGCAGTCAAGGGCCTGGAAGATTCACCTCTTCATTTCTCTTTCCTGCTGGGCTTAAAGTCCATGGAAGAGAAAGAGCTTTCAATCAGTGGAACCAATGAGGCGTCAGGGCCTTGGAGGGTAGATTTGGTTGTACAGTATTACAAAATATATTTAAGAAAAAAACAGCCCAGGCCTCCCAGCAGTATCCCAAGCCTCAGCTGGTCCAGCGGCCCAACCTCTACATGTAAGTGTTAAGACAGGGAAGGGGGAGAGAATGATTGCTGGGCATTGGTGTCAGTTCATGATGGAGCAGCATAAGATTTTCCCTGCCCTGTGGACGTGCACATACATTTATAGCTGCCTCCCCTCAGCCCTGCTCTGCTGCAAGGAAGCGGCTGAGAGTGAGTGACAGCTGGGCACAAAGTGTTCGGTGAGACCAGTTATGGGGTCTAGTGCAGTGAAGTCAGTCTTTCATCTAGGACCTACTTTCACACAGGAGAAAGGAAAAACCAGAAAGTTCTATCTCACCCTTTAAATTGAGACATTCCAACGTATATAATTACCTGTGTCTCAGCTCAAAACAGTCCTTTAGCTTCTAAGGTTTGAGTATGGAAAACATATAATGCAGCTCTTCTTAGTCCAAGCTCTAGCTTTTGGCAAGACTGTTGCAGATTTTTAACTGATGGGCAGAAACATCTGCGGTGAGGAAGGCAGCTACTGAAGGAATTCCAGGAGCGTGAGACTGAGTTGCAGAGCTGAGTGATATTAGTTCCCTTTTCTACTGATATCTTCTTCCTTCAGAGCAAACTTCCTCCTTAGGACCTCAGAGATAAGAACAGCAGGATCTTCCTCCTTCAGTGAACTCCGGCTCCTAGAAATAGAATAACAGCTTATGTTTATTGAGTACTTTGGTTTTTCCAGTAGTCATGTATTGATGTGAGAGTTGGACTGTAAAGAAAGCTGAGTGCCGAAGAATTAATGCTTTTGAACTGTGGTGTTGGANTGTTTTAGAATACGGTATTTATCTTTCTTTCTGACTCACTTCACTCTGTATAATGGGTTCTAGGTTCATCCACCTCATTACAACTGACTCAAATGTGTTCTTTTATGACTAATATTCCATTGTGTATATGTACCACAACTTCTTTATCCATTCATCTTCAATGGACATCTAGGATGCTTCCATGTTCTATCTATTGTAAATAGTGCTGCAGTGAACAATGGTATACATGTGTCTCTTTTTCAATTTTGGTTTCCTAGGGTATATGCCTAGGAGTGGGATTGCTGGGTCATATGGTAGTTTTATTCCTAGTTTTTTAAGGAATCTCCATACCATCTTCCATAGTGCTGTATCAATTTACATTCCCACCAACAGTGCAAGAGTGTTCCCTTTTCTCCACGCCCTCTCCAGCATTTATTGTTTGTAGACTTTTTGATGAGGGCCATTCTGACTGATGTGAAGTGATATCTCGTATTTCTGATTTGCATTTCTCTAATAATGAGCAATGTTGAGCATCTTTTCATGTGTTTGTTAGTCATTTGTATGTCTTCTTTCGAGAAATGTCTGTTTAGGCCTTTCCTCCACTTTTGATTGGGTTGTTTGTTTTTCTGGCACTGAGTTGTATGAGCTGTTTGTATATTTTGGAAATTGATCCTTTGTCAGTTGTTTCATTTGCTATTATTTTCTCCCATTCTGAAGGCTGTCTTTTCACCTTGCTTATAGTCTCCTTTGCTGTGCAAAAGCTTTTAAGTTTAATCACATCCCACTTGTTTACTTTTGTTTTTATTTCCATTACTCTAGGAGGTGGGTCATAGAGAATCTTGCTTTGATTTCTGTCATCGAGTGTTCTGCTTGTTTCCCTCTAATAAGAGTTTTTATAGTCTTACATTTAGGTCTTTAATCTGTTTTGAGTTTATCTGTGTATGGTGTTAGGAGGTGTTCTAATTTCATTCTTTTACATATAGCTGTCCAGTTTTCCCAGCATCATTTATTGAAGAGGCTGAAAACAGCTTTTTAATGGCATTAAAAAATACAGCTGCACACCTGGCTTCTGAACTTTGAGGTTAAGATGTCAGATATTTCAATACCCAGGAATCTACATTTAAATAAACACTTCTGGTATGTCCCATGCAGTAGAGAAACACTGCAAGCAGGTGACTCTCAGGCTGGAGCTCTAGGGCTTCTCTGCTAGATGAGTTTCTCATGGTAGGTATTTCCCAAATCCCCTCACACTCCCATCAGAAACACCTAGAGTTCTACTCCTTGGGTGTTCTGCTTTGTTAAGTTTAAGGTGTATTTTGAACAAACCCAGGCAATTCTGATAGGCAGCCAGAGTATTATGCAACTGTACTTCGAAGGATGGGGCACAGGGACACTTATTACTAGCAGTATAAGAACCAAAGTGGTGAAGCCTCGCTGGAGGACAGAAGCTGGATAGATGAGCCTTCTTATTAAACCTCTGTTTAGTAACATTTGGTTGGGTTCAGTTCAGTTCAGTCGCTCAGTCGTGTCCGACTCTTTGCCATCCCATGAATCACAGCACGCCAGGCCTCCCTGTCCATCACCAACTCCCGGAGTTCACTCAGACTCGCGTCCATCGAGTCAGTGATGCCATCCAGCCATCTCATCCTATCGTCCCCTTCTTCTCCTGGGTTAGATCACCCCAACCAAATGTAAAGTGTTCCTCTTTTTCAAATTGGGGTCCCCAGGCACTAGCAAGCAGGCAGCAAGCTTTGTGAATGAAATTACACATTGCTACTAACGAGGATTTACTCTGTATGTATTTACTTTCTATTGAATAGTTGGCCACAGGCAACTTAAACAGTAAACAGACCATCATAGGGGATTCAGTGGCTAAGACTCTAAGGTCCCAATGCAGGGGGCCTGGGTTCAATCCCTGGTCGGGGAGCTAGATCCCACATACCACAATTAAGATCCCATATCCCGAGTGGCATAATGAAGACCTAGCACAGCCCCCTTTGCCCGCCCCCCAAAATGATCATCATAAGCTCCTTAATGTATACTTACAGGTCTTGGCTCTGCTTCATCCGGTGGAAGTCCTTTAGGATACCCATCATATCTGCAAAGCTGCTGGCCTTGGACAGAGAGACGCAGTCATCCTCTTCAGATGAGCTGCAGGTAGCTTTGTGTTCTGGTTTGCAACATTCAGGGCTGGCAGAACAAAGCAGGGGGACTGATGGAAGCTCAGGGACCTCTATCTCGGTCTCCTCGGTGATGTCACTAATGACAAAGGAAGTTGTAGAGTGGAATGAGGATCCAAAACAAGGTAAGGGAGAAGAGACATTTGAACTTCCTGGAGATAAGAAATCTGGCGTTAATGAAGCCGAAGCTGAAAGAGAAAACAATAGGCATGGATGGACACTGGGGCTAAAATACAGCAGTTACATCTCCCCACAAGCACTGCCTACCAAATATTCATTTCCTGGGCTGACACCATGACATTCTGGGTTCCTCCAACTACCTTCCCCTCTCAGGATCTCAAGAAGATGAAGCAGTACTATGCTTTTCCAGTGTTCAGACGGGCAGAAAAACCTACCCCATAAAGGCCTTGCTTCCTAAAAGCTCCCATTTTGCAGTGGGCAATGGAATGACAGCACTTTTTAGACTGAAGCAATAGTGTAGAACCATGGCCTGAATTTGTCCTTTTCTCTAACTAGCCCAGTGCTTCTGACTGTGCTCCTTTAAATGCAGCTATCTGACTAGAAGAACTGTTCTAAAGCCAAAAACCAGAATGGTGATAGTTCTCTTAGTTCCCAAATTTTAATGGCGAGAACTTCCTCAATTTCTAAGTTTCTAGGGAATATTTTTGGATTTTTCCTAAACTACTTTAGCATGTCTCTTGGATGATTTTAAAAAATGTAGCCAACGAATATAAATGGAAAATTCAAGTCCATTTTCTCTATAAAACTGCCACATGAGGGAATTAAATACATAAACATTTCAAAGAGAAAACCATGATTTTCACACGTTCTACCAACTGACAAGGTTTGGGAGCTATAACTTCGAGTCAGTGAGTAGCAAAAAAGTGAGAATGGGAGGAAAAGGAGCGTTAAACACTGAGCATCCTGGGAGAGATCCACCTGTTGGTATTTCCTACATCTGGTCAGCCCATCCATTCCCAGTGATTTTCCCTTAACTGCAGACAGAAAGGCTCAGGGATAGAGAGGTGGTCTCTGGTAGAAAGTCAGAGTGTAAGGAAAGGGAAAATATGCTTACAAAGGGGGATATCTCTCAGTGAACACTTATTTCTCATATAGAAAAGGAAAGCCGGAAGCTCATGAAGCACTCATGGAAGACATGATCTTAAAAGACATTTGGAAGAGAGTTGGTTTTTGTGGCTGAGGGAGGGAATCTGCCTGGGGTCCCAGGTTAAGTGAAGATTTTGTTCTTTACCCAACCAGTCTGCCCCAAATGGCTGACAGAAACCATCCAAAGGTTATACAGGTTAGCTAGGCTTTAGGGCAGTCTCAGAGCCCTAGACTCTAGTACCCCCGAACCAAGGACCATTCTTATCCCTATCCTGTCCAAAAGCTAAGCAAAAACAAACAGCCTGCTATTTGGTCCTGGCTCAGGGGCTCCTACCTGCATCAGCTGCCACTATTTTGGCAATCTGGCTGCGCAGGTGGCTCAGCTCATCCTGCAACTCGGTGGTGCGGCTGAGGGCTGGCAGGGCTGGCTTCTTCAGGGCCAGGAGCCTCTCCTCCGACCCACGCAGGTTGGGCACTGAGGCATTGCGCTGCATGACGATCAGAGGGCTGGGCTTCCAGGTGTGCCTCAGGGGGCGTGTATCGCTTCTGGACCAGGGAGAGAAAAGTGTCAGAGGCATGGGCCACTGCACTGCTTCCAAAATTCCTTCAAACACTCCTGCAAGAGTTATATAGCCAGACTTCCCTGGTGGTCCAGTGATTAAGAATCTGCCTGCCAATGCAGGGACCAGGGTTTCACCCTGATCTGGGAAAATTCCTCATGCTGCAAGGCAACTGAACTGTGTGCCACAGCTACTGAAGTCCATGGCCCTAGAGCCAATGCTCTGCAGTAAGAGAAGCCACTGCGATGAGAAGCCTGTGCACAGCAACCAAGACCAAGTGCGGCCAAAAATTAAATAAATAAAGGAGACCAATCTCCTCATTCTTAAAAAATAAAAGTAACACAGCCAGGTTCTACTCTCAATCCTGTTGCCCTCCATCTCACTCTTTTGCCTACCACCTCACCCGTGAAGAAGCTTTTCATTCCCCAGTCGGCAGGCTACTGCCTCAGCTACCTGACCCGGGCATAAGTCTCCTCTTCATCTGCAGCAATCCAGGCGATGTCAGCCAGGGTAGGAACTGGGGGCACATCCCTCAGACACAGGTCAGAGATGTTGGGCAGGGTCTGTGGGGAAGGAAAATTCATTAACATTTACTGCCATCATGATGAGATAACTGGAAACTGGGCAAAATACATAGAGGAACATCTAATCCAGCACTGGGTGTAGGGAAGACTTCCTAAAGGAGGACCCAGTTGGAGGCAGTTTGAATAAGAGGCCAGAAGAAAGAGTCTGTGAAATTACAATAATTCAGCATGGCTAGAACAGGAAGGATAGAGTGGTGGGGAGTTGGGAGAGATTGGGAAGTGAATTAGGAGCTTTGAAATAATGAGCCATTGAAAGGTCAAGTAAGTAAGGATTAGATGTGAGGTTGTAAAAGATTAGTCTGGCTACGGTTTGGAGCATGGATGGGAAGGTGGAGAGCAATCAGAAGATTTTACTGGAAAAAAAGAGTCACACTCATTTAAGTCTTACCTGTCATGGCTTTTAAGCTATAACTGCAGAATTAAGTAGCTGTAATGAAGACCGGTATGGCCCAGAGCCTAAAATATTTACTATTTGGTCCTCTGCTGACCCCTGGCTAGAGCAAAGAAGTCTTCAGTAGGACTGGCAAGAGTTATTTTTTAACAGAGATGCCCACTGTTTAGCCTTCTGGTTGTGAGAATACAGGTGCAAGGATATGGACAATCTGTTATATCAACAGGAAATTTCTCCTGGCAAGCTCTTTACAACACCTTTGTAGCATATTGGGATCTACATGTTATAGCAACACTGTTAGAAACAAAGTTGATAATTTGACTATTTAGATTTAAATTTTAATAAATGGCTAATTAAGACAAAAGGAATCATAATGTAATTCCTTAAAATAGCTCCTCCACCCAAATGAACAACTAGGGAACAGGGAGATTGACACCATGTTAAATGAAAAATTAGAAAGGTTCAATTATATTCTGACTGTTTACAACAAAGAAAAATACATGCTTAGAAAAAGACAGGAAAGAACTAAAACGTGTGTCATGACTATGTGATTACAGACAACTTGTTTCCCTTTCTTTTTTCATAATTCAATATTTTCATATGGGTAAATTTAAAAATAAATCAATAAGATTCCCTTAAAAATATTTTAAGGTAATCAATTTACAACAAATCTAGAGAGTTTCTCAAAAATCCACCTATATATGAGTTAAATTCAGATGTTTCTGCTACAGACTGTTCAGTAGGTAGATCTGGAACTGATAGCTCTGAATTTTTGACAGGAAATCTGGGTCTCATAGAAGTGAAGTGATGCTCCAAGGTTACAAAGGAGCTAATGATGCAGGAGTTAATGCTAAGATGGGCCATTTAGGAGACGACTCCATTTGTTTTCCATGATTAGCCAGAGGGCTCCTCTGCTATTGGCAATTAAATGAGTTAACAAATATAAAGTACTTAGCACAGTGCCTGGCACATAGTGTGGGCTCAATAAATGTAGCTGGCATTACTAATATTACTTCTGCTCTGTGGGAGCCTGTGCCCTTGATCATCTCTGCCCAGCAGCATCCAGCCAAAGGACTGGAGAGGCTACAGTTAAATGTGGGGGCAACCATGACTGACTCATGCTTCCGAGCTGTCCTTCCCTTTGTTCCTGATGCTTGAGGCAGCCAGGGCCACATTCAGCCCGAGGTAATAACTGGCAATCTGGGTCAAGAGACAGCACCCTACATTGAACCCCAAACCCACTCCAATTCAAGACTCCAGATAAGCTCCTACACAGTTTGCAGCTCAGCATCCGATATACAAACTCAGCTCCTTCATTTGTTTCGCCCCAGGCCTACATCTTTTCAGGCACATATTTCTGTCTCCTTTGTGTAGGCAGAAAGCTGAAGTAGTTCTTTTGTGTTCCAGCTCCCCAAAGGCACAGACCTTAAGCATCTAACTTGGAGNAGATGTGTATAAGAGACAGCATTGTGGGAACCTGAAGAGAGCCTAGACCCTCTCCTGCCTGTATGTTCCCACCTCTCTGCTCTTCCCTCTCTGAAGCAATTTATATCTCTGCTTTAGAGTGTGCGCTCTCTCTCTCTGTTGCTCTGTGTGTGTCTCTGTCTCTATCTGATCTCTTGCTCTCTCTCTTACAAAGGTTCAGAGGTTTTGAAGACTCCCTTTAAGGCCACATGAGCTGTAGCTTTAAGAACCCCTAGCTTAAAGATGCTACTTTCCTGGTGGCTCAAAGGTAAAGAACGTGCCTTCCAATGCAGGAGACATAAGACACATGGGTTCGATCCCTGGGTCAGGAAGATCCCCTGGAGGAGGGCATGGTAACACATTCCAGAATTCTTGCCTGAAGAACCCCATGGACAGAGGAGCCTGGCAGGCTACGGTGCATGGGGCCACAAAGAGTCCCGACACGACTGAAGGGACTTAGCACAAGCGCGAGCTTAAAGAGATAGGCAGGGCGCTCTCAGCTCTGAAGGAGCACTGGGACTTCCCTGGTGGTCCGGTGGTTAAGCCTCCACACTTCCAATGCAGGAGGTGCAGATTTGGTCCCTGGTCAGGGAACTAAATTCCCACATGCCACGCAGCATAGCCAAAAACTAAAAAAATTTTTAAATGAAAAAAGGAGCACATGTTTGGAACAGAATAAAAGATTGAAAAACTATACTTTTTTTTTTTTAAGCAGTTTGGGAGGTCTTGTTCAACTCCTCACCTATCATTAATTTCAGAAAGAGATGATTCTCTAAGCCTGTACTATAGATTATGCATTTTGGTGCTCCATGTTGGGGTTACAGCCAAAAAGAGTGAGGTGCTAAATGCTATAAAAATATTTTTTTAAATTAAGATACTTTGCCTTATTTGTCTCCTAATCCATAGCTATCAGAAAGGGGGTTTGAGTCACTAATGGCCCCTTTTACCAATCTAATCCACACCAGGAGTAATTTCCTACTACTAATAAGACGAAAACCAACCTGCAAAAATCACTTACCCTCAAACAACTTGTGACCCCAAGGGGTATGATGCGTTACACTTTATATGGATCACTTTGTGATCTGGGAGCACCAGGAATTCATTCCATGAGCTTACTTTCCTATTTTCTTGTTCAGGGACCACTGGATTGACTATGATACTGCAAATAAAGTTTATAGTCACTAAACTGCTTTTGGAGTTTAGTTTGAGGATGTCAAGGTAGCATGTGATAAACTGCCACTCATATTATTTAAGTACCTATTTTAAAGAGAAAGATTCAAGACAAGAACTGCCATCTGCCTGTCTTCTCAGCTTCACTCTAGAGTGTCATTTTTCTGTAAATTTGTTATGTCTCTCTTCCATCGGTCCATTTTCCTTGATCTCTACCACACAGCATCCTGCTTTTGTTGCTAACAAGAAGAGAGAGAAAAAATAGCTCTTGTGAAAGTAAAAGTAAATTCTGCCAACAGAAAATCATTTCCAGACATGAAATCTCTCTAAAGAAAATTTCTGACTCTCTATAATTGAAAACGATGGATCAAATTAGGGTCTAAACAAAAGAAAGCATCCACTAGTTACACGAATGATGCAAATTATACTCAAAGAGACCAAGAAGACTGATCATTGCCAAGACTTGGGTGGCGTATGAGATTTGACCCTATTTCCAAGTTGAAAAGTTAGCCTGCCTGAGAGCCAGGAATACATCAAAGACCCAATACCCCTGGGTCAGAGAGAGAGGACAGCTTATTATTCACAAGAACAGTAGCTAGAGCAGCAGCATTTTGGAATGATGATTTTGCAAGTCCCAATTTGCGCAGGGGTTGCAAAGAGGACTGAGTGATGACTGCACTTGCGAGGGTTTGCACTACAAGAGAAAGAACTTTGAACTTAGGGAACCCGTATCTTTTATAATAGGCCATAAGCTTACCTGTTTTTTTGCTCTAGAGGGAGAAACAATCTCTATCCTCCAACACAGTTTGCTGCACACACAGTCATACTTGAAAACACTTGTCCACCCCTAAGGCAGTGTCTGGCCACAAACATGCAGAAACACTAGGGACCCGTATATAACTGTCTCCCAATAAGGATAACACTGAATTTGTGTGCATATGTGTGTCTGTAAAATGTGACTAAGTCAACATAGCACAAACACTTTTTTAACCCCCCATATACTTGATAGGACTTTCTACCTCTAGAATCCACCAGAACAAGGTGAACCCAAACCCAGCAAGGTCATTTAATACACTCTACTTTGAAGAGCTTGAAGCTGAAGGAAATATGTACCAGAGATAAATCTGGTCTTATTTATCCAATGGACACTACAAAAGCATCAGAAGACCAGATCTCTAGGGCCTAGTTTGCAGTTGTTGTAACAGTACTCCACTGAGATGCTCATTCCGTGTGCTTTGGTGGGAACACCCACACAGCTGAGAGAGGGGAAGAACAATCCAGTCTTATACAGCCATTCATTCCCAGGTGCACGACGCCACGGTGGCATCAGAACACTGAAGAAGTGAAGCATTTCCAGCCCTGGAGTCTGAGTCGGGGAGGAGGGGGTCTCCAGGAAGTCTGGATCTTTCTTGCTCACAGAATACTGGGAGAATCCACCTGTTTTTCACAGGCAAATTATAAACACCCAGCTAGTTACATCCCAAACTTCAGAAAAAATGTCACCAGCTCTCAGTGATAACTCTCCAGGATCCTTTGGGTTGAAATAAATTCAAAGAAGAAGAAAACAGCAGTGAGGAGAATCACTAGGACCCCTGTCTCTGTTCAATCTGAAACCAGCTTTCTCAAAGTTCCAATGCCAAATACACTGAGTTCTTTGTGTGTTTTTAGACTATAGACAAGGGGCCCTTCCACCCACAATACTTCCCCCCACCCAAGACATCTTAGGCCATTTATGCCATGAAAGTGTCCTCAGGCTAGTGCCCAAAGCACGGGTGAAAGGATGTGGATGAGGGGGGTGGTAGGAGGCTCCCCGAAGTGTTGGCACTCAAGGAAGATCCCTGAGAAGCAGAGGGAATCCGCAGCAACTTTAACTCGGAAGCAGAAGCGGGGTGCAAGTACAGGAGTGTCACTCAGCAGTCATACGAAGGGCTGGCTCTGAGCCCGGGCATCTCGCCGAGCAACACTGGAGGGACAGGAATAAGAACAAGCCCCATGCTTGCAGGCCGGGCGTGGAGCAGCACCCAGAGCAACACTAGGCAGCAAGGCAAACACGTGGCTCCCACTCTGACCGTGGAAAGGGCTGAGGTTGCCTCTCGGACGCTCTCCCACCTGCTTCTCCAGGTGGGGGCCTGGTGCCTGCCTGGCACTCTCTTGGCATTGACCCCTCCAGCCTGTACCCCTTGGTGTGGCTCGCATGGAGCTCATGTCCCCAGCCACTTCGTCTTCTTGGAAAGAACCAGAAATAATGACTTACTCATCTACTGTTCATCAACTGATTTCTGCACAGCACACAGCCTTTCATGGGACCTCCAGGTGTGAATGAAAATCAAACATCTGTGTGCAACAAGAGCTGGAAACCACATCACCCTGGGCTGCTCTTTCTCCTAAATTTGCCTTCTCAGGAAACTGAAGAAAGGGTGCTCTGTACTTTGCTCCCAAGGCGTTTTTTGTTAGGGGAGAAAACAAGAGCCCCGAACAGGCTGTGCCACAGTTCCAGAGCAGGTGGGGCCCCAGGTTCTCCAGTAGAAAATAAAACGAGAAATACTGTGTTCACATCATGGCTTCCACCTGTCCTAACAACACAAGTTGATGACCTGCTGTCAGACGTGGGGATTGGGTTATACAAGAATGGCCAGTGGCCCATGCACTCAATCTGGGGACCTTAAAAAATACCTAAGCTCTGCTTCTACCTACAGGTGGAGAGGACCATCAGGAGGCCGAGGACCCTTCCAACCAGAGCCTCCCCACCCCACCCACCAGCTCAGGGGCCCGGCTCACGGTAGATGCAGTGAGATTCTCTGATAGATGCAGATGCATGGGCCCTACTCCTGTGTGTGGGACTGAATATCCCTCTGTAAGAGGCAGGTAAGCCTAATGATCAAGGGCTTGAATCTCAGCTCTATAACAGTGTGCTCTCAGGTAAGTTGCTTACCTTTTCTGAGTTGATTTTTTCTCACCTGTAAAATGAGAATAGCAACCCACCCCATGAAATTAATGTCGGATAAAATGAGATAAGGCAGGTAAACACTTAACACGGTGATCAAGAAGTGGGAGCCACTATTACGATTGATATAAATGGATACCACTCCATTTAAACGTGGATTTCTCAGTGTTCAAGCAATCACTGAGTCAGAAATTTGTTCCTTTGAAGTCATTCCCCAAGTGCTGACCCTTAATTGCTCTCAAGTAGAAAATAAAATGAGAAATAGCGTGCTCACATCATGACTGCCGCCTGTCATAACAGCACAAGCTGATGCCCTGCCGTCAAACGTGGGCATTGGGCTACACAAGAATGGCCAGTGACCTGGGGTACTCAACTTGGGGAACTTAAAAACGCCTAACCTCTGCTCCTACCTACAGATTCTGATTAAGTTGGTCAGGACTGGGGTCTAGGCATCAGCAGCTTTTAAAGCTTCGCAGGGGGTTCAAACATATGCTCGGGTCTAATATGCACTCTCCAAGGGAAGAAGTCAGTTGAGTTTTCTTGAAGAATCATTTATCATATTTATTCAATTGGCAAACACATATTGATCCCTCTGATGGGTCAAGCACAGAACCAGGGGCATGATTTATAAGACCCAGTGGCATGATTTATAAGACCCAGTTCCAACCTCAAGAATCCTAGAGTCTAACAGATGAGACAACAGGTGAATTGCCAGTAGTAACAGTGGAGACATGCCACTAGGCTGTACCCACACTTAGGAAGGATCCAACCCAGCTCTCCAGATACAGCCTGTTGGTGGAGAGGGTGCACCAGACCCAGGCAATAGTTTCTGCAAAACTTCTGAGGAAAAAAAAATACAGAGAACATTTCAGACACCCCAAGGAATTCAGTAGGACCAGACATCAGTCTGAAAGGCTGCAAGAGAAGAGGTAGGGACCAATTCCTTGAAGAGAAGTCAAAGGGGTTTGGGTTTTAGGTAGGGGAGTGGAGTGATCAGAGCTGGTTTGGGGAAAGATTATTCTGATTACTGGGTGGAAAACAGATTGGAGGGACATAAGATGGAACACAGGGAAGTCAAATCCAAGATAGTTATAGCAATCACAGCAAGATTTCACTGGGACAGATTTAAGCAGTATTAGGAGAAGGAAATGGCAACCCACTCCATTGTTCTTGCCTGGAGAATCCTGGGACGAGGGAGCCTGGTGGGCTGCCGTCTCTGGGGTCGCACAGAGTCGGACACGACTGAAGCAACTTANGACAGATTTAAGCAGTATTAGGAGAAGGAAATGGCAACCCACTCCATTGTTCTTGCCTGGAGAATCCTGGGACGAGGGAGCCTGGTGGGCTGCCGTCTCTGGGGTCGCACAGAGTCGGACACGACTGAAGCAACTTAGCAGCAGCAGCAGCAGCAGCAGAGGAAAAGCTTGGTGATTATGGATGTGTTGGGACCTGGATGGGGAGGTGAGGAGGAGGCCCCAGCTTGTGGCTTGAGTACTCTAGGGAGTCAGGTAATGCCAGGCCAAGAGCAAGGCAGCAGGGGGTGGGAGGGGGGCAGGAAGTGTATGATGTGGTAGGCCTCAGAGGCCTTCAAATGAAAAGTTCAGATGAAAAGATTATAATTTGGGCTGGTCAAATTTAACAGAAATTCTGCAAGTTCTGAATTTTGTGTACTCATAGAGTGTAAGGCATTCTAACAATAACTGGAATATCTGATTAATCTGAAATCTTGAGAATACACACCAGATTGGCAAAAGGGAGTTTGAATGAAGTGAGAGACGCATGGCCTGGGGGAGTGCTGGCGTAGAAGGCAGGCAGGGCCAAGGCCCGGAGTTATTTTCTGTTTCCTGCTCAAGGAAGGAGTCTGTCCCAGCTCCCCTCCTTTCACCATCTGATCTGAAGATGCCTCAGGTGAGGTCCAGGATCAAATGAACAAAAGACCTGAAAAGGAAAAGCCAGGGGTGCTCGGTACCCTTGTCTGTGGCTTCTCAGTTGTAAAGAACCCACCTGCCAATGCAGGAGGCGTGGGTTCGATCCCTGGGTCTGATCCTTGGGTCAGGAAGATCCCCTGGAGGAGGGCAAGGCAGCCCACTCCAGTATTCTTGCCTGGGAAATCCCATGGATAGAAGAGCCTGGTGGGCTTCAGTCTATAGCATCACACAGAGTNCGTGGGTTCGATCCCTGGGTCTGATCCTTGGGTCAGGAAGATCCCCTGGAGGAGGGCAAGGCAGCCCACTCCAGTATTCTTGCCTGGGAAATCCCATGGATAGAAGAGCCTGGTGGGCTTCAGTCTATAGCATCACACAGAGTCGGACACAACTGAGCATTTGCGCACACACTCTTGTGTTCAGAGCATCTGACAAAGTAAAATCATCACGCCCATGTTGTTTTGCAAGGCAAACATGTAAGCAGAGTTGTAAGCAGCTTTGTTTATTCGAGTAAATAGCTTGTAAATAAATCATTGGTAAACATTACAAAATTAAATACATTTTCAAAAGCTTGCCAGTGTACATAAAATTCACAAACATAGTTCTTTTAAAAAATAAAATATGTTCAGAGCACCCTTGATATAAAATGCCTGACCCCTGTCCTCTGACAGGGCCACCTAGAGACACCTTACAGTAGGGAGGGGGTTTCTATGGGAGGCAGTGGGGGCTTCCTGGAGGACACCAAGAGCTTCTACTCTGACCTTTGACCCCACCCACATCCAACTGCATTTTGATCCTTCTCCAAGGAGCCAGTATAGAACTGAGAGGGGCTCAGCAGGTGACCCAGTGTCAGCTCCAAGCAAAGGGATCAGACCAGGGTGCACAATTAGGGCCAGAGTCCTCACCATAAGCCACTGAGAGAAGCCAGAAAGGAAATCTCTACCACACTTCCAAACCAGCCAATGCTCCTGCATTGACTTGCTCCAGAGGAGCTGAGGTTTTCTCAGTTGTACACCCACTCATCGCTCAGCTCACCCACTCTGGTCTGATGGCCCCCAGGCACAGAAGTGCCCAGATCTACTTCTAAGGAGGAAGATACTGAATCTGCTCACTTCCTTATGACCTGCTTTCATGGAGAGAGAATAATATATGGTATTTGGTAGAAAGCACAGAATGAATTGCTACACGGCGCTTCCTGGTTCCACCGCCAAACACCCCTCAGATAGTGTGAATAGTCATTCAAAGAAAGGGTTCAGAAAACTTTAAAATACCACAAATGAGGCAATAAGTACATGACCTGGCGAAGCATCCCGATTAACAGAATAATACAAAGTCCATAAATTAAGCCCTTGACCAACTCCACATTTTCGTAGTGTAGCTCATTAAAATAACGGATACGCTGAGTTCTTTTCACTTTGGTGCAGAAAGTGAACATTGGCGGTCTCCAGCACTCACATGAGAAGACCTAGCGGCCTCTTGAAAACACACATGCCATGACATCCTATTAAAGGATGACCACAAGTTTATTCCATCCACGTGAAATAAAACTCACATCCACATTTTAACTTAGTTGCCTGTAGATATATACAAGTACAAGAAATTTGACCTTTGTGTCAAATGTACAACTCAAGAAAAAAGTATTACCAAACTAGCTGTAAGAAAACCCTCATCCCTGTATCATTAGGTCCTTAACATCTGGTTTCTCCAAGAAGATGCTGCCTGGTCCAGCCCCTCCTTGCGTGTCTGCCTGATTTGATGCTCTCTGGTTGGGCTGAAGCCAGAGTCTGTGATATCTTTGCTATTAAAATATTACACCAACCAAACCTTTAAAAACCAAAAAAGGAACACTCTTGAATAAATGTCTAATAGATACCACCCCTCCCCACCCCCCAAAAAAGTTGCTCATAAGGACAACAGTTCTTTAAGAAAAGTCTTTGTGAAGTCCAAATTCCTTCCTGGGTCTCCAGCAGAGTTCCGCCTGGGCTGGAATTATACAGCCTTCTTCTGTGGGGGGCTCAACTTCCTCATGCCTCTTATCCGAGAGAGCAGCTCCTTAATGAACTCCTAAAAGAGATCAGAAGAAGTTATTGTGAGAGAGACACTATTCAAATAAGGGTTTAAAATCTGCTTGAAGTCACTGAGGTCAATGGCAGCTAACCTTAATTGATGAGCTTGGTTGGGTGTGTTAACCCAACTGGCACAGTATAGGACATTTTTAAACAAATGAAGATACTTAAACTTCTCACCATCCTGCCTTCTCACTGCTGTACTCTCTTTAAAGAGAAAACCAAGCTGCCTTCACTCATTGACATTATCTACTTGGCCCTTGAAGGCCTATGTGGTTTGAATCAATGCTTCACAAACTTCACTAAATCGTTAACACTTGCTTATAACTCACCAGGGAAATGTGTGGATTCTGAATGAATAAGTCTGGTTGGGGCTGAATATTTTGCATTTCCAACTGGCCACCAAATGATGCCAGCGTTAGTCTCTGAACCTCACTTGAAATAGCTAAACTAGACCCGTGGTTTTCAAACTTGCTGCTGCTGCTGCTAAGTCGCTTCAGTTGTGTTCGACTCTGTGCGACCCCATAGACAGCAGCCCACCAGGCTCCCCCGTCCCTGGGATTAACTTGAGTGCACATCAAATCACAGGTGGGAAGGAGGGCTTATTAAATAAACTCCAGAATGCTAGGCCCACTCCCCCAGAGTTTCTGATTCAGTAGATACAGGCAGTGGCCTAAGAACTTGCATTTCTGACAAGCTTCCAGGCGATACCTACACTTCTGGTCTCAGTATCTTACTGAGAACCATGGGTCTAGATCGTAATAGAAGTCCCTTGACTTTTTCGGACTGCAAATCACAGTTTGAAAAGAAAAACAAGACACATTTATATTTACAATTCAGTACATACAAAAATACATCTGAAATAAAAACTGAAAGAATGAACATTTACTATGATGAAAGTGAAAGAGGAGAGAGAAAAAGTTAGATCAACGTTCAGAAGACGAACATCATGGCATCTGGTCCCATCACTTCATGGGAAATAGATGGGGAAACAGTGGAAACAGTGTCAGACTTTATTTTGGGGGGCTCCAAAATCACTGCAGATGGTGATTGCAGCCATGAAATTAAAAGACACTTACTCCTTGGAAGAAAAGTTATGACCAACCTAGACAGCATATTCAAAAGCAGAGACATTACTTTGCCGACTAAAGTCCGTCTAGTCAAAGCTGTGGTTTTTCCAGTGGTCATGTATGGATGTGAGAATTGGACTGTGAAGAAAGCTGAGTTCTGAATAATTGATGCTTTTGAACTGTGATATTGGAGAAGATTCTTGAGAGTCCCTTGGACTGCAAGGAGATCCAACCAGTCCATTCTGAAGGAGATCAGCCCTGGGATTTCTTTGGAGGAAATGATGCTAAAGCTGAAACTNTCATGAAATTAAAAGACACTTACTCCTTGGAAGAAAAGTTATGACCAACCTAGACAGCATATTAAAAAGCAGATACATTACTTTGCCAACAAAGGTCCGTCTAGTCAAGCCTATGGTTTTTCCTGTGGTCATGTATGGATGTGAGAGTTGGACTGTGAGGAAAGCTGAGCGTAGAAGAATTGATGCTTTTGAACTGTGGTGTTTGAGAAGACTCTTGAGAGTCCCTTGGACTGCAGGGAGATCCAACCAGTCCATTTTAAAGGAGACCAGTCCTGGGTGTTCATTGGAAGGACTGATGTTGAAGCTGAAACTCCAGTCCTTTCGCCACCTGATGCGAAGCGCTGTCTCATTTGTAAAGACTGTTGGGAGGGAATTGGGGGCAGGAGGAGAAGGGGATGACAGAGGATGAGATGGTTGAATGGCATTACCTACTCAATGGGCATGGGTTTGGGTGGACTCCGGGAGTTGGTAATGGACAGAGAGGCCTGGCATGCTGCAATTCATGGGGTCGCAAAGAGTCGGACACGACTCAGTGACTGAACTGAACTGAGACTGTGGGAATATTTTTGTAATCCTTCTGACACTCTACATGTTTTGAACTTAGTCCTTGCAGTGGGATGAAAGAGGTAGAAGAGGACTTTGGATTTTCTTTGAATTGCTTGAATTCCATTTCTCTAATATCTGTTAAATGATCTTTTGCTCTTTTTAGTGCTTTCCTTGCTTTATTTTACTGTTCTACTTGTAGTTTTTATAATCGTTCTCTTTTGCCTTTAGGAACATTAATCCTGATGTTCTTTTTGAAGTACACAACTACAATATAACCACAGTAGAAAACTTTGAACATTTTATGAATAGAATACGGTAAAATTTTATTTATGAGTATTTTGCACAATGTCCATCTCACGTTCAGTATTAGAAAATCTATCAATTCAATGAGAAGGTTGATATACATTTTATTTTTAAAATAGTTAATATTTTGTGTAAGTTTTATATAGTGGGAGCTCAGTAAATAGTATATATGGTCCATTAAACAACAGTAACAACGAAATAAATAAGCCTCAAAATGTCTGTTATTATGATATAGCAAGGGGTCCTCCATTATAAGTTCTGTGTTATAGGTTATATTTCTATCTGAATATGGTTTTCTGCAGACCTAAACTATTGAAATTATANTAGTATATATGGTCCATTAAACAACAGTAACAACGAAATAAATAAGCCTCAAAATGTCTGTTATTATGATATAGCAAGGGGTCCTCCATTATAAGTTCTGTGTTATAGGTTATATTTCTATCTGAATATGGTTTTCTGCAGACCTAAACTATTGAAATTATATTCAATTAAATTTTATTACATTTATATTTATAGTGAAACATAAAGTCTGTAAAAGCTGACAGAGAAATGGTACTTTTTGTGAACACAGTTTATATTTCTGCTACCCCTGTACATCTTTACAGTTTAAGTAATACTGTAATATTGATATTTATGACAGTGAATACTTAATATATACTTGGTCTTTAATATTAAATTCTTTGTTACAATTATACTCAAAAAATTTACTGAAAGACTAAGTGTGTTGATTGAACAAATAAGATTGTATTTTGTTTCCTGATTTTTTTTCCAGTAAACCTTGTTTTCTTTGCCTAGTAATGGTGGATTAGAAGAAGGAAAACNAGCAGCAGCAGCTGGATCATAGAAAGAGCAAGGAAATCCCTCCAAATCATCCACTTCTGCTTTATTGACTACACTAAAGCCTTTGACTGTGTGGATCACAACAAACTGTGGAAAATTCTTAAAGAGATGGGAATACCAGACCACCTTACCTGTCTCCTGAGAAACCTGTATGCAGGTCAAGAAGTGAGAGTTAGAAGCAGACATGGAACAATGGACTGGTTCCAAACTGGGAAAGGAGTACATCAAGGTCGTATATTGTCACCCTGCTTATTTAACTGATGTGCAGAGTACATTATGCAAAATGTCAGGCTGGATGAAGCATAAGCTGGAATCCAGATTGTTGGAAGAAATACCAACAACCTCAGATATGCAGATGATATCACTTTAATGGCAGAAGTGAAGTGAAGTCGCTCAGTCGTGTCCAATTCTTTGCGACCCCATGGACTGTAGCCTACCAGGCTCCTCTGTCCATGGGATTTTTCCAGGCAATAGCACTGGAGTGGATTGCCATTTCCTTCTCCAGGGGATCTTCCCAACCCAGGGATCGAACCCGGGTCTCCCGTATTGTAGACAGATGCTTTACCGTCTGAGCCACCAAAGGCAGAAAGAGAAGAGGAACAACAANTTCCAGGCAATAGCACTGGAGTGGATTGCCATTTCCTTCTCCAGGGGATCTTCCCAACCCAGGGATCGAACCCGGGTCTCCCGTATTGTAGACAGATGCTTTACCGTCTGAGCCACCAAAGGCAGAAAGAGAAGAGGAACAACAACAACAAAAGAACCTTTTGATAAAGGTGAAAGAAGAGAGTGAAAAAGCTGGCTTAAAACTCAGCATTCAAAAGCTAACATCATGGCATCTGGTCCCATCACTTCATGGTGACTAGATGAGGAAATAGTGGAAACAATGATAGATTTTATTTTCTTCGACTCCAAAATCACTATGGATTGTGACTGCAGCCATGAACTAAAAGACACTTGCTCCTTGGAAGAAAAGCTATGACAAACCCAGGCAGTGTATTAAAAAGCAGAGACATCACTTTACTGACAAAGGTACAGTTCAGTTCAGTTCAGTCACTCAGTCATGGCCGACTCTGCGACCCATGAATCACAGCACGCCAGGCCTCCCTGTCCATCACCAACTCCCAGAGTTCACTNCTGGGTGTGTGTGTGAGTCACTCAGTCATGTCCAACTCTTTGTGACCCCACGGTCTCTGACTCTAGCCCACCAGGCTCCTTTGTCCTTGGAATTCTCCAGGGAAGAATACTGGAGTGGGTAGCCATTCCTTTCTCCAGGGGATCTTCCCAACCCAGTGATCGAACCCGGGTCTCCTGCATTGCAGGCAGATTATTATCTGAGCCACCAGGAAAGCCCGCACTTAGCACTATGTCAAATCTTTTCCCCACAACATTAAACAGTCTTTTTAAAAATAAATTTTAATAGTTATACAGTCCTTTATTATATGGATGTTCTACAATCTGTTTAATTCCTCCATCACTGGATATTTCGTTGGTTTCTGGCTTTTCAAAAGTATAAACAATGCCACAATTAACATCTTTGCGTATAAATCTCTGTATACAATTTGGATTATTCCCTTTAGAGAGCTATTCTGTAGTAGGTCAAAGGACATAAACATTTTAATCACCACCATTTCTGAACTTGGACAGAAAACATAAATATGGGTATGACTAGCACTGATCTAAATGGCTTTCAACTAAAAACAAAAACAAATGAAAAACTCTAAAAATCTTATGATCTATACATAGTTATAGCAACCTAGTACACAGAGATGCAAGACTGAAACAAAAGCTTCACATAAAAATACTATATGTAATACTATATGTAAGATATTTTCTATTTTATTCTATTTTGAAAAAAATACAGATCAAGATCACTTAATGGTTACCACCCATAATTTGTAAACACAGAGATCTAGACCAAGGCTATTCAATACATTAACCCCTAAGCACATGTGTATATTTCAATTTAAACTAATTAAAATAAATTAAAATTAAAATTCACTTCCTTAGTCACACAAGGCACATTTCAAATACTCAGTCGCCACATATAATATGCTAAACTAGCTAATGGTTATCATATTGAACAGCAGGATTTTTCCATCATTTCAGAAAATTCTATTGAACTGCTCAAGATGACAATACATGGAATCACAAAACTAGATGCAAAAACCTTGGATAAAAGTGTGAATAGAGAGGAAAACAAGGCCAAAGACCAAGGGCAGAGGCTCTCTAACAAGTGAGATCTGGCAAAAGCTTGGAGCCAGCAAAGGAGACTGAAAAAGAGGAGCGAATGAAATTAGGGGAAAGTAAAGAAAGTGTTCTGTTTTTTTTGTTTTTTTTAATTTTAAAAAAATTGAAGTTTAGTTGATCTACAATATTGCAAAGAAAGTGTGTGGTTAAGAAGCCAAAAGAAGGAATTACTGTTGAGAGATTAAGTCAAAGACAAAGCTATTGAATTAGCTGAGAAAGGGGCCGTTGTGTCCTGGAGGAGAGAAATTTTAATAGAATGGTTGGGATGGAAGCCCTTAACACTGAAAGGACCCTAGGGACTTTCTTTGTAAACAGCTTCACTAAAATATAATTGATATGCCACAAAGTACACATAGTTGAAGTATACAACTACCATGGGCCTACTATCTGCACAATGAATAGAATGGACATATCTAATACGTCCAGCTGATTTTTCATTTTCTTTGTAATCCTCCCCTCCTACCCTTATTCCTCCTGTCCCAGGAAAACACTGATCTCTTTTCTGTCATTCTAGATTTATTTGCATTTTCTAGAGTTTTCTATAAATACAATTATAACACTCTATACTTTTCAGCCTGGCTTCTTTAACTCAGCCAAACTATTTTGAGGTTCAGTAATACTGCTGCATGTATTAATAGTTCATTCCTACTTTGTTGCCAATTGGCATACCACTTTAGAGAAGTATCACGATTTGTTTACCTAGTCACCTGTTGATGGAAATTTGAGTTATTCCCACTTTGGGGCTATTTTGGACAAAATTGCTTAAAAACATAAATGTTAGAGAGAGTGTGGAGAAAAAGGAATCCCCTTGCACTGTTGGTGGGAAAGTAAACTGATACAGCCAGTGTGGAGAATAGTATGGCGATTTCTTAAAAAAACTAGGAGCAAAACCACCATGTGATCCAACAATAGCACTAGTGTTCTCTGTAGCACTCTACTATAGCTAGGATGTGGAAGCAACCTGGATGTTCATCAAGAGATGAATGGATAAAGAAGCTTTGGTACATACATATAATGAAATATTACCCAGTCATAAAAAGGAACACCTTTGAGTCAGCTCTGATGGGGTGGATGAACCTAGAGCCTATTATATAGAGTGAAGTAAGTCAGAAAGAGAAAAATAAATATTGTACATTAATATATATGGAATCTGGAAAGATGGTACTGATGAACTTATTTGCAGAGCAGCAGTGGTGATGCAGACATAGAGAACAGACTTATGGACATGGTGGCGGAAGGAGAGGGAGGGATGCATTGAAAGAGCAACACTGAAACACTGCAGTCCCTTGGACTGCAAGGAGATCCAACCAGTCCATCCTAAAGGAAATCAGTCCTGAATATTCATTGGAAAGACTGATGCTGAAGCTGAAAATCCAATACTTTGGCCACCTGATGTGAAGAACTGACTAGAAAAGATCCTGATGCTGGGTAAGATTGAAGGCAGGAGGAGAAGGGGACGACAGAGAATGAGATGGTTGGATGGCATCACCGAATGGATGGACATGAGTTTGAGCAAGCTCCAGGAGTTGGTGATGGACAGGGAAGCCTGGCGTGCTGCAGTCCACGGGGTTGCAAAGAGCTGGACACGACTAAGCAACTGAACTGAACTGAACTGAACTGAACATTGAAACATATACACTACCATATGTAAAACAGGTAGCCAGTGGGAATTCGCTATATGATGATGGGAGTTCAAATCCAGTGCTCTGTGACAACCTGGAGGGGTAGGATGGGGTGAGAGGCAGAAGGGAGGTTCAAGAGGGAGGGGACATATGTATACCTACGGCTGATTCATGTTGCCGTATGGCAGAAACCAACACAATATTGTAAAGCAATTAAAAAAATAGAAAACTATACCAAATCATAAAAAAAAGTTGCTAAAAACATCATGCACAAGTCTTTGCATGAAATATGCTTCCTCTTATTTGGGGTAAATACCCAGCTGAGGCATTGATCTATTTATGTGTCTATCCTTACACCAATAAGGAAAATGTAGATTTTAATAATAAGTCTTAAAATCAGGTAATGTTAATCAGCTAAATTTATTAGTCTTTTTCAAAACTATTCTAGGTCCTTTAAATTTCCTTAATAATTTTAGAATTGTTTTGTTTGTAAATGCTCAGCAGTGAAAACTGGCTGGGTTTTCATTGAAACTGCATTAAATCTATAGATCAGTTTGGAGAGAACTGACATCCTAACAATAATAAATCTTCTCACCCATGAAAATGGTATATCTCTGTACCCATTTAGGTCTTATTTAAGCAACATTTTTGGTTTTCAGTGTACAAATATTACACATCTTCTGTCAGATTTATTCCTAAGCATTTAATATTGTTGATGTTATTGTGAGTGATGTAGATTGATTTCAATTTTGATTGTTGCTAGTATATAGAAATACAATAGATTTTTATATATTTATCTTTTTTCCTGCAAGCTTGCTGAACTCATTATTTCTGGTAACTTTTGGGTACACTCTTGGATTTTCTACATAGACAATCATGCTGTCTGTTAATAAAGTGAATAGCAGAAGAGGGGATAAATATGTTACAGTATATTGCAACATATAATGTTATTGCCTTCTTTGGGAAAGACCTGTGTTTGCGGTGCTTACATTCACTTGATTTGGGGAGAGAAGAGGAGCTTCACCTAACTTCTTTGCAGTTAACACTTAGTATTTGAGGGGGCTTTATTTGGCAAGGAGAGTTGGTAAGTGAGTAACTATTTTAGGAAGACAAGCCTGGACAGTTCAAAAATGTTAAATTTTGGAATTATTTAACTCTGAGCTTGTGTGCACCTGTGGTGGATTCGTGTCGATGTATGGCAAACCCAATAGAGTATTGTAAAGTTAAATTTAAAAATAAATAAATTTAAAAAAAAAAAAAAAAAAGTCAGCAGAGTAATAGAAACTTCTGTTGCCAAGGTGCCCACTGAAATTCACAAGGAATTCCAGAGGACACTTGAGTAGGGGTAGAGAGACACATGAGACTATAAAACAATATAGTCTCATGACCTGGGAGACCCAGAGACCTTTCTACGTTTCCTATTAGGTAAAGACATAATGACTAAGATACTAGCCTTTTCTTTCTTTCTTTCTTTTTTTTACCATTCTCAAATAAACAGTAGATTTTCTGCTGCTGCTGCTGCTGCTAAGTTGTTTCAGTCGTGTCCGACTCTGTGTGACCCCACAGACAGCAGCCCATTGGGCTCCGCCATCCCTGGGATTCTCCAGGCAAGAACACTGGAGTGGGTTGCCATTTCCTTCTCCAATGCATGAAAGTGAAAGTGAAAAGTGAAAGTGAAGTCGCTCAGTCGTGTTTGACTCAGCGACCCCATGGACTGCAGCCTACCAGGCTCCTCCATCCATGGGAGTTTCCAGGCAAGAGTACTGGAGTGGGATGCCATTGCCTTCTCCAAGTAGATTTTCTAATGAGTGGAAAGAATATGCCCATAAGAATCTAGTGTCTTAACAAACAGATCCATGTCAGTTTCTAATGTAGTCATGAATTATAGTAAAGAGGATTATCTACATTTAAACAATGTTATTGCACAGGAATGCAATAAAAATGAATAAACTAGAGCCTTCTGTATGAGCATGGACAAATCTCAGAAGTCTCATGTTGGGCACAATAAGCAGGCTGAAGAAGAAATGTTACAAAGCATCATTTATATAAAGGATTCAAGATAATCCCTACACACTTGTCACTCCTACTTGGCTGCAAGAATCCAACCCCTTCTTGTTTTCCTAGCACGGTGCATAATACAGGAGGTGCTCAGTAAAGGTTTGCAAAGCCAAGAAATATGTACATGATGCAATTAATCCACACAGCGAGGCATTAAAGTGAAGCAGCAGGGAGAGAAAACATGAGAATCTTTGTATGTCAGTGGAGAAGGCTGGAATGGTACAAAGTATCAACTGGCCCCAGCTACTCTGGAGGAAGGTTCCAGAGTTTTCCTTTCAGCGCTGGAACACTAGGCCTCCTGGGAGAGTTAGGGAAGAGGAGGAACACTTTGGGGAGGGCAGCGATGGAGGAGAGGTGTGCACAAGCACACACACAGAAGAGATCAAAGAACAAAAGAAAGAAAAGAAACATCTCCAGTGACCCTGGAAACCTGACTCAATAACAAGCGGCCACCGGATTTACAGAGAGACTCCTAGGAAAGAAAAGGCAAGGCAGGCTTCTGAGGGGACCTGGCAGCTTCGTGAAAACAGAAGGTCCCTCCTCGCTCTGGAGTTTGGGCGGTGTGGGCTGGCACGGGGCATGGCCTCGCAGTGGCCACACTCTGAGCTCTCGTTCCTAATCCCTCCTGGGCCCCGTGGCTTTCAGCTGCCACCCTTTCTCGCCTGCTGGGGTCTGTGCCAGAGGCGGCAGATGGATGCGCGTTTTGCAATTATCACCAGAGCCAGGCGTCTGCAGCCCTTCCCTAGTCACTCAAAGTGACTCATCTGTTAGTGATGACACTGTGCTGCTCTGGGTGGGTCCCTCGAAAAGCGGGAGAAGGAGAAATCTGGGTGTCACTACAGACCGCTGCTGTGTGCATGACTGAGCTGCACTCACTCATGTCGCTCTTTCAAGTGTTTCAAGTCATTGGAAAAGATAAACAAGATAAATGGATATTACGACGCAGCCTCTTGATGAGAAATATTTCCCCACAAACAGATTTTTCCAAAGAAATGCTTAAAACTGCCGCTTGGTGAATGATGTCACCAATGAGAACGATTGTGTGCAACAGGCAAGTTCTGACAAAGGGCGCCCAGCAGAACTCTGGGGGCTTTACCTGCTTGTCCAAAACAATACCACCCACCCCTTAGGTGGCATGAAGAGAAACAGCAGGGGAGGATTCTGAAGGCTGGAACCCATGAGGATCAGCAACTTCCTGTGTGCCTCCTGTCACCCTAATCACTGCACCAAGCATTTCCTAAAAAGGCACATTCGGGGCCCATC
The DNA here is from genome assembly GCA_006410875.1 of Neotragus pygmaeus. Lineage (NCBI taxonomy): Eukaryota > Metazoa > Chordata > Mammalia > Artiodactyla > Bovidae > Neotragus > Neotragus pygmaeus. Next base: position 132,409 of record SJYV01053930.1, on the reverse strand, counting down.
TGTCCCTGAGCCTCGCTGCCAAATGATGGCAAATCAAGGCAACTTGCACCTGTTTCATGTAGCTACCTGACACTTCTTCCAAAAAGCCCGGCATTCAACAGATGACATGGGAATCAGGCAAGTTGTGATTGGCAGAGATGGAAGAATTTCATTTTTTTAATTGACATATAATTGACATACAACATATTAGTTTCAGGTATACGACATAATGGGCTTCCCTCATAGCTCAGTTGGTAAAGAATCTGCCTGCAATGCAGGAGACCCAGGTTTGATTCCTGGGTTGGGAAAGTCCTCTGCAGAAGGAAATGGCAACCCACTCCAGTATTCTTGCCCGGAGAATCCCATGGACAGAGGAGCCTGGCAGGCTACAGTCCATGGGATTGCAAGAGTTGGACATGACTTAGCAACTAAACTACCATACGACATAATATATGAATATATCGCAAGATAATCATGACAATAAGTCTAGTTAACATCCATCACCACACAGTTACAATTTTTTTCTTAGCAACTTTGAAATATACAAAACAGCACTGTGAACCATAGTTACCAGGCTCTATGAGTAGAATTTCAAGATCCAGCAAAGATTAGATATGTGAGAACAATGGAAGTGTAGGCAGTACGTACCTCTTCTTAAACATGATGGCAACACCTGAAAACTATTCCAAATGGCAAAGTGTCCCCCCCNAGAGGATGAGGAATAAAGACATCAGGGAAATACTGTAAATAGGTAGCTAAGCAGGGCAAGCCTTAGGGCTGGTGAAGAAAAGCAGTTTAAGTGTTAGTCTCTTAGTTGTGTCCGACTTTTTGCAACCCCATGGACTGTAGCCCACCAGGCTCCTTTGTCCACTGGATTTCCCAGCAAGAATACTGGGTGCCATTTCCTTCTCCAGGGATATTCCTGACCCAGGGATCAAACCTGGGTCCGTTGTGGTGCAGGTAGATTCTTTACTTCTGAGCCACCAGGGAAGCCCTGAGTGACACCACCATATTAAAAGAAAATAAGAGTTCATCCCAAAATCACACACAGCACTCAGTGTTCTGTGAGGGGACCTGCCAGGGTTGTAGGCACACACCTCAGAGCAGAGACATGGCTAGTCTGGAGATCCAGTTCAGCAGGGACTTTGGCCTACTCTGATATACTGGATTGCTGGAGCCTGATGAAATCTGAGTTGCTTAGCAGAGGCATCAAAGATGCAATATGATTAATTTATGAGCAGATTGGAAGCTTGACTTGTGGTCACAGGTTTGTGTGCAATCAGGAAGCCACAGTGACTATGATACATTAAAAGCAGTTAAATATTTTTTGAAAAATGAAGATGTGTTCAGGAAAGCAACCTGTCTTGGCAACGCCAAGGAGTCTGGGCCACAGAAGCTGCACCACTCTCCCGTACACTCTGGGCCACTATTTTCCAGCTCACTTACCTCAAAGGATGCCCGGGGACATGGCTTCAGGGGCAAGTTGGTCCCAATTCTTCTCACTACACTTCGAGCAGCGCCATGCGGCTTATTTTGCCAGATTGGGATGGTCTAAAGCACAGAAAGACAGCCACAACCTCAGAAAAAATCCAGCTGCTGTCCCCATCCTTTCCCCTACCTTCCCTTTAGCAGCAGTCAACCTTCGCCTTGGCCAGATACATAAGAGGACACCTGCTGTTGCTGAGGCACAGTAAACGCTGGGAGGATCCAGAGAAAAGGGTGAGGAATTAGCGGCCCTCCCTTCCCACTACACAGAGTGACGGAAACACATTGACCCCCTAACTGCCCCAATACCATAGTTGGTTCTGCCTGGAGGGAGGGGATGGAAGGCAGGACCCTTCAATTCCAAGCCTGGGTAGGGGAAGAGTTGACTTGAGGATCTCAGAACTTCCTATGGAACTTTTAGCAGGTCTAGTGCTTAATCTTGCCCACTACACCCTTGCCTTGGGAATGCCCCTTACCACATTGGCTTCCATTCCTGACGTTTCAACTGGCTCCTGCACTTGAAGGACAAGGCAGCCACCGGGCAGCGCTAGAGGCTTGGGGAGGCAGGGAGTGTGACGCCTTCATATCAGGCCATCTTAAGGAACACCAGACTTCTCTTCCTGTGAAACAATCCCCACAGGAGATTCAGTGGCTACTACACAAGCCCCACAAAACCAGGTCCTACAGTGTTAGTCGCTCGGTCATGTTCAACTCTTTGCNTGACGCCTTCATATCAGGCCATCTTAAGGAACACCAGACTTCTCTTCCTGTGAAACAATCCCCACAGGAGATTCAGTGGCTACTACACAAGCCCCACAAAACCAGGTCCTACAGTGTTAGTCGCTCGGTCATGTTCAACTCTTTGCGACCCCATGGACTGTAGCACACCAGGCTCCTCTGTCCATGGGATTCTCCAGGCAAGAATACTGGAGTGGGTGGCCATTCCCTTCTCCAGGGAATCTTCCCAACCCAGGGCTCAAACCCAGGTCTCCCACATTGTAGGCAGATTCTTTACCATCTGAGCCACCAGAGAAGCCCATGACTAACAATGAGGCTTCTCTGATGTTTCACAGGGGAAGAAAACCAGCCAAAGAGGCTGTTCTCACCCAACCATGGCTGCTACAAATCCAGACCATTAGAGGTTCTATTTCAGATGCACCATGGGAGCTTGGCCAAAGCTGGGAGACTTCCTGAGTCCTTAGGTTTCCTGAGGCAAAACTTCTAAAGAATATATATGTATAACTGAATCACTGTGCTGTATACCCGAAAGAAACATGATGTTGTAAATGAACTATACTTCAATTTAAAAAAATTTTTAAGTGGGTAAGATAAAAACAAACTTCAATGTAAACAGAACCCTTTGGTAGATAAAAAAGCTCATGGGAAAGGCAGACTGTAGGTGCCATCCAAGTTCAACATTCATTCCTGAGGATAAGATGTAAAAAGTCCAGCATGTGCCACCCAGCCTAGCACTGCTGGGCCACTACACTGGGCAGATGTGAGTGAAACGGACAACGGGAGAAAGAAGCCAGTTTGGCCAAACTCAGTCTACCGGGCTACTGGGGAAGAGCCAAAACTTTTTATCCTGGCTCAGCCTTCAACTGGCTTAATAGCCTTAGGCAAGTTACTTTTCAGAACTTAGTTTCTCTATCGGTCAGAAGACAGGAAGAACTGCCACTCAGGGATACTGAGAAGGTCAATCAGTGAAATACGATTTTAAAGTACTTAATGATCTGTTGAAACAAAACACAGATGGGTGGATTCCTCATAGCTGCCCTTGCATGGTGAGCAGTTGCAGTCAATGAACTCATTCAGTCCCTTGTTCATCAAACACTTAATACTCACTCTGTGCCAGGGCCTATGCTGGGCACTTAAAGGGCTAAGGAAAGAGTAAGACACAGCCATGCTCTCAAGGAACTCACAATCTAGAAAAGAGACAGGACTCAAATACCTAATTCTACCAGAGGCTGAATATCACTATCTAAGAAAGGCACATCAGGCAGCTGGCCAGGTGAGTTCAGTTCCCTGGCCCCAAGGCCCCACAGTGAGTTCAGAGGGGCTAAGAAGGGAAAGAAAACAGCAACAATAACACAGGTCTAGGAAAAGAAGGTGAAGAGATGTATAAAGAGCAGAGTATGGTCAGGCCATAAAGGTAGGGGACAGGGGGCGCATGTCAGGTAATGGTCAGGTCTCCAGGGCTGGGAATGTTCTAGGTAAGGAGTCAGTGCAGAGCCAAGGGCAGCCTCTGAAAAGGGGATAGGCTGGACTAACCAGCTCTTTCCAGAAACCTCCCTTGGAGGGTCTCTCTTCACCTCTAAGAGAGGAGGCATTTACTCTGCAATACATGAGGAAAGGAAGCTAGAAAAGAGGGGCTGCTTTAAGATCACTTAGTGGCCATGGCAGTAGAAAGCACCCAAGTCCGGTCCAGATCCTCCTGCCTCCACCCTGGGTTCCATCTTCTCAGCAAAGTTCAAGACTTTTTGTAAGTCCTTCGGTGTGCCAGGTTCTGTGCTGACTGTCAGTACCTGCCACAAGCTCCACACAACAGTGCTTCCCTGTGTTTCTCACTTCAGTCACTGCAGCCACTACCTCTCCAAACTTACCTCCAAACTCGGTTGGGCCTAAGGCTGCTGTCCTCACGTGGCAGCCAGAGGCCTCTTTTTAGAACACATTGGGAATAGATCTCTGCCCTTCAAACCCCTCGTTCTTGCTAGAACAAAGAAGATAATGCCAAGCCTCTCCAGCATGGCCAGCAGGCCCTCGCTGTCTTTCTCTCTCAGCAGACAAGGCCTCTCCCCGCACGCTTCACGGCCACACCCGCCTTCCCCTGCCCTCCACCCACACTGGCCTTGCAGCCCCTCAATGGCCCTGTCTACTCTATTCCCTCTGCTCGAAACCCTACCAGCCTCTTCACCAAGCTCATCCTCAATTACTCCTGGAGCTCAGCTGAAGCATTGCCTGCCCTTCCCGGACCGGCGTCCCACGTTTCCTCCGGAGCAGCAGTAACTAGATAACGGTGTAGCTTGTGCAGTTTGTCCGAAGGGCGGGACTTCCAGCTACAGCCCTGAGCCCGCTCCCTACCCGGCAGGCACTCGAGCATTTAAGGAACGAACCAACGAGATCGCCGACTTAGCCTTGAACCCTGCACAAGTGTCTGCCTAGAAGACTCCCCACGGCTCGCTGGCCGCGCGCCTGGTTCCCACCACCTCCGAGCCCGCACTGCCCTTCCCGGGTCTGCCGTCCTGGTGTTTTTACACACGGTCCCCCAGCGCCTCCCGAGCGGGGCCCGGCCGCATCATCCCGTTCCCCGCCGAGGCCGCCGCGCTCAGCGCCGTTCTGTGCCGGCGGAGGGGGAGCCGCCGCGGGGGCCTTTGTCCAGGACACGCCTCCCTTCTCCCCGCAACAGCGCGACCCGACGGGGTCAAGGTCGGCCAAGTTCTCGTCTCGGCTCGGCAGTGGGGGGGCGCCCATGAACTCAAAGACCCGGCGCCGGGTCCCGGAGGAAGCGAGGAGGCGGCCGAAACGAGAAGCCTCTGGTGCGGAGGGGTGACTCGGGCGAGCAACTGCCCCCCGGGGACTCAGTTTCCCCTCAGCCGAGTGTGGCGGACAACACGAGTTCCCCCAAGAAGCGGCGCGGGCCCAGCAGCCGCGGGCAGCGGACGGCTCCCGGCACTCGGCCGCGCGACAGGCCGGGCCGGAGGGCCGCGCTCCCGCTCGCGTTCCCGCTCCGGGGCGGCACTCGGACCTAGTCTCACCTCAGACTGCGGCTCCGGATTCACTCACCTCACGGCCCCTCCTACCACAGCGGGCCGCCCAGCCTCACTAGCCCTCACTTCCGCTGACCCACCCCCCGGAAGCGATCCCTCGCAGCTGCGCGCCGAGCCGCGGCCCTGCGCGTCTCCCGGAAGCGGGCCCTGCTGGGGGTGGGGCGAGAGAGGATCCTGCGGGGCCGAGGCGGGGCGGTAGAGGGGATACGCCCACCACAGGCCACGCCCCCTGGGAAAAAGTTGGTGCCAGGAAACCCTTGAGGTCAGCCGGCTCTTTACCGCTCTCCACGCTTAGTCCCAATCCAACCTTTGGGAGGGATCTGTGTTGCTATTCGGCCTCCAAATTGATCGGTGTCTGCTGTCCCCACCTCGACTACGAACTTCAGAAGTTTGGCGCCGGCGTTCGAGGCTCCAGGCTTAGTGCTTGCCCCACCTGATCTCACTCTGGTTCCTTCAGTTTATTTTTATTTTTTGTAAATGAATTTAATTGGAAGCTAGTTACTTTACAATATTGTAGTGGTTTTTGCCATACATTCACATGAGTCAGCCATTGGTGTACATGTGTCCCCCATCGTCAACCCCTCTCCCACCTCCCTCTGGTTCCTTCAGTTTATGCTTCCCAGCCAAGACCCTCTACAGTCTGCTCTGCACCAAGAAATGAGCCTCTTTCTCCTTTCGCCTCTTGCCCTCCAGTGCTTTGTAGCTTTCTTCTATTTTAGCTGTTGTGTATCACACACTCATATCCACCACGGTATATTGTGAGTTGGTTGATCAGATGGGTAGACTGAGAAGCAAGACACCAGAGGCATTGCAAAAAAGACCCACACTCCTTCCAGGCTCACCCACCCACTCCCTTTTTGTGCTCAACCCCGCAGAGACTTGGTCACCATGGCATCCAGGCCTGGGTCACATGCCCTCCTCTGACTTCAGTGTGACTATGCCTGGCTCCCAGGCTGCTGTTCTTTGGTCTCAAAGCTTGAAAGTCCTAGCTGCCAGGGACAGATGGGCTTCATGGTGGGAAGAATCTGTGCTGTCACACAGGCCTCCTGGTCAAACAAACTCCTTGCTTTAATGCCGTATTGTTGCTCTCTTGAAATTAGCAAAAGCATTTTTTTCAACAAGGGCCCTGCATTTTCATTTTGCACTAGACCCTGCAGACTATGTAGCTGGTCCTAGTCAGACACTGTGTCCACCCTGATTCCCACCATACTGCAAATGATGAAACTTGAAATTTGGTGCAGCCCTCTTTCCAGGATGAGAAATTGTTGCTTTAATCATCACGTTCCCATCCTGGGCAATGGCAGATCTTGCAAACCCATTCTAGCTGCCTTTCCTTGGATGTGGTAGTGCAGTCTTTGTTTTTCCTGAAGATCCCTTTTACCCAGCACATGACTCTGTCCCCCAGCAGCTGTGCTGGCTGCTCACAGCTGCCCCGTTCTCAGAATGGAAGCCCTAACCTAATAAGTTACTCTACCTCTAAGCCTAGGAGCAACTGATACAAGGTACAAGAGGCCAGTTCAATTTGGCGGTATGGTTTATACTCTAGAGCCTTTCTCCTGTGATCTGGCCAAGGTTTGGCTTTCAGATTCTGTTTCTGCTCAAGGTTCTTTCTTTCCCCTTTCTTCTTCAATAGCCATGAAATTAAAAGACACTTACTCCTTGGAAGGAAAGTTATAACCAACCTAGACCTGTCTCTTATACACATCTCCCGGCCGCATCATCCCGTTCCCCGCCGAGGCCGCCGCGCTCAGCGCCGTTCTGTGCCGGCGGAGGGGGAGCCGCCGCGGGGGCCTTTGTCCAGGACACGCCTCCCTTCTCCCCGCAACAGCGCGACCCGACGGGGTCAAGGTCGGCCAAGTTCTCGTCTCGGCTCGGCAGTGGGGGGGCGCCCATGAACTCAAAGACCCGGCGCCGGGTCCCGGAGGAAGCGAGGAGGCGGCCGAAACGAGAAGCCTCTGGTGCGGAGGGGTGACTCGGGCGAGCAACTGCCCCCCGGGGACTCAGTTTCCCCTCAGCCGAGTGTGGCGGACAACACGAGTTCCCCCAAGAAGCGGCGCGGGCCCAGCAGCCGCGGGCAGCGGACGGCTCCCGGCACTCGGCCGCGCGACAGGCCGGGCCGGAGGGCCGCGCTCCCGCTCGCGTTCCCGCTCCGGGGCGGCACTCGGACCTAGTCTCACCTCAGACTGCGGCTCCGGATTCACTCACCTCACGGCCCCTCCTACCACAGCGGGCCGCCCAGCCTCACTAGCCCTCACTTCCGCTGACCCACCCCCCGGAAGCGATCCCTCGCAGCTGCGCGCCGAGCCGCGGCCCTGCGCGTCTCCCGGAAGCGGGCCCTGCTGGGGGTGGGGCGAGAGAGGATCCTGCGGGGCCGAGGCGGGGCGGTAGAGGGGATACGCCCACCACAGGCCACGCCCCCTGGGAAAAAGTTGGTGCCAGGAAACCCTTGAGGTCAGCCGGCTCTTTACCTCTCTCCACGCTTAGTCCCAATCCAACCTTTGGGAGGGATCTGTGTTGCTATTCGGCCTCCAAATTGATCGGTGTCTGCTGTCCCCACCTCGACTACGAACTTCAGAAGTTTGGCGCCGGCGTTCGAGGCTCCAGGCTTAGTGCTTGCCCCACCTGATCTCACTCTGGTTCCTTCAGTTTATTTTTTGTAAATGAATTTAATTGGAAGCTAGTTACTTTACAATATTGTAGTGGTTTTTGCCATACATTCACATGAGTCAGCCATTGGTGTACATGTGTCCCCCATCGTCAACCCCTCTCCCACCTCCCTCTGGTTCCTTCAGTTTATGCTTCCCAGCCAAGACCCTCTACAGTCTTCTCTGCACCAAGAAATGAGCCTCTTTCTCCTTTCGCCTCTTGCCCTCCAGTGCTTTGTAGCTTTCTTCTATTTTAGCTGTTGTGTATCACACACTCATATCCACCACGGTATATTGTGAGTTGGTTGATCAGATGGGTAGACTGAGAAGCAAGACACCAGAGGCATTGCAAAAAAGACCCACACTCCTTCCAGGCTCACCCACCCACTCCCTTTTTGTGCTCAACCCCGCAGAGACTTGGTCACCATGGCATCCAGGCCTGGGTCACATGCCCTCCTCTGACTTCAGTGTGACTATGCCTGGCTCCCAGGCTGCTGTTCTTTGGTCTCAAAGCTTGAAAGTCCTAGCTGCCAGGGACAGATGGGCTTCATGGTGGGAAGAATCTGTGCTGTCACACAGGCCTCCTGGTCAAACAAACTCCTTGCTTTAATGCCGTATTGTTGCTCTCTTGAAATTAGCAAAAGCATTTTTTTCAACAAGGGCCCTGCATTTTCATTTTGCACTAGACCCTGCAGACTATGTAGCTGGTCCTAGTCAGACACTGTGTCCACCCTGATTCCCACCATACTGCAAATGATGAAACTTGAAATTTGGTGCAGCCCTCTTTCCAGGATGAGAAATTGTTGCTTTAATCATCACGTTCCCATCCTGGGCAATGGCAGATCTTGCAAACCCATTCTAGCTGCCTTTCCTTGGATGTGGTAGTGCAGTCTTTGTTTTTCCTGAAGATCCCTTTTACCCAGCACATGACTCTGTCCCCCAGCAGCTGTGCTGGCTGCTCACAGCTGCCCCGTTCTCAGAATGGAAGCCCTAACCTAATAAGTTACTCTACCTCTAAGCCTAGGAGCAACTGATACAAGGTACAAGAGGCCAGTTCAATTTGGCGGTATGGTTTATACTCTAGAGCCTTTCTCCTGTGATCTGGCCAAGGTTTGGCTTTCAGATTCTGTTTCTGCTCAAGGTTCTTTCTTTCCCCTTTCTTCTTCAATAGCCATGAAATTAAAAGACACTTACTCCTTGGAAGGAAAGTTATAACCAACCTAGACAGCATATTAAAANAACAGAGGGCCTTAAGACGGAGAAAGAGCCCAGTAACTAGCTATTATCGTGTTACGCAATACAACATTGAGAACAAGGCCGTGAGGAAGGCTCAGTGTGGAAACTCTAGTGGCGGGCAGGGGGATTCACAGGCGGGAGGCCGGGGAGTGCATCTGAGATGTTTGCCTTCCTTCCCCTTTCAGGCTGAAGGGGGAGCCCCCCGACCCCAGTGGGGGTGGGGGTGGGATATGCATGGGTGGGCAGGGGCCTTCATGAAACCCCAGGGCTCCTCACGGGCCTGAATGGAGAATAAGGATACAGTTGGGGGTATACGGACCCTCTGGGGACTATTTTTAAAAAGTTGGTCGAGAAGGAGGAAGAGAAGGGGATGTTTCTTCCCATAGGAGCAACTGCAAAGACATCAAGCTGGACCCACCTGAGCTTTCAGACCCAGCCATCATGGGGCAGCTGCTGGGGGGACACCATCGCCCCCTTCTTTCTCCTCGTGCTGGGGCTATCAAAAATACATATAAACTGTGAGAAAGTCCACATAAAAACGCTTTCTGCATGTATAAAAAAAAAAGACTGGCCGTGGTCAGTGGCTCGGGATGTGGACTCAGCGGCCAAGGAGAGTTGGTGACCGCCCAGTGGTAGATAACCTGGTCTGGGCGGCCTGAGAGCTGGGACAGCGCCTGCTCTGGGGGAGGCTGCGGCCTCTGGGAGACGTTTCTGTGGAGCTGAGGTCTGGGGTGGTGGGCAGGTGGGGGCTGTTACAGAAACACTGGCTTCATGAGTCTCGCTGTGACCCATGCTGGGGTTAGGCCGTAGGGGAAGCTGAGGCCCTTGGCCTCAGTGGACTCCTTGTCAAGGGCAGAAGCTTCCTTCACAGTAAACCTCCCAGAGAGCAGGCCTCCAGGAAGTCCTGAAACAGGTTCTGGGGTCCTTTCGTCAGGCTGGATTGAGTGGCCTGGAGAGCAGCAGGGTACTTCCCCTTCTGAAGGAGGGTTCTGCCCAGAGCTTCCGGAAGGCTGACGTCACCTGGGCAGGGGACATCAGGCGCAGGAGGGCAGCCAGGCAGGCCTCTGGCCTGGAAGAAGGCTCCAGACAAACAGGAGTGCTTCCTTGGCAGCCTCCCCTGACCCCAGGCCAAGGCTTCTTGATGTCTCTTTTGGAAGGGGTGAAGGTAAGGAGAGGGGGTGGCCCTGTCCTTTTAGCACCCATTCTTCCCTATTGTTCGCCCTGCAAGGGCCGGGACTATGTGCCTGAGTGGGAGAGGTCTGAGGAGATGACCCCAGGCCATCTCTTTTGGGTCTCAAGCAGCTACCAGAGCCAGGAATGTAGTTAAAGACTGGCGGTGGCAGGCAGCACTCGAGGTCAGCCAAGGATCCCCTGTCCACCCACCTCCGAGGCAAAGCTCGGATGGCTGCCATTAGCCAACCCCGGTCCCCACGGGCAGCCTGAGCGGTGGAGCGAAGGGCTTGGTGTGTGACACAGGGGAAGGCTGCTCTGGAGCTCCCGGGAGGAGAGGCCTGTCCAGCTCCCTGCCCAGCTGGGGTCTCGGCGGCGGCAGGCTCACTAGGGCTGGAGGAGGGGCAGGCCGCGCCGGAGGCCCTCCTTCAGGAACTGCATGTAGGTGGCCGTGGAGGGGTCTTCAAAGGTGGACGAGAAGCTGAAGACGTGGTTCTCAATGTCCTCGGGCTTCATGGACGTGATGTCCAAGAAGTAGTTGGCGTTGATGTGGTGGACCTGGGGGAAGAGCTGAGTGAGGAGAGCAGGGGTGGGGGGCCCAGCGCCCCCTGCGGCCTCGACTGTCCTCGTCTGGGCAGAGGACAGGCAGGCCGGGCAGCCGAGAGTGTGAGCGCTGGAACCAGGGCTCCACACCTCGCCCACCAGGCAAAACCTAAGGCCTTTCAATATCACCCCTCCCTGCAACCCCGCCTCTGTGCCCTTTGACCCTCTTGTCTCTGATCCCACAACCCCTGAAATCCACACTCACTTCTGTCAAAATACCTGCACGCCCACGCCTGTGTCCCCATCAGCCTCCCACTCCAGCTAGTGAGCACCTTAAGGGCGGGTGCCCGGTAAACGAACGGGAGAGTGCAGGCCACCCACCGCCCAGGGGGAGTCCTGTCTGCCCAGCTCCGCCACCCGGGGCCCTGCTGGGCTGGGTCCACTAAGGGGGTTTCATCATGGACCAGTGTGACCTGGCTGATACCCTGAGGCCCTCCCTTCCCTGAGCCTGAGACAGAAGCTTCCCTGGTGGCTCAGCTGGTAAAGAATCTGCCTACAATGCAGAAGATCCCGGTCTGATCCCTGGGTCGGGAAGATCCCCTGGAGAAGGGAGTGGAAATCCACTCCTTGTCTGGAGGATCCCATGGACAGAGGAGACAGGTGGTCGCAGGGTCGGACACAATTGAGGGACTGATGCTCGGGCCAACACAGCTCTCGCTCCTGCGCTGCTCCCTGCCTGCTGACCTCCCACCCTGCTCATCCCCCAGGACTGAAAGGAGAAGGAGCAGCTTGCTCAGAAGAGCAAGCAATGCTGAGGCTCACAAGTGGGCGCCTGTTTTCAGAGCTGGCTATGCTTTTTCCTTGTGTGGCTCTTGCCACGTCTCTGCACCCTTCTGAGCCTCAGTTTGTAAAAATCAGCGTTGGTGATCATCAGTCTTGTGTGCGAATCCCGCTCGAGCACGGGAGTGAGTGCTGTGTCAGGGGCCCTCAGGGAGAGTGGGGGCCTTGCCTCCGCCTGGGTGGTGTCAGGTCCTTTCTGCTGCCACCAGGCCTGCCCCCTGCCACCCCCCATCCCTGCCATGCCAGGGCTGGCTGCAATGGTCTGAGGTGAGTCTTCCCTTCTGGGTCACATTCCTGTCCACTCTGCTGCTCCCTGTGCCCCAGAGTGCTCCTGAGATAAGGAAAGGTCCCGACACCTGCAGGCAGGCCGAGGGGACCTCAGGGGATAACTGAGGCTCGGACTGGCTAAGAGACCAGCCAGGAGGTGGCAGAGCCAGCCCGGGATGATGAGGTCTGTAAGCCATGGCCCTGGCTCTCTGCTTCCTCTGCCCGCGGCTGAGGCTGGGTGGCGGGGACCTACCACGGTGCCATTGGGCAGGCAGATCATCATCTCCACGGGGAAGCTGTACTTCTCCAGGTGCAGGCCGGCCAGCTTCTGGTGGGATGGGTTCTCCTGGTTGTTCTGTGGGGGACAGTTGGGTATGTTCCTGCCGCCTGGGCTCCACTGTCCCAGGGGCTTCCATGGGGCTCTTACCACCCACCTGCCGCTCACCTGCAGGTCCTCCAGCTCCTTCACCAGGGACCAGGTGCTGATGAAGCTCTCGTTGAGGAGGGCGAGGATGGGCGAACTTTCCAGGACAGTCTCCCGGAGAGTCCGCCCTGAACCTGTTCAGGGAGAAGCAAGGTCAGAACCCCACATGTCTCACTGCGATTTCAATCAATAGTAAATCTCAGGGACTACAGAATACTCTGTGCACCCAGGTGAAATAACAGTGATTCAAACAGTGCCACAGAAGAGGTACTGAATTCCTGGTAGCTGTAATTAACATCAGTAACATACTGGAATCCTGCACTGAGACTTGGTATTGGGCCACACCTTGCCCAGGGGCTTGCAGACACTGACAGCTTCTTAAATCCACTAAACGCTGCCCCAGGGCCTTTGCACAAACTATCCTTCTATTTATCTAAAACATTTCCTCCTGTCACTGGACAAACCCTTAATCATCCTTCAGAGTCTCAGCTTGTATCACTCTTTCAAGTAAGCCTTCCCTGACTCTGCCCCCTCTTCTCCCCAGCCCCATTACACACTCCTGTGCCACTCTGGACCTTGCCTTGGGTAAACTTGCCACAGTTGTAGTGTCTGCCTTCTGCACACACTGTGTGCTCACTGAGCCCAGGGACCGCTTCTGACTTCCTCGATGTGGAATGCCCAGCATCTAGCCCACAGCTAGGCACAGGAGGTATCCAGGATGTTTGTCGATTGGCTGGACGAGGGCAGGGGCACCGTTTGCTCCTCTCTGTAACCCCCGTCAGGCACCCAGAGATCTTTGCACCAGGGGGTCTTTGGTGTATTTTTCTGACTAAGTGAAAAGTGTCCAGGCTTTGGCACTATTTTTCTCTCATTTGTGTGCAACACTTTTCAGAGCACGGACACGTTCACATCTGTTTTCACAACAGTGGGAGGTAAGTATGTTATCCTCTTATTGCTGAGAAAACAGGTCTGGGAAGAAAAATTACTTGGGCAAAGCCTTCTGGCTGAAGATGGCAGAGCTGGGCTCCTTCTCCTGAGTCCAGAAGCTTCCTCGGAGCTCAGCACAGCACCCCAGAGCCCTCACCCTACCTCCCTGCCCCATGTGGTCCTCAAGCAACCTCAGGCTCTGACAGCAGAGTCCCGTGGTCTCAGAACCTCCTGCGCCCACGAGAAGTGACGCTGCCCCCCTCTCCCCGTGGACTGCCGGGGTCTCCTCACCTCAGCAGGACTGGTCGTCCAGGGCCCCCCACAGCAGGATTGAGTGCACCAGCTTGTTCTTGGCCTTGGCTTGGTCAAAGGCCTCGGTGAACGGCAGGTAGGTGACCTGGGGCCAAGTGGGGACAGAGAGAAGCTACTGTGTGCAGCCAAGGTCCCACTGCAGGGGCTGAGTGTGTGATGTGCATGTGGGTGTGTGTGTGTTTGTGTGGATATGTGTGTGTGTGTGTGTGTACGTGTGTGTATGCACATGTATGGATATGTGTGTACATATGCATGGACGTTTGTTGTGTGCGTGAGATACCGAGCCAGGGGATGGCTCCACCAAGTTCTGAAGGACAAAGGGGTGGCTCCCTGGCCCAGGCCGAGCCCCACAGGGAGGCAGCCTCAGCCACAAGCCCTGCCTGGCACTCGGTGCCCAGGGCCCACCTGCCGCTCCTCAGCTCTCATCCCAGCCCCAGGGAGCCCGCCCTGCCTGTGCCCGCTGTCCCGCCTCACCTTCTTGAAGGGGTACATGGCCACCTCCAGGCGCCGGGCTGCCTCCTCCCAGCTCAGCTCCTGCTGCCATTGGATCTCCTCAAACACAAACTGGAGGGGCTCCCCTGAGGGCAGGCGGCTGTCGATCAGGTTGCCATCCTCGTCCAGGATCACGGAGGGCACCGAGGGGCCCAGCGCCTCCAGTTCCATCTGGGCCAGAGGTCAATGAGGGATGTCTCAGTGAGGGGCAAGAGTCCTCCAGTGGCCCTGAGAGACCCTCAGCGACACGTCACTCATCGCAGAGGCGGGGAGACAGGCCCAGGGAAGAGCAGGGCCCTGTCAAGGCTGTGCAGTGAGTCTGGTACAGAGCCCACTGTCCAGCCAGGGCTCCACCGAGGGAAGCTAGCTGAGGGCCCATGGCAGCTGCTGGACTCTGCATGCAGGAATACGCGTCTTCCCAGGATCCTGCTTTGCCTGCCAAGAACTCTGTCATTCCCTGTCCTGAGGCTCCTAGCCAGCTGGGTCTCCCTGCAGCCAAGATGAGAGACCCTAAAGCCCCACCTTCCAACCTGGGGCTTCCTGGGTGGCTGAGTGGTAAAGAACCCACCTGCCAACGCAGGAGATGCAGGAGACCCAGGTTCGACCCCTGGGTCTGGAAGATCTTCTGGAAGAGGAAATGGCAACCCACTCCAGTATTCTTGCCTGGGAAATCCCATAGACAGAGGACCCCGGTGGGCTACAGTCCCTGGGGTTGCAGAGTCGGACACAACTATGGCTAAGCACGTGGAGGGACCACCTGTGCGCGCACCTGGGGTATGTAGCCGATGTCCACCTCCATGTTGCTGCTCTCACTGGCCCCATACAGCCACTCCATGTCCACATTCAGAGACCTGGAGATGGGAGAGGGCGCCCAGGGCACAACGCCATCATCAAAGCCCATCAGACATCAGACTTTATCTCATCGAAAGCCTGACGCTGGCCCCATTTTATAGATGAGGACACTGAGACTCAGCAGGATGAACCTAAGGTCTCAGAGCCACTGGGATGCTGACGGCAGAGCCTGGGACCTTTTCTTTTGCCAGGCTGCCTCTTCTAAAGGCATTAGGACCACACCACCCTCCACTGACCCAGGCCTTTACAGTTTACAAAGGGCTTCCACATCCACCGCTCACGCGCTGCCCACGACCCACGACTCTTAGAGGCAGCGGTCATCAGTGCCTCCCCCAGCACCTCGAGTGGGGCAGGAGTGAAAAACGGGTACTGTCCTCTCGCTGCAGGCCTCCTCCACTGTCTCTCCAGTGGGAAGTCTGGCCTGATCATGTGCAACCTGCAGATCCACCACATGAGGGCGCCCCAGGAGAGGCTACCAAGCACCTTGGGCGGGTGAAGCGGGCACTCCACCCCCACCTCCTGCTCCTTCTGTTTCATCCAATCCAGGCCCCCACCTCCACCCCTGGGCTGGGGGCAGGCGTCCCCTGGGCTGGGGGCAGGCGTGCCCTGGGCTGAGCCCCCGCAGCACAGGGACATGCTTGCTGAGCAAGGGAGAGGAGGAGGGCCGCCCCTTCCTGATCATTTTCACATGGCCAGCAACTGCAGGCAAGGAGGGCCGGCCCCTCAGGTCTCCGCATGTGCCGTTCCCTCTGCTAAACCCTCCTCAGCCCTCAGGTCGCTGCACAGATGTCCCTTCCTTTGGGAAGGCTTCCTGCACCCCCACCAGTCAGGCCCCTGCCCACCTGCCAGCCTTTCCCTAGGGTGCCAGGGCAAGGTGTGGTCACGGGTCTGTCAGCAGAATGAGCAGGGGGGCTCCAGCTTCAGGGAGGGCTGCGGGCTGCTGCCTTGGGTCCCAGAGCAGAGCCGGCTGGTCACTCCATCATTCCATAAGCGTGTCCCAGGTGCTGCCTGGGATGATGGAATGACCACCTCTCCACCCCTGACCACCTCATACTGCCTCCTCCGAGGTCAGCTCCAGGTGCTTCCCAAGAGAAGGGGCTCTGGGGAGAGACTGAGGGGGCTGAACTCTGGGAGCTGGCGGGGGCCACACGGGAGCAGGATGCTGGGGTGGGATGGAGGCTCTCACCTGTGGTTGGGCACGAAGAGCCGGAAGTCACGGACGTGGCTGGCATCTTTGGAGAGGATGATGTGGCCGGTGAACTGGCCGGGGGAGAACCAGAAGGGGAAGTCGGGGGGCTCACTGAGCTGGAACTCGGCGTGGATGCTGGAGGGAAAGGAGCCAGCTGGGAGCGGGACCCCTGGCTGGGCAGAGCTTGATTGCCCGCCCCCTTCTGCCCCAAAGCCTGGAACCCATGCAGGGATGGCCAGACTCTGAGTGGGGCAGAGGGCTGGGCAGGGGGCAGAGGAGCGTGTGGGGCAGGGAGAGGGGAGGCCCTCAAGGCGCTGCCCCACCTTCAGGGCCCAGCTTCTCTGTGCCTTCCCTGGAAACCTAGCTGACTCTCCTCTGAGCTCTCGTAGCCTCTCCAGGGTATGTGTGACCTGGTGTCACAGCTCTTATGCACCCCGTTCCGTGTGGATGACAGTCACGGCCACCAGCCCCATGCTAAAGCACACTCAGCACTTTTTCCTTCCTCCTGGAGGAAGTCACCCCCTCCCCGGTGCATGAGGAGGAATGTGAGGCTCAGAGAGCAAAGCTGCTTGGCCAGGCCCGCAGGGCGGTACGTGGTGGTGATGGTGGTGGCGGGGCCTGGCCCTGGCTCCCGGGGCTGTACCCTTCTGTGCTGCCCTGGAGTCCCAGGCCCACGTGAAAGCAGGGATGGGGCTGCCAGGACCCCTCACCGGAACATCACGGTGTAATAGAAGTCGCTGATGGCGGTCAGGCAGGCCACGGCCCCCTGAGGGGCAAAACGGGTCTTCACAAAGGGCCGTGGGTGGAACATGCTCAGGAGCCGGTGGATGATGACCTGCGGGGAGGGCAGTGGGACCCGGGGTTGGCTTGCAGGGACCCCGCTCTCCTAGGTGAGTGTCGGCCCTGCACCAGGGGTGGGACCAGAGGCAGGAGTGCAAGGTGGGGGGCGGGCTGGCGCCTTGGGGTCCAGGTGCAGGGCTGGGGCATGGGCCCATGGGGCTGCCCTCACCTCCTTGCCCTTGGGCGGCGGTGGGTAGAAGCGGTTGTTGGACAGGTAGCCGGTGAAGACGCTCAGCTCACTGGGGATGATCCACCAGGGCTCGCCTAGCTCCACGTGGCTCCGGGGTGGGAGGAAGGGCCGGAAGTGGCGGGCGGCAAACACAGCGCTGGGCGAGGCTGCCATGGTCCAGTTGCGGAGGCCAGACAGGGCCAGGCGGGAGACCTGG
The DNA here is from genome assembly GCA_006410875.1 of Neotragus pygmaeus. Lineage (NCBI taxonomy): Eukaryota > Metazoa > Chordata > Mammalia > Artiodactyla > Bovidae > Neotragus > Neotragus pygmaeus. The sequence goes on along the minus strand of SJYV01053930.1, from coordinate 115,055 downwards.
GGCAGGGAGACGGCCAGCGGTCTGGGCACTGAGAATCTCCCAGGCCGTCTGGAGGTCTCCTCAAGCCCTGAGCCAACCCCCGAGCCCGGGAAACAGAGGCACTGGGGGGCTCCTGCTCTGGTCAGGATGGGGTGGGTCTGGCTGGTCCCGTCCTGCCAGAGCTGAGGCTCACTTCGCCTCCCCCAGCCCCCAGTCTGGGAAGCGGGGCTCCGGCGGCCCCTCGGGTCCAGCCCAGGCCAGACACCTCTTGCGAGGACAGGGGAATCGAGGCAGCAGGAGGGGTCACCTAGGACTGGAACGGGGGGCTCTGTGTGGTAGGCCCTGACCACCTCTTCCCACCTTCCAAGCCCAGGTCCCACTTCCCTCGTGTGCATAAGCCAGCAGACCAGCCCCGTGTGCCCCCGCCCCGCCCTGGGCTTCCTCACCCCCTCCACCTGCCCTGCTTTCTGCTCCCTAAGCTCCCCCTCCAAGTCTCCTCCCTGCAGCTAACGCCCTGGGTGACAAGAATTCAGGAGTCTGTGGGGGAGCGGCAGCCACCTTCGGGTGAAATCTCTAGGGTCGGGGCAGGATGAGACCACAGAGGACGGGGAGTCGAGGCACCGCTGCTTCAAGCGAAGCCTGGGCCATGCTGGCTGGGCACCCCGGGCCCAAGGCCTGCCCTGACCGTTTCCTCATCAGTAATCCACCCCTGTGCTGTCGGATGAGTGACGGGCAGGAGAGGAGGCAGGCCTAGAGCAGGAGGCGGCCCCGGACCACGCAGGTCCCTGGTCAGAGCCCCCCCACCTTCACCGGCTCTTCCCTGCCCTTACCGGTCACCAACAGCAGCTGCCATGACAGTGAGTGGCTGGCCCCGCTCAGGGCTCCCAGCCGCCAGAGAGCTGTCCCACCTTTGACAGTAACAAGCGCCCTCCTCCACTTCCCTGGTGAAGGGCCCTGGGCTCAGGGAGACTTGGAGAGGCGGGGCTTAGGGAGCAGAGAACAGGGCAGGCAGGGGGGTGAGGAAGCCCAGGGAGGGCAGGGGCACCCGGGCTATGGTCTGCTTGCTTATGCACAAGCTGAGGTGGCGAGGGGAGTTCTCAAAGCAGGGCTGGCTGGGTGGGGCCAGGCGGAGCCTGTCTGCCTGCTGGTCCTGCTCACAGGCTGCGGAGCTCTTGGGGAGCGGCCCGCAAGGTGGGGCCTGAGCTAGGGAGGCAGGGCTGGGGTCTTCCAGACCCCACCTCCCCTGTCAGTGCAGGGGCCCACTTGGTTAGGGTTGGAGGGACTCATCCTCTCAGACAGCACTCCAGCCCATCAGTGGCGGACCTTCTCCACCCAGACTGTGCTGGACTCTCCCCCGGACGTCCTCAGGAACCTCAACTCCAGCAGTCCAGACTGGTCCCATACCCTCCCTACCAGACCCGTGCCCCTCCTCCAGCCCCCATCAGGCGATGGGTCCCCCACGCACCTGGCCACCAGCCAGAAGCCTGAGGTACCCCAACCACCCCTCCCCACCCTCTTCCTTTAGGAGCCCCGCGCTGCCTTTCTTCCTTCCCCAGCACCCCTCGGGCGGTCCTTCTTTTCCATCACCAAGGCCTCCCCTTCCCTCTTCCTGTCTTCCCATCCCTCCTAGGAACTGGTCTTCTTCCCTTCCATTTCTCCCCAGCTGCCGGCCTGGAAAGCCTAGATCTGATGAGGGATGTCTCCTATTTCAAAACACACTATGGTATTTGGCTGCTGCAGAATGAAGGCCAAAGTCAGGCAACTGAGCCACTGGGCCATCAGGCAACTTCTCTTCTAGTCCCACTGATAGGGATGCCCCTGCCCGGGGTCCAGTCACCCTCTCTCTCTGCCCTTGGGGTCCTGCCAGGCATCTCCTGCCTTCAGGCCTTTGTCTGTGCTGAAGTGATGGTTCAGCTGAGACACAAAGGCTGAGCAGGTGTGGGCAAGGCAAAGAGAAAAGGTGTTCTTGGTCGAGGGACCAGTATGTGAGCTAGCTCACAGGTGGAGAAAGTCTGGACATCTGGAGCTGTGGACAGCTGAGAGGAGAGGGCAGGGGAACGAGCAGGAAAGGCGGCAGGGCCTGGGGATGCCAGATCCTGGGAGAGCTTGAGACCTTGTCCACAGGGCCTTGGGTTCAGGTGGGGCTGGTTAGGATGGCACTTGTCAGGGTCATTCTCCACCCCAAAGCCTCTGCCAGGGCCTAAACTTCAGGTCCAGTTCATCGGAGCTCAAGAGAGCACCTGTCAGGGGCCAGGTACTGTGCTAGGGGCCTGGGGATGCACAGATGTGTGTCACAGGCCTTGCCCTGAGGAAATCGCAGACTTAGAGTGGAAGACTGACCTGTACAAAGTAATGATCATAAGCAAGGTGGCTGCATCAGCAGGGTCTCTAGCATACCGGCTGTTTCCTCCAGCCAGATCCTCCCTCCCCTGTGGACACCGGCCTGAGCCTTCCTCCCTTGCAGTTGCTGTCAGAGGTCATTCCCTCTAGGGAGCCATCTGGGTCACAGGTTCCTGCCTGTCCCTCTTAGCTCCCCTACCAGACCGGGGGCCTGGACGGTGGGACAGGGCCTGGCACGCTGGGTGCACAGAGGGCACTGGATGAGGGAGGGAGGGAGGGAGGAAAGATGAGCAGAGCACAGACCATTCTCAGGAGGCGAGTACACACAGACGGGCCCCCGTCTCTGGTCCTGTCTCTGGGAGGCCCCCTGTCCCTCCTGCCCCAGCTTACCCCTAGGAACCCATCTTTGCTCTTGGTCATGGACTCAGGGAGCAGAGGCTGGAATCGGGCTTCTATGGTGAGAGTCTCCTCGCTGGGGTCAGGGGGCAGCTCCTCCTCCTCGTAGTTGGCAGTAGGAATTGACCCTATGAGACACAGGCCGGCAGAGAGGGGTCCTCCCTTAGACGGCAGGGCCTTACTTCCTAGGATGTCCCCATGGGCCAATGATTAAGAAAGCCATGCTTGGGAGGGATGGGGGTGGGAGGTTGTAACAGGTAACAATCACCAAAGTAACAATATAGATTACATCGTTTATCAAACATATACAAATAAATTGTATATGTATTGGGCTAGCCCAGAAGTTATTTGGGCTCTCCCATAACATCTTACAGGAAAACTCGAATGAACTTTTGGGCCAACCCAATATGATATACCGGAGAAGGCAATGGCACCCGACTCCAGTACTCTTGCCTGGAAAATCCCATGGACGGAGGAGCCTGATGGGCTGCAGTCCATGGGGTCACAAAGAGTCGGAGACGACTGAGAGACGTCACTTTCACTTTTCACTTTCATGCATTGGAGAAGGAAATGGCAACCCACTCCAGTGTTCTTGCCTGGAGAATCCCAGGGATGGGGGAGACTGGTGGGCTGCTGTCTATGGGGTCGCACAAAGTTGGACACGACTGAAGCGACTTAGCAGCAGCAGCAGCAGCAATACAAAGCGTACGTATAATGTATACAACATAGTATATCCCGCATATAAAATTTCTCCTATATATATCACGTTTTAGTTTCACAGTAGTCCTGTGAGGTAGCATTATCAATTCCATGTTACAAATGAGAAACTGGAGGCTCAGAGAGTTGAAGTCACTTCCCAAGGACACACAGCCAGGCAGTGTATGAATCAGGATTCAAACGTGGGCCTGTTGTACCCTAACCCTGCAATCAACCACAACTCTCTTCTGGGGACACTAAGATCTCCAGTTTCCTCAAAGGCTCAGGAACCAGATGACCTGGGTGTAAGTAGCAGCCCCACCCCTCACCAGCTGGTTGGCCCAGGGGCCTATTATGAGGATTAAATGAGGTAATCCACGTGGTGTTAGCACTAGGCCTGGTACAGAGTAAGGTGTAATAAACGTCAGCTGTATGACTTATTGCCAACAGTTTCAGGGTTGGGGATCCGCAGGGCTAGGGCCCAAACCTAATTCTGACCCTAACGTGTGCTCCTTCTACCAGGCCAGGCTGGCTGGTCCCCTTCCCTCAGCCCATCTCTGGGGTGAGGTCAGCTCTATTTCCTGGACCATTTTGGGGGCAAATCCCTCAGCCCTTCCAGGAGCTCATGCTGCTATGCATGTCCGGTCATGGGGGTCTCATGGAGAAGCAAGGGCTGCTCGGAGAGGTCAGGGAACGTGGAATCAGGCAATCTTTGGTGTCACAGAAAGAGCGCTGGTCCTGAAATCAGGAGACCTGCTTCTCCCTGATATCCTGGGTGGCCTGTTTCCCCATCAGTATAAGGAGGGGCTGGACTGACAGTAGCTGAACTTGATTCATTGGATGTCTTCCTCCTCAGAGACCTGCCAAGTGTGTAGTCTTTCAAGGGTGGAAGGAGTCAGGATGAAGGCTTAGGTGGGGTGGCTAATAGCAGGGTGGGGCCCCACGGTCCAGATAATGGAATGAAGCATGGGTGGGTCTCACCATGACTGCTCTCTTGGGGGCAGAGACCATTGCTTGACATTCATTGACAGACTGACAGACTGGATGGATACATTCAAAGGAGTGCTTACCCAGGAATCGCTGGAATCACCCTGATGCCTTTTTAAACTACAGATGCCCAGAATCCCCTGAGTCAGACCTACTGAGTCAGTCTTCAGGGGCTAGAACCTGGAGAAAACGTGCTTTTGATTAACCNTTTTTTTCCCCTCTCCACTCAGCCTACCTTGGGTCTTACTTATTTTTATCCCCAGAATGGAGTTAAGTTGCCAAAAGGATGATATTTCTCCACCTGCAAGGGCCCTCCTGGAGGATGAACTTTAAAATATTCATTTTTACAACTTGCTCCCAGCGATAATGCAGAAGACAAGAATGCTGTGGGGAGGAGAGGGGGATAGCGACATGGGCCCAGCGGGGAAGCCTGGGGCCTTGGGGAACTGCTACGTGGCTCTGCCATGAGACACCCCAGGAATTGACTCCAAGGGGTTGGACTGGGAAAAAGGGGAAGGGGCCAGTGTGCTTTCATAACTCTCTTTGTAATGCTGAGAAGAATCAAAGCCATAACTAAGAACAGTCCTGCTGTTTTTGCCTTGTCCGCGGATAGATGTGTCATTTTGGTAACCTCATTTTTTCTCCAGGGAACAGCCCGTTGCCCATTGCATGGGGTCTTGGTGGGTCTGTCAGTCAAGATGCCTTGCCCTCCCCTTGGCTGGGGGCACGTGATCCAGGTCAGGCTGTTTGGAAGCTCGCGTCCTTGAAGGGACACACAGTAGAATCTGTAGGAAATATTTAGACTCACCCATCCTGGTGGTGGTGCCTGGGGAGGCTGCCCCCTGATTCTTGCAACCTGGACCCCTGGCAATATCTTCTTTCCTGTTCTTCTTGAGGTCTGGCTGTTCTCTCCTGAGCCACTCCGAGGCATTCTAGTACTGTATTGTTATTATTCATTATTTTTGCTTAAGTTAGAAACAGTTGGTTTCTATTATTTGTAGCTAAGAATTGGAACTGAAACAAACCCAAATGCCCAGCAATTGGGGCTTAAAAGTATGATACAGCCCACGATGGAGTACTACACACCAGGTACAGCAATGAGAAAGGCACAGAAATATAGTTTACAACATATAGTTTAGTGCAGAGCAGGTTCTAGTAAAACAGGATGCCATAGTATGATACAATGCTTGCAAAATACACTCTGTACCATCATAGAAAAAGGTCTGGAAAAAAATATAACATTATTCTGGTGCTGACGTATTCAGTATTTCCCTGATGCTGGGAAAGACTGACAGCAAAAAGAAGGGGGCAGCAGAGGATGAGATAATTAGATAGCATCACTGACTCAATGGACGTGAATTCGAGCAAACTCCAGGAGATAGTGGAGGACAGGGGAGCCTGGCGTGCTGCAGTCCATGGGGTCTCAAAGTTACATGACTTAGTAACTGAACGACAAAATTTATTCTGGAGGGTAGGAAGGAGAATGATTTTTCTTTCAGCTTACCATAAAGATATTCCTAACCATTCTATAATATTTGTATAATGACTCTTCTGTTTTGCTTTTAAAAAAAATGGGCCCAAGCAGGTGACACTTTCTTGGTGCCTGTCAAGAGTGATTTGCTGGGTTCAGGCAGCAATTTATGTACCAAATGCCAGGGCTCCTGCTACAGCCACAGCTTCCTTGTAGCTCTGACTACTGTTAAGAAGATGCTGGAAATGTCTGAGTCTCCACAACAGGAAGTAGCATCTCCCACAGCCTCAGGGCACCAGCCACATTTTGCTGATGAGAACCTTATAAGGTGGAGGGTCCACCATCCGCTTGGTGGAAAAGAGAGGTTCAGAAAGACAGGAGACCTGCCCAGGTCCCCCCATTGGGGGTTTAAAGCCAAGTCACCTGGCCCAGGGCCTCAGCATCCCAGGGTGCTACTCAAGTTCGTTAACAGCCAGAATGAAGTGGCTGAGCCTGGAGACGGACTCTATCTTGTGAAGTTAGCTGTGTGGACATGCTGCCGAGGGGTGAGGGTGAGTGAGGCGACACTCTCCTCAAGCTGCTGGAGCTTGAACTCTTTGTCCTGCAGAATGGCGGCCTCCCAGGGGTGGCGGTCAGGGGGAGAGCAGATGTGTGGGAAACTCTTCCCTTCCAGGTCTCAGCCTGAAGGTCATCTGCTCACAGAGGCTCTCCTTGACTGCTCCTCTCAGGTAGGTCTCAGCCTGCTTGTCTCCCTTGGAGCGTTTCATGGAACTTTTGCAGTCATTCTGCTCCATGGTCTCTGTCTCCCTGCTTGACTATACGCTCCCTGAGGGACAGGCTTCTGACTGTTCCACTCACAGATGTGTCCCGTGTCTGGCCCCCTGCAGACACTCAGCAAGTAGCTGGAGAACGATGGACTAGATGAAGGCTGGATGGGGGTGGTGAGCAAACCAGAGGGGCTGGTCTCACCTCTGCCTTTATTGGCTGTGTGACCTCAGGCATGTCGCTGCCCCTCTTGGGTCTCTTCCAAGCCGTGATGTTTAACTTCATGTATAAATATCCAACTTCATTGAAAAGGTTGGCCTCACCCTTGCTGAATATCTTAGGACCGATGTAAGGGAAGGTAATAGAAGTTGGCATCTTTACTAAATTATACCTTAAATCAACTGCTGGTTGACTTTTCTTTCTGATGATAACATTGCAGTGGTTTCCCCAGGAGTCACCAATGTGCAATGAACCCAATTGTATTTCTTATTCAATAAACTCTTTTATTGTAACTTTACAGATTTTTCCATTACAGTAATGAAAACAGCACTAGTGATTCATAACTGGACCAAATCAAAGGGGAACTCTTCCTCAAATCATAAGGTAAATGACACATAATTGAACATATACTAAATGTTGGGCAAAAGGAATTCAAAATATAGAAGATGGGGTCATAATTTTGTGTGTGTGTGTGTGTGTGTGTGAGCGCAAACACTTTAAGGGTTAGTTTATCAGGATGATAGCATTTTTGAAAGCACATGATTTTGAAAACTATATTTATAATCTGTGATAAAACTCAACTGTAGAGAAAAGGCAAAATCAAGCAAAACTCAATAAACCGCCAAAACGAAAGGAAGTGAATCAAATCCACGAGGCTGCAATGCAAACCTCCGGTGCTTTGGCCCTGGAATGGCGAGAGAGCAGGTTTCACAGAAATTCTCTGTGGAAAGGAATGTCTGGGCCTGGTGTGACATCTCCGCGTCTCCAAGTCCTGTCTCCTCATAGAGGAAAAGAAGTTGCTCGTCCAACACATTGGCTGGGTCTGCCGGGCAGGGGCCCACGTTCCCAATCCATTTGAGAACAACCCCCAAATCCAGAAGAGGTGACTCGGGAGCAGCAGGGATCCGGGTGGGCGTCAGCCTCCACTCCGGCCAGAGCTGTCCGAGTGGTTCACGGGGAGCGGGTGGGCCTCTGTGTTGAACACCCAGTCTTCCAGGGAGAGCATGTCATCTTCAGAGAACAGAAGATAGAGATACCTGTGCCCAGCGGGAGGGAGCAAGACAGCCTGTCAGTGCCCTGGGGAAGGGGGGTCTACTGGGAACAGAGCTCATAGCTCCGGGGCGGGGGGGCCTCCGGGACAGGCCTGTGCCCAAGGGGGCAGGGAGGTCGCAGACCCTGAATCTGTCCAGAGGGCCCATCCCTGGGAAGGAGCTGTGGACGCCGGGGGTCACATCAAGCTTTAGGCCAGGTGGAGCTGCTTCAGCCTGCTTCTGTACCTCCCCCAAAACCAGCTTCCCCTAATGGAAGGAGCAGACCATTCTCATCCATCCTGAAGGGACCTGCTTTAGGAAACCACGAGGAAATGGAGGCCAATTTCCACCCCAGAAAGGAGAGGACGGTGCAGCGGCTGAACTGCTGTGGTGACGGTACTGACACCATCATGGTGATTACTCTGCCCGTTTTACACAGAACTTAAGTAACACGCTGAAGCAGTTCACTTCTCACACAGCTAATGCTCAGGTGCGTGGAGTCTGGCCCACCTCACTCTGCATGGAGAAAATGGCCTGGCCCAGGGCCCCCGCCCAGAGTGGGATAACCTCCTGGTTCCCAAGCCCCCATCCCTCCTGGGCGCCCTCCTGGGATGACAGAGCCTGACTGATGGTGATGGTGGAGCCTGCCCCTCCCACCTGCTCCCCTGCCTCCCTAAGAAAAGACGGAGCTGCCTTCCGGAATGAACACCGGCCAAGCCCCCAACTCACTTTAGAGTCTCCGCCAGAAAGAACGTCTGCTGCTTGTTGTCGTGGTTGGGAACCTTACTGTATACATCCTGGATCCCGGAGAACCCAGCTTCCGTCCGACAGTATTTCTCCAAGGCCTGAAGGAATGGAAGGCAGACTTGATGTGGGGAGAGGAGAGGTCTCCCCAAGACCCACGCCTGCCCAGCTCTTTAACAGGCCTGCGCGCCCCCCGCCCCCGCCTCAGCTGGAGACTCCAGCGTTTACGGGAGCAGCAGGCCAACCCCTCTCTCAGGGTTCAGCCACCCTGCGCGAGTAGGCTCCCTGGGCCCTGCCTGAGCTCTTCACCTGGTGGGAGCTCACAGGAACTAGACTGGCCTGACAGACTCCCTCACGGTGGCGGACAGAGGGCAGGGAAGGGGCGGGTGATGTTCCTGGCCTGCAAAGTGGGGACTGGACTGGAATCACCCCAGGGATTCCCTGTAGAGATGTGGTCCTTGGGCCAGAGGCTGTGTCTGCCTTCTGCACAGAAATGCCATTTTTACCCAATTAGCATCTATGGGTGGGGCCCAGGGGGACAAAACAAGTGGCCTTCAATGGTCAAAACCTAGGGTTCTCAGAAAAGGAGGGGGGCTCTGGCCAGGGCAGCGTGCCCGTGAGTCTGAGCAGGCCCCGCCCCCTGGCAGAACATGTGCTCTGGGTGGTCTGGGCCCCCCAGGGTAGTAGGCCAGGGCAGAACAACAGAGGGAGCTCTGCATCCATCCAGGAATCTTCTGGAGTCCCCACCCCTGCCTCTGACACCTGCCCCAAAGAGGGGAAGGATTGGAGGAGCAGAACCCAGGAGAGGGGGAAGCCCAGGGCTGGGCTGGTTTGGGGAGAGGAGGCAGGTGAGCTGGCAGCTGCTCCCGTTTGAGAGGCGCGATGGACAGCCACCCATCCAGGCTTCAGGGTCAGAAGGCGGTGACCCTGTGTGTGCTGGGCCGCCTCTGGCTGCCGCCCTGCGTTCGCCCCTCCAAGTCTGCTGACACTACTGGGCACTCAGCCCTCTTCACAAGCTCCGGGCCTGCTTCTGCCCGGCTGGCGACACTTGGCCCTGCAACCCAACCTTGACCTTTTGCACTCTCAGCCTTAGCCAGGTGCCAGCCTGGCTGGCCCTTCCTCTGGGCTTTGGACCCTGGCTGGGAATGGCCAGAGGCCGCTGCCATCACCCCACGGCCCCCGCCACTCACCGTCACCACTTCCCAGCCCCACTCCCTGTAGATGGGGTTGTGGGTCTGCCGCCACAAGTACATGTAGCTCTCTACCACCTCCGGCCGCAGGATGTAGTAGCTTTCGCTGGTCTGCGTGGCCACGGCCTCTCTGCCCGAGTTAAACCAGAAGGCCTCGGGCCCCAGTTTGGTATCTGTGGGGAAATGAGCAACCAGGGAGCCTGGGTCAGACCTCCCATCTCCTTGCTCTTCAGGACCCTGCTGCCCCAGGACAGATGGAAGCCTCTGGAAGCCCTGGCCAGGACTGGTTGGTGATGGATTGGCATGGGCTAGCCTGTCTGATTTGCCCGATAAGCTGCCTGGCAGAGGTATAGCTCCCCTCTTGGCCCAAGCTGGCCAAAGCAAAAACCTTAGGCCTCGAAACTTTGGCAGTTTTAGACCCTGAGAATTCAGATGAACATCCCAGCAGTTCAGGGAGACAAAGGTTTGGGTGGTGTGCCCCTCACTGTGTATTCTGAGACCTTAGTCCTGCTAAGGTGTGAACTAGAGTTCAGCCAAGAAAGGGTTGCAGGTTTAAGCGCATTTGGGGAATAGTGGGTTAGAACCAAGTAAAAGCCTCTTATCTGTCGACCCATCTTTAACTTGCTAATGCAATGATGCTTCTCCATTGCCTGCCCCCCACTCCCCACCCCACCCCACCTTCCCTGGGAACCGCTTCTGACACTTTCCAGAACCGCCCTTCCAGAACTGACGGTTTGGGAGACAGCTGAGGTGGAGATGAGGGAAGATTTGCCCAGAAGGCACACATATTCAGGCAGAGGGAGCTGAATAAAGAAGGCCTGGGGAGCTCTGGGTTTTGCTGTTCTTATCTGTTTTTGGTCAATTTGCTGCCGTTCCCATTTTCTTATAACTGCCACTGCAGTCACCATGGATGAGTCCAAGGGCTGGGCTGGGTGCTTACATCCATTTACTTCAATCCTCAAAAGAAATGTTGCTTTGGTTAAGGCAGATGTTATCTGCCTCTCACGCGTGTGGAAACCGAGGATCAGAGAGACTATGTGGTTTGTCCCAGGTAACACAGCAAGCTGTGGCTGCGCTGGGGTGGGACCCTGGATCCATCTGATGCCCTTTCCCCAGGCTGTCCTCTCTCTCTTTCTCTTCTGGGTCCAACTGTCTAGGTCCAAAATCTAAGGGATGTAGGTCAGATCATTTTCCCTTTAATGCCTGCCCATCCGGTCCGGTCAGCGGAGGGCCCAGCTCTGGTCCTAATGTGGCCCTCCCCCACCTCCCTTGAGGGCTCAGGACCCTTAGACGCTCTGGGCTGCTTTTTCTCAGGGACAGATTGGAGCTTTGCAGGACATTCTACTCATTCATGGAGGCTTCACTGAAGGGGATTTAGGCAGACCCTGGCCCCTCCAATCCTCTCAAGTGGCAGAGCCGCTCATGGCCATCAGAACCCAGCCGTTTTGCCAGGCTGTTAACAGGGCAAGAGTGAGAGCGGCTGCGGCAGCCATCCGTGGTGGAGCTGAGCTGGCTGCAACAACATGCTCTGTTAAGTGGACTGTCTTTAATGGTCTGGGCTGGTTGTCCCTGACGAATAGCAAGCTTTTTGTCATTCCTGAGATTTCCTGTTTGTTTATGGTGCTGGCAGAGACAGCTCTTTGAAGGGAACTGAAGACCAGTTTTAAGGACCCATTGCGAATTGTTGGCCTCCTGAACACAGCTCCAGGAGCTCTGGATTCCACTGTTGTGCTCACATACTTGTCTTCAGTGGACCGTTAATAAACACCTCCCACAATGCTGGCTGAAGGTGTGGACTGAATACTTCCCATGGGGCCTAGGAGACCTGTGTTATGTTCCCATTGAACAGATGAGAAAACAGAGGCCACCAGCTGGGTGAGTTGCAGACTGGTACTCAAGCCAGGGTTAATTAATTAATTAATTTTTACTGCAACTCTTGCATGGGTCCTCTCCTCCAACCAAGGCAGGGATTACGACACAGAGCACTGGGCCCCTTTTGAGGTCCCGGGGTGGGGTGGCCTGGGGGTTTTTCTGAGGGGCACTGTTCAGAGAGGCAGCGCACAAGGTGGGCTGGGCATCAGAAGACCTGGGTTCCAGCCCCACTGAGCTACTCNGGCAGACTGGTACTCAAGCCAGGGTTAATTAATTAATTAATTTTTACTGCAACTCTTGCATGGGTCCTCTCCTCCAACCAAGGCAGGGATTACGACACAGAGCACTGGGCCCCTTTTGAGGTCCCGGGGTGGGGTGGCCTGGGGGTTTTTCTGAGGGGCACTGTTCAGAGAGGCAGCGCACAAGGTGGGCTGGGCATCAGAAGACCTGGGTTCCAGCCCCACTGAGCTACTCAGGCGCAGTGCGGTTTTGGCTTAGCCACCGTTGCCCCACCTGTAAAATGAGGTGGTGGGTTCAGGATCATTAACAGCGGCTTCTGAGTCTAATGTTTGGCAGTTCTGCCGTGAGGGCTGGCGGGGATGGTGCAGCAGCTCTTCAGCTTCCCGGGGGGTCTTGGTGATTATGGGGGTGGTGCCAGAAGGTGGTAAGACCTTCTAAATAGGAGGATTCCAGGGAGGAAAGAGAGGGTATGTTGCAGGGTAGGGGCTCAGGGAGAAGGAGTTTGCTAGGCTCAGGAAGCGAACGTTTCCAGCTCTGTGCCCCTCATGTGGGAACCTGGCCGGGTCACCTCTGAGCCTCAGTTTCCTCATCTGTGCTGTGAGGGTCAGCGATGGGTGTCGAGTATTGCATGACACCCAGCACAGGCAAAGCGCTTAACACAACACCGTGTTCCCTGTAACTGAGGACAGCTTCGGTGCGTGGCTAGCACACCCCTCATTCAAATTCTGCGTGACCCCTAAGGCGAAGCATCGCTAAGTGCACGCGCTCGCTTCACTCACTGCCACTCTGCTGGTCTTCCCGGCCTCTCCCGCTGCCCCTTCCCCTTGCAGGGTTACCTGAGCGCGCGTACGACTCGTGGCACGTCTTGGTGATCTGCGCTGCGAGCTCTCGGTAGTGGGCCCTCTTTTCTTCCTTGGCATCCTCAGCGCCGAGGGCGATCATGCCCCCGGAGAAACAGGCCAGGTGCCCCATCTTGTGGTCCAGGATCCCCCCTCGCCACTCGGCAATGTAGGTCAGCCCCCCAGGAGAGATATTCACCAAGTGGGTCTCTATTGCCTGGGAGCAAGGTGGGAATCGGGGCAGGGAGGAAGGGCAAGGGGGGCACAGAGAAGGGANCCAGACGTGGACTTAGGAGCCCCCCAGGAGAGATATTCACCAAGTGGGTCTCTATTGCCTGGGAGCAAGGTGGGAATCGGGGCAGGGAGGAAGGGCAAGGGGGGCACAGAGAAGGGAAGGGGGAGGGCGGAAAGTGAACATTCTGGAGATGCAGCAAGCGCAAGTCGAGTCCTCCACCCCAGACAAAGGGGGCCTGCTGACCTTGGCTGGGAGTGGTCCCAGGGAGTTTCTGCCACTCACCCAGCTGAGGCCTGCTGCTTGCTGGGGCGGGGTGGGGGGCTTGGGCACAAGGCAGCTTCCCCAGGGTGAGTCTCTTACACAGATTTTTAAAAATCCTTTATGTTCAAACATTTTTAGAAAAAAAATCTTTAAAAACTATTATCATTCTCCATTATATCCTCTGTCTCCCACACTGCAGGCGGATTCTTTACCAGCTGAGCCACAAGGGAAGCCCATATCCTCTGTTAAAGAATCTTAACCTGAAGCCTGGATGGCCTGCGGATGGGCTCGAGGGGGTCCAGAATTCCCCTAATATTGTATGTGACACTGTAGAGCATTTTCAAGGGAAGAGGATCAGTTTTATTTGATCAGATTCTCAAAAGGGACCACAGAAAATAAGAGCTGCCCCTACAAGCCCTTATCAGAGGCTTCCTCACTTACTGCCCACAATAAGCCAGGCACAGCGGTTGAATGGCTTGTCCCAGGTCTCCTGCCACACCAGGATCAGGACAAGGACGCTCACATGCCCACATCTGATTCCTTCCATGACCTGACAGCTGCTCCTCTTGGTCACAAGGGGCTTTCAGAGTCCCTCCCTGCTCACCCAAGAGGTGATGCTGTTGGGGAAAGACTCCCAAGATATTAGGTGGGTGTAGGTGTCAGGCCATCACACCCCCGACTTCCTGCTGTTAGTCCCTGGGACTCCAGGAGCCCTGGAGATGGCAGTGATGGTGGCAGCCACCCACGCAGCGCAGACCTGCACACGATGGGTCCTGCTGCAGGGTAAACCCTCGGGGCCTGCCCAGGCGTCTGCCTCCACTGGTCCCCTCCGCTCTGTTCTCTGGGGTGGGATGGGGGGCTCTGTACTCTGTAAATAGCACATGTGCCTGCATCTTGGGCCTCTGTAATGCCCTCCCATGGCTTCCAAGCGCCCTCAGACAAAAGTCCAGCAGGGCCTCCAACTCCGTGATCTGCACCCTGAGGTTTAACCCAATGCCAGGGACGTGGCTCCCAGGTGTCGACTCCGGGTCAAACCGCATCTCCACCAGCCCCCAGCTGTGTGACATTGAGCAGGTTCTCTGTTCTCTCTGCGCCTCAATTTCCTCATGTGTAAAGCCAGGGTGAGAGCATGAACCGCTTCACAGGGTTATGAGGGTCCAATGTGACGAGTCTGCAGGGCTCAGCATGTTTCTTTGTGCAGAGAGGCCTTAATAAAGAGGCTTGCTATCTCCAGCTCTGCCGCTTCCTTGGTGAGAATACCCCCGTCAAAACCACGGCGGCCCCATCACTCTACGACCCTGTTCTCTCTCTATGTGGTGCTGGCCTCACGTGCCTGCTCCTATTTGTATATGATTCTATGGGATACCTGCCTCCATCCCAGGACCCTGAGTGCCAGGTGATGGCAGAAGCCCCCATCGTCAACCACCAGCCAGTGGCTGGCACAGGGGAGGTGCTGAGACAACATTTGTTCCTTGATCTGTTTTTCCTTGCCAGGAAAAGCAGAGAGGCTGGCAATTGTGACTCCTCTCCAGTCTGCCCTCCGGCCTCCCCCACTCCCTCCCTCACGCCCCTTCCCTGGCCCTGGCCACAGCTGTGCCCCCTCCCAGCCCCCAGGACATTTTGTGAGCGCCCTCAGGGCCAGCGCTATGCTCCATGCAAGGGGTACAGCCCAGAAGATGGCAGCTCACCAGTGGGCACAGAAGCTTCCCAACAAAAGCAAATACACCTGAGAATCATGACTTGTGATCAACACTTGAATAAAACAAGTTAAAGGGATGAGCCAGAAAAAAGCTTGGGGAGGAGGGTGGTCTTATGCGGCAGAGTGAGGTCAGAGATGGTTTCAATGCTGGTGACCTCCACCGAGACCTTTTTTTCCTGCCTTGGGCTTTGTTGCAACTGCTGTTTCTCCCCTAAGCTCCAGCCCCAACTTGCTACCTCCAGCTCTGCCGCTTCCTTGGCGAGAATATCCCAGTCAAAATCAAGGCGGCCCTGTTACCCTACGACCCTGTTAGCTCTCCATGTGGTGCTGGCCCCACTTGCCTGCTCCTATCTGTATACATTTCTATGGGACGTCTGCCTCTATCCCAGGACTCTGAGTGCCAGGCGACAGCAGAAGCCACCACCATCAACCACCAGCCAGTGGCTGGCACAGGGGAGGTGCTCAGACAACATTTGTTCCTTGATCTGTTTTTCTTTTGCCCTCAGCTGTCAGGCCCAGGCTGGTGGGCTGGCACCAGGACCCTCGCTGAGCAGCAGATGGGGAAGCTCTGACGATGTGACTGATGCGCCAGGGCACTGCTCTCCTTGGGAGGAGCACTGGGGTGACCTGCAGGGCTGCGGGGCCCTGACTGGGCAGAGCTGGGTCCACCGCAGCTGCTCTGCAGCGCTAAGCGCGTCGGAGCAGGGAGGGGTGGCAGGGCTGGTCCTGAGTGCAGAACCCTGGTTCAGTTACCCACTGTCAGCAATTGGGAGAGAACTCAGACATCCAGGGAGATCCTGGGAAGCTTCGCACTGCAGCTGGAAATCGGCACCTTTAAGACTGTCTCCCATCGGTTAACTTCTGTTTGGGGTTAATGGGGCTTCCCGGGTGGCTCCGAGGGTAAAGAATCTGCCTGGAATGTGGGAGACCTGGGATAGATCCCTGGGTGGTGAAGATCCCCTGGAGAAGGGAATAGCTACCCAATGCAGTATTCTGGTCTGGAGAATTTCATGGACAGAGGAGCCTGGCAGGCTACAGTCTGTGGGGTCATAAAGAGTTGGATGTGATGGAGTGACTAACACTTTGACCACGCTAAGTAACTGTGGTAAAGAGTGAAAAGATAGGCCAGTCTCTCTCTGAGGCTATAACTGAGACAAGCAAATGTAAAGGTGAAAAAGCAAACCCCAAAGCTTTCTAAAACCCTAATCAAGACAAGAGACAGCACAGTCTGGCAACTGACAGGTAGAAAGGCTAAAACCACAGCAAGAGACAGAGTAGAGAGCTGAGTTTGAACCCCAGCTCTGCAGCTTGAGAGCTGCATGACTTTGGGCAAGTTGCTTTACTTTTCTGAAGACTCTCTTTCTGTAAAATGGGAACACTACTTCCTGGATGGTCACAAAGCTGCTCAAAGACTCTGGCTAAGCACTGGCACTGACGGTTCCTTCCTTTGCCTTCTGGAGGGCACCCTGTCTGCGCCCTCCTGAGGGGGCTGTCAGACCAGCCAGGATCCTCTGTGATTTAGCAGCTGGTAACTGGTAGCTCAGACGGTAAAGCATCTGCCTACAATGCAGGAGACCTGGGTTCGATCCCTGGGTCGGAAAGATCCCCTGGAGAAGGAAATGGCAACCCACTCCAGTATTCATGCCTGGAGAATCCCACGGACCAAGGAGCCTAGTGGGCTACAGTCCATGGGGTTGCAAAGAGTTGGACATGACTAAGCAACTTCACTTCACTTCACAAGTGGAGGATCTGGAGTCAGTGAGACCTGTGTTTGAGCCCTGGCTGTGACACTTGCTGCTGGGGGTCTTGGGCCTTTCTTTTTAAAAAAATTAATTTATTTTTTAATTGAAGGGTAACTGCTTTACAGAATTCTGTTGTTTTCTGCCAAATGTCAACACGAATCAGCCATAGGTATACATTTGTCCCATCCCTCTTGAACCTCCCATCTCCCTCCCCTCTGGGTTGTTACAGTGCCCCTGTTTGAGTTCCCTGAGTCATAAAGCAAATTCCCATTGGCTATCTATTTTGCATATGGTAATGTAAAGTAATGCTCAAATTTTGAGCTAGTAAAATTGAGCTAGCAAAGTAAAATTTTGCTAAGTAAAGTAAAGTAAATTTTAATTTGGTAAAAAAGGAAAATTTAGAAAAAAACTGAGCTAGCAAAGTAATGCTCCAAATTCTCCAAGCCAGGCTTCAGCAATACGTGAACTGTGAAATTCCAGATATTTAACCTGGATTTAGAAAAGGCAGAGGAAGCAGAGATCAAATTGCCAACATCATCCACTGGATCTTTGAAAAAGCAAGATTGTTGCAGAAAAACATCTATTTCTGCTTTATTGACTATGCCAAAGCCTTCGACTGGGTGGATCACAACAAACTGTGGAAAATTCTGAAAAAGATGGGAATACCAGAGCACCTGACCTGCCTCTTGAGAAATCCGTATGCAGGTCAGGAAGCAACAGTTAGAACTGGACATGGAACAACAGACTGGTTCCAAATAGGAAAAGGAGTATGTCAAGGCTGTATATTGTAACTTTGGTTATTTAACTTATATGCAGAATACATCATGAGAAACGCTGGACTGGAAGAAACACAAGCTGGAATCAAGATTGCTGGGAGAAATATCAATAACCTCAGATATGCAGATGACACCACCCTTATGGCAAAAAGTGAAGAGGAACTAAAAAGCCTCTTGATGAAAGTGAAAGTGGAGAGCGAAAAACTTGGCATAAAGCTCAACATTCAGAAAACTAAGATCATCTGGTCCCATCACTTCATGGCAAATAGATGGGGAAGC
The DNA here is from genome assembly GCA_006410875.1 of Neotragus pygmaeus. NCBI lineage: Eukaryota > Metazoa > Chordata > Mammalia > Artiodactyla > Bovidae > Neotragus > Neotragus pygmaeus. Next base: position 97,294 of record SJYV01053930.1, on the reverse strand, counting down.
ACTGGAAACAGTGGCAGACTTTATATTTTTGGGCTCCAAAATCACTCCAGATGGTGACTGTCACCGTGAAATTAAAAGATGCTTGCTCTTTCGAAGGAAAGTTATGACCAACTTAGACAGCATATTAAAAAGCAGTGACATTACCTTGTCAACAAAGTCCACTTAGTCAAAGCTATGGTTTTTCCAGTAGTCACATATGGATGTGAGAGTTGGACTATAAAGAAGTCTGAGTGATGAAAAATTGATGCTTTTGAACTGTGGCGTTGGAGAAGACTCTTGAGAGTCCCTTGGACTGCAAGGAGATCCAACCAGTCCATCCTAAAGGAGATCAGTCCTGGGTGTTCATTGGAAGGACTGATGCTGAAGCTGAAACCCCAATACTTTGGCCACCTGATGTAAAGAGCTGACTCTTTGGAAAAGACACTGATGCTGGAAAAGATTGAAGGCAAGAGAAGGGGACAATAGAGGATGAGATGCTGGATGGCATCACCGACTCAATGGACATGAGTTTGAGTAGTCTCCGGGAGTTGGTGATGGACAGGGAAGCCTGGCATGCTGCAGTCCATGGGGTTGCAAAGAGTCGGACACGACTGACCCAACTGAATGTAAGTTTCCATGTTACTCTTCCCATACATTTCACCCTCTCCTTCCTCCTCCAGACCTTGGGCCTTTCTAAGTCTCAGTTTCATTACCTGTAAGAAGGGCACTAAATAAGGCCAGGCACCCAGCACAGCTGCCTGGAGGAGACCACAAGGACAGAAACTCCCTGCTCTTCCTCTTGTGCCTCCTCTTGACCCTCAGGGGTGTGCCTGCCCGCCTGTCTGAACCCCCGGCCCCATGCCCACCCTAGCAGGAAGTTGGTCTGGCCTGCACACTGGAGGCCCTGAGGCAGCTTTCACAGTGGTTGCCTGGGCCCCAACCCAGAGGTTATAAAGTAACCTTGTTGGGGTGCAGCCTGGGCACCAGGATTTTACAGCTCCCCAGGTGATTTTTAACATGCCAACAAGGTTGACAACCACCAGTACATTCTTCAAAGCCCCAAACTTGCCAGAGGCCCAGCCTTTATCTGGGGTCAGAGACACTGTAGGCTCTTCATTGGGGAGATCAAATGCCAGAGCAAAGCTGAGTTCTCTCCTGTTCAATCAAGTGTTTCTATAAAGCTCCCCGTTTGCTTAAATAATTCATGGCCATTTCTTCCCTTGAAGCCTCAGCTACAGTGTGCCCTGAGGGCTGGGAACCGGGCTGCTTGTTAACTTTTCTGTTTATTCTGCAAGGAAGGCAGAAAGGGCCTCTCCAGGCAGCACTGCTGAACCTGACCGCTAATCCTTGACAGACACTGCAGCTGCAGCTCAGCCCAGAAACTTGGGAGTGGATGGGGCTGAGCCAGACAGAGCTGGGACTGGAGTCCCGGGACCTGCTTCATGACTGAGGTCTTGGCGCCAGGGAGCTGGGCAGGGGAAATTCATCACTGAGCCTAGTTTTAAGGGGTCCATGGCTCTGGAGGGCTGTTCCAGTGTGTTCCCTTGAAGGACTACCATTCCTGGCCAGATTCAAATGATCAGAGCATTGTCAGATGTCATTCATCTATCCAGTTGCTGCCCACACCCATTCATCCGCCTATATCCACCCACCCACCCATCCATCCACCCACTCACACACCTCTCCTCCCTGCCTCCCTCCCCACTTCCTTTTCTTCCATCCTTCCACCCACCTATCTACCCATTCAGTCATCCATCTGTCCTTCCTTCCCGCCCGCCCTCTATCCATTTATCTGCCCACAGGATAGTGATTGTATGCCCAGCCCCTAGGTACCAAGCAATGTTTTGGGAGTCAAGCACACAGTCAATGAGTTGGCAAGACCCTCGTACTAGACAGCTCAGGAAGAGACACTGTAAACGAGAGAACAAGTAACACACATAGGATCATTTTAGATGCTGACAAAGGTGATGATGACTAATGAGCCTAAGGCATGTGAGAGAGAGAGAAGCCGGGGAAGGCTAATTCTATGGCCTCTGAGTTGACCAACAGGCAGGACCCAGCCACGTGAATGATATTCCAGGTAGGAGGGCGGCAGGTACCAGAGCTCTGAGGTGGGACTGAGCCGGTGTGCCTGAGGGAGGCTGGGGACCAGAGCTCAGAGGGAGAGGGGGAGAGAGAGAGGCCGGGGTGACTGGCAGGCCCAGGTCAGGGACTGTGGGCAAAGGCCAGAAGTCTGGTTTGTTCCAAGGGCCGAGCAGCTGTGCAGGGAGGAATATGCACTTAAAACTATTCGGGCTGCCATGGAAGAAGTGACTTAAGAGTGGGGAGGGGTGAGCAAGGAATCCAGTTAGCTTCGACCAAGGAGGGAGCAGAATAGATCCAACCTGCTCAATGTACTTTATGAGGAAACTGAGGCCCAGAGCCTGCCTCTTGTTTTGTTGGGCTCAGAGGTATCTTACCAGTGGGCTGCTGGGTTCCAACCCTGCTTCAGAATAGCCCAGGCTAACTGGCTGCCCATCAGTCCCACAGTCTCTGCCCCTTTGGCCCATCTGAGTCTAGCACCCTTGTTCACTCCATGCCACGTCAACAGACCAGCTGAGAGACAGTGGGGAGAGCCTGGCGGCTGGCTTTGGAGACCTCGTTTGAGCTAGAGTTCTGCCCATTCTGTGCTGTGTGTCTTTCAGCCAGTGCCTCCCCCTCTCTGGGCCCACAGGATGGGGTGCCTTGCTGGGCGAGGCCCCTCCCAGCTTGGATGTGCTAATTACGCCCCCTCTGGTTCAGCCAGACGATATGAGGGTCTTGCTTTGGCAGCCTCCCTTGGGGGCCCCTGTGTTCTCGGTTCTGACACAGCAGGAGCGCAGACCCTGCGGTTTCTGAATCAGGCTGCCTGCTGCTTCCCCTGAGGCCTTGGACAAATGACTTCATCATCTTCAGCCTGGGTTCTGCATTTGTAAAACGAGGGGGCTGACATAGCCCTGATTTCAAGGTGTTTGAGAAGAGTCACAGACAGGGTGTGCAGAGCGACAGCCTGGGGAGGGGACAGTCCCAGGGTTCCTTTGGGGCACCCTGGGGCACCGCTGTGGGCAGGGGCTGGGCGCTCAGTTCCCCGCTCGCCATTGGGGGCGGGGGTGGGCAGAGGTGCGTGGGGTGCAGGCTCCCAGTTCTCAGGGACCCTCGGGGAGCTGGCAGCGAGTGACCAAACCGCCCATGCAGAGTCAGGCGCCTGTCTTACCTCCAAGGCTTCGTAGTACATATCTTTTGCTTCCATATCTGTCTTGGCCGACATCAGCCAGGACTTGATCAAATATTCATAAAAACTGTCCCCGAGTCCTCCAACCGAGACGTGGTCTGTGAGGGGAGAGAGGACAGGAATATTATCTCCACTGGCTGCCGGCAGGATTCACCGGGTGAGCTCGGTGGGGAGCGCGCGTTTAATCCCCGGCCTCAGACACCCCGCAGAAGGGTTCAAGGGTGCTGGGAGAAAGGCGTGGCCTGTGACTGGGGGCCACAGGTGCCACTTGAGCTCGAGGGTCCCACACAAACGTGCAGGGGCTCCTCTGGCTACCGTAAAGCATGTCGTTTAGCAGGTGGAGGATGGCAGGGCTGCTGGTTATTAACTGTAAATGAGTTGCATTTCTTTAAAAAGATAATCTGGTGGCAAGGAGTTCAGAGATTTTTTATTACCCAGAGCCAAACATGGTAATTAATGCTGGGCAGGTTCATAAAAGGCAGCGGGAAGGAGGAATGAGAGGCTTAATTTAGTCGGTCAGAGTGCAGAGCTATTCTGAAAAAGCCAGGTTTAAATGTAGCCAGTTGGGATGAACGGAGTTCAAAGGAGCAGGGGGAGGGAAAGCCGGGTTGGAGGACTCCTCCGTCCGTCCTGAGGGAGCAGGACCTCCAGGCGTGGTGTCCCTGGTGGACGAGCAGGTGTCCCATGCAGGGCAGCTCCGAGAGAGCGACAGCTGGCAGAGGAGCACTGAATTACAGAAGCAAGAGGGCACTTCCCTCCCATTAACAGGCAACATCAAGGCCTTCAGTAGATACGACAAGGCGCGAACTGCGGCTCCTGGTTAAGCAGAGAGACACAGAAGGGAAGGAAAGGGGCTGGATGAAGGCAAGGCGTGGGAAATGGGAAGAGGATTTTCAGCTCCTCTGGAGAAAGAGGGGGCCAAAAGAGAGAAGGGAGAGGAAGGGGGTAGAAGCAAGAGAAAGAAATAGGGAATATGGCAATAGCTACCCTCTTTTGAGGGTCTACTGTGGGCCAGAAGCTTTACTGTATTATGTGTAACAGTCTTCCCAAGAACCCTGTAAAGTAAGCATGACAAACTCCATTTCCCAGATGGGAAAACTGAGAGTGAGTCTAAATAGCTCAGCCACCAAGCCAGTAGAGCTCTCACTTTCTGCAGCTTCACACAGTCAACCAAGAGAAGGAGGCAAAGACGGAGAGAGAAAGAAAGGACAGGTGTGAAGAGGGAGAGACCAGAAATGGGAGGAAAAGACAGATGGGAACCAGAAGAGAGGGCTTATAGGAGGCCCCACGGGAAACCAGCCCTGCCAGCCCCCTCCGGCCCCCTCCTTAAACAAACCCTGGTCCAGCAAGGGTTCAGGAGGGGGACAAGCACTTGGGGAAATGGGAACAGACCAGAGAAAGCCTGGGGCTTAGGGAGGCGTGGGAGGGGGCCAGCGTGGGCTGGACTTTGTTACCCGAAAAGACGGAACCAGCCTAGTGTCCCCCTCAGCCCCTCTCCCTGGGGAAGGACACAGCTGGGCAAGCACAGACGTGCGCAGGGCTGTGCAGGAGACCTGCGCAGAGCAGAGGTGGGGGGAGGCTGGAGGTTGGACCAGGTCAGCCTCCACAGAAGGGGCCGTGGCTGATGGCACACAGGAGGGGCACGGTGACCTCCACGGTCATCTGCTGGGCCTGCCTCTTCTCCGCCGCCCCAAACGCTGCAGCTCCCCCTGCCACACTCCGTCTCACCTGTGATGACCCCTCTGCCGAGAAGACCTTTCCCCCCGCCATGGCTCAGGCCCTCTCCCTGCTTCGCTCCACCCAGAAAGGCTTTCCTCTGTGTCCCCAAAGGGGGACCGTGAGGAAGGAGGGAGATGAGGCAGCTGTGCCCTCTTGCGGCAGGCGCTAGGTGACAGCAGCCCCCCACCGTTGCTGGGTGCTGTATTGTCAGGACCTGTCTGTGGGTCTGCCTCCCCCGCTCGGCGGTGGGCTGTGTGGGGAGGGACCATGGGCAACTCGCAGCTGTGCCCAATACCTCCACGGCACACAGCGGACGCCCCAGTGGGCCCTGAGTGAGAGAAAGGCGAGCAGATTTGGGCTGTGCTGGGAAGGACCCTGAAGGCCACGCCAACGAGGCTGGACTGCATCATGTGACTGCTGAGCGTGGGTGAGTGACGAGGTCCACGGCTCCACCTGGCAGGTGTGTGTGGGAGAGGGGAGCCAGGCAGCCGGTGTTCCACAGTTGTCTGAGAGAGGACCCCACCTTGGGACGTGCGTAGAGGTTCACAGGGCCTTGGCTGCAATGCACAGTTCTCATCTGGAGGTCCTGCCGCTTTCTAGCCTCTGTGTGCGTGTGTGTGTGTGTGTGTGATGTGTGTGTAATGTGTGTGGGTGATATGTGTGTGTGTGTGTGGTGTCTTCCCACACCAAGGGGCATAGGGGGAAAGTACAGGAGTGGGAATTAGAAACATTAGCTCAGGACAAATCAGACCCCCGCCCTGGGGGGTCTCCGTCTCCCCCAGGAGACGGATTTGTAAAATGCAGATGGGAGCAAGAGCTTGTGTGCGTGAGTGGAGCTGGATTCTTCTGCTTCCTGACCATGTCAACAACACTCCTGTCACACTCGGCAGTGGGAGGCGGCCACCCTACATGCCTGGGAATCGCCGGCAGGAAAGTAGCGTGAAGCTGGGGAGGCAGCCAGGCTGCAGCTGGCGGGCTGCTCACGCTCCTACGCCCACGGGGGAGAATCTGGGCTCGCCACGTCCCTCCCACCAAGGATGGTGTGGGATTCAGGCGGTGGACAAGGAGGCCAAGCCACTCCAGGGGCCAAGCCGGAGGACTGGCAGCTCTTCAAGCTCTGCTGGGGCCGGTCTCATCTTGGTGCCTGGTGCCAGCAGCAGCCTGGTGGGCTTATCCTGGCTGCGACGTCCGAGGGGCGGGAGGGTCTCTGCCTCTCGCTACCCTGACGCCCAGCTTCAGGCAGGAGTGGGGACTGGGCAAAAGCATGGGTCTGGGCTGGGAGGTAGCCTCAGTTAGTTCTTCACCTCCTGAAGCTGCAACGTCTGTGGCTCCAAGAGGGCTACACAGAGGATTCAAGGAGAGGGAAGAATGTGAACTTGGCTTGTGAAAGATGGGAATGGTATGATCTGCTGGAAAATCACACAGTCATCCAGAAAACAAAGCCAAACAAACCCAGTGAAAACCACAGAAAACCTGAGAAAACCCTGGCATCAAAGCCAGGGGAGGAGGAAGGCAGGCACCCAAAGGAGCAGGGCTTTCTTTATAACCTTCCCTCTGCAATCCAGTGGGCCTTGGCTTCATATTTTATTAATAGGAAACATTTTCCCATATGTGACTGCGTCTGCCCAGCCCAGTGACCCTGGGTGCAGCCTGCAAAGAAAATTATGCTTCTCAGCAGGGCCGGGGAAGGCGGAGAGGCTCCCCTGTAATTTGCCAAGGTGGCCCTTCAGGCTGGGAAGCCGCACCCCTTGCCCCCGGGGAATGGGTTTTGCTGCATTGTCCTGGAGCAGCTAGGGCCGGCAGCTGCACAGTTTATCTCTTCACCCAGTCAGGCCTGGCAATTACAGGCAGTAACAGTTATTGAACTGTCTCTTCCCATGGCCATAATCTGTAATTCAAACCTTCATTTTCCCCTGGCATTTCTGAATTTGGTAGTGTGTTTTGGTTATAAATACTTTGCCTTTCTCCAAGCAGTTTTTGCAGGAGGCTCCTTGGGAATGAGGTCATCACCAAGGAAAATTCCTGGGTCGAATTTTCTGGGCCTCCTGGACCGGCGGATCCTAGAGGCTCTGGCTTGGAAGGGCAGGCCTCTGCAGTTTCCTCACAGTATCCCTGCTGGCTGGCCAGCTGGCCCTCCAGACTCTGCTTGCATACTTCTGGTGATGGGTGCTTATTACCTGTTAGGACAACCCGTGCCATCTTTTTTTTTTAAGTCTTTTTTTGAATTTGTTACAATATTGCTTCTGTTTTATGTTTTGGTGTTTTGGCCTTGAGGCATGTGAGAGCTTAGCTCCCCACCAGGGATCCAACCCGCACCCCCGCATTGGAAGGCAAAGTCTTAACAACTGGACAACTACCAAGGAAACCACAACCCGTGTCCTCCTTGGAGAATGAACGGAAATCTGCTTCCTGCAGCTTTTGACCATTGCTCCCACGCCCCTCTGTAGTACACAAAGATCATACCTCTAGCTCTTCTCCCATTTTGCAGGAGAGGAAACCAAGGCTCAAAGAGAAGAAGTGACCTTCCCCCTGCGCCCCCCAGGGTGGGCAGGAAGTAGACTCAGGTTCACCTCGTCCCTGAGCCCTTGCTGTTGACATTATAACTGGGGTTGGAGGCAGGGAAAGGGGTAAGGGGGCAAAAAAAAAAAAAAAGAAAGAAAGAAAAGGTAAGGGTAAAGGGAAAGGGTCCTTGTCTGGGTAGAGGCAGTGGAGGTGGGGCTTCTGGGCGAGTCTTGGGAAGCCCTGAGAGGCAGGGCGCATGGAACCAATTTGTGCTGACGGTGACTACAGGACTAGGGCCTTGGTCAAAAAAGGCAAGGCAGAGCTGGGCTTCCCGATAGTGAGGCAATGCTGGAGGCTGGGAGACTTTAGCACTTCCCTGCCTGAGAGTCTTACAAACCCCATTCTGTTTCAGTGGGTGGAGCTGGGGGCTGTGAATGAGGCTCCAGAGGTGACCCACACTGTCTGGTTGAAAAAAAAGCCTTTGAGCATAAACAGCTGGAAATCCTAGCACCGACTCTTGCAGGTGTAACACATGAGTGAGGAACTCATGATTTTTATGTTGCTGTATAGGGTAGGATCTGCTTAAATATTTTTTAAGAAATTAAAGTTGGAGGAAGGGAACCAGACGAAGCAGGGTGGGAGGGGATTGCATGGCTTTCATTGGAGCCACATTTAGAGTAAACCTCTAACTGGAGCACTCTTGCAAGTTTGGGGGAGGATGAAAGAGGTTTCGGTGGGCATCAGAAGAGATGGAAGGCTGGGGATGGCTAGCACACGGGCGATGCACAGGGTGGGCCTCACACCTGTCACAAAGGCAATGGCAACGGTAATGAGCACTCCCCACGGCTCCTGGCATGAGGGTGGTACCCAGGAGCCCTGAGCAAATGCATCACCCCTCACTGGGCCCAGGTGCCTCACACAGCCTGGCGGGCGGGGAAGCTGGGCAGAAATCCAGTGGACCAGGGGCACCTGTACTCACGTTGCATCCAATTCCCGCTCACCGGGCTGAGGAAGTTGGGGTAGAGGCCGAAGGGCTTGTCAATTTCCCGAAGGACCTTTCGGATGTTCCTGACCTGCCAAGAGATGGACACCAGGCACATCTTTACTTTCTCCAAGGAGCCAGCTGATTTCCAGCCCACTGAGGACCAGGGTGGCTGATTCCAATCCAGAGAGGAAAACATTCCAACAAGGAAAGGAGAGCTGGGTGGGTAACCAGCCGTTGGCTCCTATCTGGAGGTCAAGAGAGGGGCTCTTGTGCTCAAGAGTGGGGCGTGGCAGGATGTGGCCACAGTGGGGCCTGACCTCCCACCTCTGTGCTGACCGATCTGCCAGGGGCCCTGCCAGTCTCCCCTTCCCCACCTTACCCCTTCCTCACTGTGTGTGGACTTCGGGGACAAGGCTTTTTATGAGGGGCTTCGTATAAGTGATAGTCGCTCATTTGTAAGTGCTAGACAAAACTGTCTTTTTAACAGTCAGAAATGGTTAAATATTGGCAGTTTCACATAAGCCTGGTAATATGTTGTTTTATCTGACATGGTAGGAACCATTCCAGAAGGGAGGATCCTTAGCGTTCTTGTGCCCTAATAGGCATCTTGGGGTTTTAATAACAACTGCAACAGCTGTTAACATTTCTCAGTTGCTCTGAGCCAGACCCATCAGATACACGATCGCCAACCCTCCTAACAATCCATACGGGATTATCATCTCAGTTTAACAGGCAAGGAACCAGGACGTTGGAGAGGTGCAGTCCCTTGCCCGTGGTCACGGGGCTTGTAGTGGCAGCACCAGGGCGTGAGTTTGGTCTGTCCTTTCACCCAGAGTGGCCCCGGGTCCAACAGGGATCAGGGCAGGGACCATGCAACAGAGGCTGCCCCCGCTGGAGCAGGAGGCCGGGTCTGCAACCTTCGGGGCTGTGAAGGGCATGACACGGGTTTCACCAAGGCTTTATCCATCAGGGGTTGCTGTCTGGCAGAACATGAAATCTTCCGGTACAGACTCCGCAGGACAGAAAGGCCCTTGGGGACCGAGCTGTAGCATGCTCACAGATTTATCTACAAGCCGAGGAGCAGTGTTTTAGCTGTCAGACCTTTCTTTCCGGGCACAGAAGCTCGCTCGCGCTTGGCTTTGCCACATCAGATCTCACATCCATTTATACTAACGGAGTCCATTATGGGGCACAGGACTGTGCTTGCACCTGAGTGAGTCTTCATTGTCCTGGTGGTGAGCAGTGAAGCAAGCTAAATGAGCTCCCCTGGAGGGTGCGGGTGCTTCCAGAATCGGGGCCAATTTGTTGACTGCCAATAATCGCCTGTGTGAGAGGCATGACTGGGGGAATCAAAGGAGCTGGAGAATGTAAAAGTAGTGACAGAGAGGTGGCGAGACTCTTGTGAAAAAGCTGGAAGCCTGCTGTAGTGATCTGGTCTTGAAAGAGCATGGGTTTCAGGGCCAGAAACTCCCTGGGTTTGAGTCTCGGCTTAATCACTTACCAGATGGATGACTCAGGACAGGTGATTGAACCTCTCCGAGTCTCAGTTTCCTCCTCTGTCAAATGGGGATAAAAGAAGACAGACCTCACAGGCTTGGGGGGGGAATCAGAGCCGCTATGCAGTGCCCAGCACATCCCAGGGGCTCAGGCCGCAGCAGCTCCCGTCTAGCAGGAACTCGGGCAACTCCTCTCACTCCTCTCTGAGCCGGCCGTGGTATTCCTACAGGGGTCTGGCTCTGCCCTAGGGGCAAAGCAGCCTGGAGTTGGGCAAAAGGACCAGAGACCAGAATATAAGACTCATCAGAAGTGGGACTGACTTTATTCCATGAGCTCCGGAGGTGGGGTGTCCTGGGGAGGCAGAGTCCTCTCGCTATAAGGAGGGGCTTCTGAAAGGAGGTCTGACAACATGAGGGGCTGTTTAAGGGTGATGGGGAGCCCCAGTGCTGAGGAAGGGATCAAGGGGTTGAAAAACCCTTCTTGAGATTCTTGAGAAAGCTTGGGTGGATTCCCACATTGAGTAAGCGCTGGTCCTCAACCTGACATCAAAAAGCACATGGGTGCTGTTTTTTTTTTAAAGACTTTTTTTTTTTTAATGTGGACTATTTAAAAAATCTTTATTGAATTTGTTACAATATTGCTTTTATGTTCTGGTTTTTTGGGCATGTGGGATCGTAGGTCCCTGACCAGGGATCAAACCCACACACCCTCCGCCACCCTGCACTAGAAGGTAAACCCTTACCACTGGGCCTCCAGGGAAGTCCTGTATGGGTGCTTATTTAAAATGCAGAGTCCTGGGCTCGGGATGACACTCTGAGATCTGCTTCTTCACCAGCCGGCCTGCTAGGTGATGCTTTGAGGCTGGCTGGCTGACGTAAGCCTAGAAGCCACCGGGAGTGGTGTGACTCTGCGACGCCCTGGCTCCCTTGGCATTCTAAGGGACTAACCCAGGACCGGGGAAGAGAAGACTTTGGCGGTGGTCTCCTGCTTCCTAGAGGGCAGGGCTTTATCTCCCTGCGGGGTCAGGACTCGGGAAGGGTCAAGCGCCATCGGCGGGTGGTGTGTGGCCACTTTCCTTCTTTGGGTTTAGAGTTAGATTTACGGGGACCCTGCCAGATGGGACTGCCCCGGGCTGTGACCCTGAGAAACCGCTCTTTCTGGAGGGCTTCACGGGGCAGGGGCAGCTGTCAGGAGGGACAAAGGCCTGGACACCAGCTCTCTGCACCCCTGCAGTCCTAGCCAGCAGGGTAACTGAGAAGAACAGAACTGAGCCTCTGCCGCGGAGGCAAATCGCTTTGCCAGCCTGCTGACAGAATGAGCTAGACGGGCGTCTGGAAGCGCTAAGGCAGGCAGATCTCACCCGAAGAAGTTAAATGTCTCTGGAAAGGGGACTTCGGTGCCGGGTGGCCAGTTCCTGCCAATGCAAGCTGGTGCCTAGATTTCCCTGGTTGCACTTACTCCGGATTTCACGCGTGTGTGGTTGCCACCGAGCTCACACGTGTACCAGGGAAAACCTTCTCGCTGGCAGCCATGTCCCTTCCCAGCTTACTCCTTGTCCTCACCTTCCCTGCCGCCTGGCAGCGGGTACAATTAGGCAACTATCTGCTACACTGGCCCTGGCTGCGGGCTTCCAGCTCCCCCGCCCCTCACCCTCAGCTGGCCTGTGCTTCATCTCCCCGTCACAAGCTGAGTGCTCACCCTCTGCTCTCCGCAAGGGAAAGAAGGAGCAGAGAAGACTTGCCTTTTCTGCGAAGACCTGGTTGCCAGAGAGCTGGGTGAGGTGTAAGAACTCCAGGTGCAGGGATCCAAACTCCGCCAGGATGCTGCTGCTCCCTGCCATGGCCCAGCCCCAGCTCCTGTTGGAGCCGCTGAAAAGACAGAAGCAGTCGGGGTTACGCCTTGCCGGCGGGGCTGGCTCCTCTGCTCCATGGGGGAGCACCTACTATGTGCTGCGCACTGGACTAGGCGTTTCACCATACAATCACAGTGAATCCTCCCTGGGGGTCGATACTGTTCGCACCCCCCATTTATCTGATGAGGATCTTCAGGTTGGTGAGAAATTCGCCTACAGATCATTTAAACCCAGGGCTGTCTGACAGGCAATAGTCTTCGTTCCTACGGTCAAGCAGCTCCTGTAAGATGTGTGGGCTCTCGAAGGACATGGGCAGAGCTGCCTTGGTGGCCAAGACCTGGCACAGACGTGATGCTAAATTTACAGGCGATAGGGATAACGCTGTCAGGGACCACAAAGACCCCCTAGAACATTCTATCTCCATCCACTTGTTCAAGGGCAACTGATCACTCACAATCATTGTTGCTGTGTGTGGAGGGTAAGCAATGCATGGCCAGGGTCCAAAGTGGGGGATGACGAGAGGGACCCCGCTTGGCCCTTTCCTTCCCTCCACAGTCACTGCTGCCCGTGGACTCACAACGGCTCCCACCTGGAACTTCGTGGAACCCACACCTGAAGGGTGGCTGGCTCTTCTAAGACCACCCACCAGGGACAACCTAGATCCTGGGAAGTCCGAGGTTAGGGATGAAAGCAGCAGGGGCTCTCTGAGCAAAGGTCTCCTCGCCGCAGAGATGCACGCGTCTCATGAACGCCTTAGATGGATCACCAGCATGACTTGGCAGCCCCTCTGGAGAAAGCTGTCAGCTAACTGCGTCCTCCCTTTCCTTCAAAGTACTGGGTGCTTTCAAGGAGGAAGAGTGCAGAGGTAGGGCCTCGGGTAATCCTCCCATCTGCCCCTTTCACAGATGGGGAAAACAGGGCACGGAATGGTGACGTCACTGCCCGAGATTGCACAGTTAGGTGGAGCAGCCGGGACCGTGGCTCCCCAGCAGCTGGCCTCTGTCTGCCCTCTGACTCCCAAGGACAGGACCTAGGAGGGCAAGTGTGGGCCTGGGAGGTCACAGTTTGCCAGCTGAGAGGCCCTGATTTATCTGGGTGGGCTGGGGCTCCCCCGAGGTTGCCTTTCTCCTCTCTGATGTGGTTTCAGGGAATTCTTGCAGAAACAGATGGAATCGCAATGACCTCAATAAACACACCCGTTTCTTTCGGTATTACTCTGACTCCGGCAGGTGGGGAGGGAGGGGTTGCACAGAGGGGAAATTTACAGGTAGTAAATAAAACAGCTTCCGGATGCAGGCACTGGGTGGGCTGTCCACGTCACGGCTGCATTTAAAACCCACAAGGTTAAGCACCGTTAATCCCTGAGGAAAACAGAGAGGGAAGTGGGCTGTCTTTAGAAGCTCAGAACCAGTAGGTGGTGGAGGCAGGATTTGAACTGAGATCTGCTGGCCTCGGCCTCAGAGGGTATGATCCTCAGGGGTCCCCCAGATGGGCCCATATCCACCCCGAGAGAAGGGGAAGCTGATGCCTCTGTGTCCCTCTTCCCTCCAGGCCAAGAGGCCTCTCTCTCCAGCCTGTGACCTCAGTGGGAGCCTCAGGCACCCACAGAGGGCTTCCTGAATAATTGATGCTTCCTGCCCCGGCAGAGAAATTCAAGGTAAACAAACAAAAGCCCCAGCCATTATCAGCAGTCTTTTGTTCCCCTTTTCCTTACAGGAGCCTCTCCTTCCTTCCCCTCCCTCCCAGCGCTCACCCTCCCCAGTGGACCTTCAGCGGTGGAGTCGCCCCAGGCAGGGGCAGGCGGTGGGTCGGGCGCTTTCCCCTCTCCGACTTGGCCTCACTTACTGGCTCCCCCAGTTCCCAGCTAGGGGACCTCAGGTGGGTCAGGGAATTCCTGCAGACCCCTATCTCCTCATCTCCACACCTCATAGAGTCATTGTAAGTTATAAATTACGCATGCGAGGACTGTCATTGTAACCATTATGTAATAATGCACATTAAATTATGTTGTCTGTTAGAGTTAAGTTCTTGATATGTGCCAGGCAGCAACGGTATCTTATTTTACCTTCACATCCAACTGTAGGGGTAGATAGCAAGATTCTTATTTCACAGGTTAGGACAGTCAGACTAAGAGAGGGTAAGAAACTTTTGGAAGGTCACACAGTAACGTGACAGTGTTAGCTGAGATGAAACCAAATCCAAATCCTTGGTCCTCTGTGCCCCTAATACATCCATTCTGGGCAGCATCCATTCGGAGACCAGGAGGTCTTCTGATCAGCTTTGTGACTGGTGGGCTGACGGAAGCGGGTCTGCCCTCCTCCCTGCCTTTTCAGCCTGAAAGTGGGCCTGCAGCTTTTGTTCTCTCCCCTGGTGTGAGGGGTTACTCCATAATCCCCCTCCCCAGCCTGGCAGAAGCTTCTGTGTGTGTGTGTTGCCTGCGTGTGTACACAGGTGTATGGTATCAACACAATCATTAATTCTGGAACCAGGCAGAGACTGGATTCTAATTTCTAACTTTGCTGCTGTGTGACCTTGGGTAAGTTACCTCCCCTCTCTGAATCTGTTTTATCACTTTAAGGTGGGATCCATGTGGTTGCTGCGTGATGAAGAGAGAGAATCCATAATGTCGTGCCTGGGACACGGTGACCATTCGACAAACCTGCATAATTATTACCACATGGATGCATGTGTGTGGCAGAAATGTGCACTTGTAAACACGTATTTAGGTGTGAATCTGTGCACATAGGGATGGGAGAGCGTGTGTGGCAAAGGTGAGGCTGGATCTCTGAGCCTTCATGATTAGGGTGAGAGGCAGTGGGGTGCACGCGTGTGTGTGAACCTGAGTGTGTAAAAGCTACCTGGAGAGGCTGATTCAGCTGCAGAGGCCCTGGGACTGGACACCTCCCCTCTCCCAGAGTCCAGCGGTCCTGCAGGTCACAGGTCGTGGCTGCCCTCCGCCTCTGCCTCCCAGGCTTGCTGCCAGGGAGGAGGAGTGGTCAGGCTCACTCAGGGACCACCACCCCTCAGGGGCCTCCTCCTAGTTACTGCCCCTCCTCCTGGGGCCCCGGGCAGAGCTGCCCACAGCCAGCCCCACGCTGGGCAGGGGCAGCAGCGTGGACCCCACTCCGCCAGCAGGTCCCTTCCAAAGGGAAGACTCAGCACCATGCCCCCAGGGCTGGATACATCCCTGATGCTTTCCCTGGTGTAACCAGGAGGCATTTTTAGCAACAGACTCTCTTACCCAGAAAATGAGAGGGAGGTGTTGCCAGGAAATATGTATTTACATACATATGTATACAGCACTGGCAGCATGCAAACAGCCTAAAAATAAACGCTCTTTCTTGATCAGAAATGTCAGGATCTGTGTGAGATCAGGTCTGGGCTCTGAGGGACTTGGACAGGGGCGGTGGGGACNAGCTGGCCTGTGCTTCATCTCCCCGTCACAAGCTGAGTGCTTACCCTCTGCTCTCCGCAAGGGAAAGAAGGAGCAGAGAAGACTTGCCTTTTCTGCGAAGACCTGGTTGCCAGAGAGCTGGGTGAGGTGTAAGAACTCCAGGTGCAGGGATCCAAACTCCGCCAGGATGCTGCTGCTCCCTGCCATGGCCCAGCCCCAGCTCCTGTTGGAGCCGCTGAAAAGACAGAAGCAGTCGGGGTTACGCCTTGCCGGCGGGGCTGGCTCCTCTGCTCCATGGGGGAGCACCTACTATGTGCTGCGCACTGGACTAGGCGTTTCACCATACAATCACAGTGAATCCTCCCTGGGGGTCGATACTGTTCGCACCCCCCATTTATCTGATGAGGATCTTCAGGTTGGTGAGAAATTCGCCTACAGATCATTTAAACCCAGGGCTGTCTGACAGGCAATAGTCTTCGTTCCTACGGTCAAGCAGCTCCTGTAAGATGTGTGGGCTCTCGAAGGACATGGGCAGAGCTGCCTTGGTGGCCAAGACCTGGCACAGACGTGATGCTAAATTTACAGGCGATAGGGATAACGCTGTCAGGGACCACAAAGACCCCCTAGAACATTCTATCTCCATCCACTTGTTCAAGGGCAACTGATCACTCACAATCATTGTTGCTGTGTGTGGAGGGTAAGCAATGCATGGCCAGGGTCCAAAGTGGGGGATGACGAGAGGGACCCCGCTTGGCCCTTTCCTTCCCTCCACAGTCACTGCTGCCCGTGGACTCACAACGGCTCCCACCTGGAACTTCGTGGAACCCACACCTGAAGGGTGGCTGGCTCTTCTAAGACCACCCACCAGGGACAACCTAGATCCTGGGAAGTCCGAGGTTAGGGATGAAAGCAGCAGGGGCTCTCTGAGCAAAGGTCTCCTCGCCGCAGAGATGCACGCGTCTCATGAACGCCTTAGATGGATCACCAGCATGACTTGGCAGCCCCTCTGGAGAAAGCTGTCAGCTAACTGCGTCCTCCCTTTCCTTCAAAGTACTGGGTGCTTTCAAGGAGGAAGAGTGCAGAGGTAGGGCCTCGGGTAATCCTCCCATCTGCCCCTTTCACAGATGGGGAAAACAGGGCACGGAATGGTGACGTCACTGCCCGAGATTGCACAGTTAGGTGGAGCAGCCGGGACCGTGGCTCCCCAGCAGCTGGCCTCTGTCTGCCCTCTGACTCCCAAGGACAGGACCTAGGAGGGCAAGTGTGGGCCTGGGAGGTCACAGTTTGCCAGCTGAGAGGCCCTGATTTATCTGGGTGGGCTGGGGCTCCCCCGAGGTTGCCTTTCTCCTCTCTGATGTGGTTTCAGGGAATTCTTGCAGAAACAGATGGAATCGCAATGACCTCAATAAACACACCTGTTTCTTTCGGTATTACTCTGACTCCGGCAGGTGGGGAGGGAGGGGTTGCACAGAGGGGAAATTTACAGGTAGTAAATAAAACAGCTTCCGGATGCAGGCACTGGGTGGGCTGTCCACGTCACGACTGCATTTAAAACCCACAAGGTTAAGCACCGTTAATCCCTGAGGAAAACAGAGAGGGAAGTGGGCTGTCTTTAGAAGCTCAGAACCAGTAGGTGGTGGAGGCAGGATTTGAACTGAGATCTGCTGGCCTCGGCCTCAGAGGGTATGATCCTCAGGGGTCCCCCAGATGGGCCCATATCCACCCCGAGAGAAGGGGAAGCTGATGCCTCTGTGTCCCTCTTCCCTCCAGGCCAAGAGGCCTCTCTCTCCAGCCTGTGACCTCAGTGGGAGCCTCAGGCACCCACAGAGGGCTTCCTGAATAATTGATGCTTCCTGCCCCGGCAGAGAAATTCAAGGTAAACAAACAAAAGCCCCAGCCATTATCAGCAGTCTTTTGTTCCCCTTTTCCTTACAGGAGCCTCTCCTTCCTTCCCCTCCCTCCCAGCGCTCACCCTCCCCAGTGGACCTTCAGCGGTGGAGTCGCCCCAGGCAGGGGCAGGCGGTGGGTCGGGCGCTTTCCCCTCTCCGACTTGGCCTCACTTACTGGCTCCCCCAGTTCCCAGCTAGGGGACCTCAGGTGGGTCAGGGAATTCCTGCAGACCCCTATCTCCTCATCTCCACACCTCATAGAGTCATTGTAAGTTATAAATTACGCATGCGAGGACTGTCATTGTAACCATTATGTAATAATGCACATTAAATTATGTTGTCTGTTAGAGTTAAGTTCTTGATATGTGCCAGGCAGCAACGGTATCTTATTTTACCTTCACATCCAACTGTAGGGGTAGATAGCAAGATTCTTATTTCACAGGTTAGGACAGTCAGACTAAGAGAGGGTAAGAAACTTTTGGAAGGTCACACAGTAACGTGACAGTGTTAGCTGAGATGAAACCAAATCCAAATCCTTGGTCCTCTGTGCCCCTAATGCATCCATTCTGGGCAGCATCCATTCGGAGACCAGGAGGTCTTCTGATCAGCCTTGTGACTGGTGGGCTGACGGAAGCGGGTCTGCCCTCCTCCCTGCCTTTTCAGCCTGAAAGTGGGCCTGCAGCTTTTGTTCTCTCCCCTGGTGTGAGGGGTTACTCCATAATCCCCCTCCCCAGCCTGGCAGAAGCTTCTGTGTGTGTGTGTTGCCTGCGTGTGTACACAGGTGTATGGTATCAACACAATCATTAATTCTGGAACCAGGCAGAGACTGGATTCTAATTTCTAACTTTGCTGCTGTGTGACCTTGGGTAAGTTACCTCCCCTCTCTGAATCTGTTTTATCACTTTAAGGTGGGATCCATGTGGTTGCTGCGTGATGAAGAGAGAGAATCCATAATGTCGTGCCTGGGACACGGTGACCATTCGACAAACCTGCATAATTATTACCACATGGATGCATGTGTGTGGCAGAAATGTGCACTTGTAAACACGTATTTAGGTGTGAATCTGTGCACATAGGGATGGGAGAGCGTGTGTGGCAAAGGTGAGGCTGGATCTCTGAGCCTTCATGATTAGGGTGAGAGGCAGTGGGGTGCACGCGTGTGTGTGAACCTGAGTGTGTAAAAGCTACCTGGAGAGGCTGATTCAGCTGCAGAGGCCCTGGGACTGGACACCTCCCCTCTCCCAGAGTCCAGCGGTCCTGCAGGTCACAGGTCGTGGCTGCCCTCCGCCTCTGCCTCCCAGGCTTGCTGCCAGGGAGGAGGAGTGGTCAGGCTCACTCAGGGACCACCACCCCTCAGGGGCCTCCTCCTAGTTACTGCCCCTCCTCCTGGGGCCCCGGGCAGAGCTGCCCACAGCCAGCCCCACGCTGGGCAGGGGCAGCAGCGTGGACCCCACTCCGCCAGCAGGTCCCTTCCAAAGGGAAGACTCAGCACCATGCCCCCAGGGCTGGATACATCCCTGATGCTTTCCCTGGTGTAACCAGGAGGCATTTTTAGCAACAGACTCTCTTACCCAGAAAATGAGAGGGAGGTGTTGCCAGGAAATATGTATTTACATACATATGTATACAGCACTGGCAGCATGCAAACAGCCTAAAAATAAACGCTCTTTCTTGATCAGAAATGTCAGGATCTGTGTGAGATCAGGTCTGGGCTCTGAGGGACTTGGACAGGGGCGGTGGGGACTCTACCTGACCCCAGAGACTCTGCCTACCCTCCCCTGTGGGGCTGAGATTCCTGAAATAAGAAACTGCTACAGGTGATGGGACGAGAAGTTCAGTGTGCTGGAAATATTGCAGCTCTTCCCCAGAGTCAGGCTGTAGCCGGGCCTAAAGCACAGCCCCAGAGTGCTCCCTGGGTGCCTGGGCACCGGCTCGTGTCTTCTACTAAGACTCCTGGCTCTGTTCCACGTAGCAGTGGGTGCCAGGGTTCCTGCCTGAGGGAGGGCCAGGTGGGCATCAGGAGCACAGCTGTTGATCCATAACGAAATGATTTAAAAGTTGGCCCTGTTACCTGTGAGCTAGAAGACCTTGGGCAGCGGCCATAACATAAATACTGACCCTAAAGGACTGCTGTGTGGAGTGTGATAGGTGAGGCGATGAGTGAAACCCTCGGCATGATGCCAGGCACAGAGTGAACACTCAATAAACGTAGGAATCAGCAACCATCAGAGTCGGCCTCTTGTCCCATACACGGTGCCTCGAGTGAACATGTGTGGAAGGAGTGAAAAAAGAAGGAGACGTGTCCTGCCCTCGGGAAGCTCCAGGGCTGGTGGGGGAATGTGGGCAACAAGGGTAATGAGGGCCAAACAAAGCAGAGAGAGTGCCTGGTGGCCAGGCGAGGCGAGGGTGCTTCTGGAGAAGGTGGCATCTGAGCTGGGCTCTGAGGACCAGAGAAGCGGCGAGGAGCCCGGGGACAGACAGATGGAGGGCAGGCAAGGCAGTGGGGCACGCAGGGGTCCCCAGGGGCAAGCTGCACGGTCCTCAGTGGATCTGAAGGCCTGCTGGCTGCTGTCTCCTTGGCTTTCACTCTGCCTTCCCCTCTGGGAAGGAGCGGGACGCAGGTAAGTCCCTGAAGCCTTTGGAGCGGGCTGGAGCTGCAGCCTGGCTCCACCTGCGCCAGCCACGTCCCCCAGGGTCCCGTCCACTCTGGCTCTGGGACTTGGTGAACGTCCAGGAAGATGCTGGCTCCCACACTGAATGACGCAACCCACCGGGAGGGAAAATGATGGAAGCAGCCAGTGAAAATCAATGGCCAGCAAAAGAAGCATACCAGTGGATTCTTGCTTAGTGGAGTCACGTGTGATATTTTGGGCCTTATCCAACACTTCTGGTATAACCCACATCTTTTTGTGAGAAGAATTTGTTTTTATAGGAGGGACTCACAATAAATATTATTGAAAATGGAGTTGGAAGTCCTGGGCTCACGTCCTAGATGGCCCTTTACTGGCTTATGTGACCTCAGCCAGGCTCTTGTCCCCTCAGAGTCTGAGCCTCCATGGGGTTGATGTTTCAAGAAGCCCCTCGGGGCTCCTGAGACTTAGCTCTGAAAGGGGCTAAGGGTGAGGGTCAGCAAACCAAGGTCCCTCTGTCCGTGGTCCTGACTCCCCAGCGGCTGCGGGTTCCTGCCCGTGGTGGGCGGTGTGATGTCCCTCCTGGCCAGGCATCCCAGCTGGGGAGGGGGGTGGTTGGGGCGCAGCTGTGGGGCTGTGAGTCATGGCAGCATTACAGGAGGGTCCCAGAGGCTCGGCAACCCCCCTCTCCACACCAGGAAGATCAGGGGAGCCCTGGGCTAAGGCTGGCTTTCACCATGCCGCCCACTCCCTGTGATTCCCACACCAGAATCACCCCACACCGCCCCGCCCGCCACCCTGTGCCGCAGTTTCCATGCATGTGCAGCCAAAGCCACAAGGGGAAACCAGAAGGCCTCCTACCTTTTGAAGTTCACCACACCTTTTGGGATTCCCGTGGGGGTGTCGAAGGCTGGCAAGAGTTTCTCTCCCAGCTTGATGGCCTTTATCCGGAACACCTGTAAAGGAAGGGTCAAAGGGCACTGCGAATCCTGGCAGAGGAGCCCGCCAAGGCTGCTGGACCCAGAGTGGGAGGTTCTGGGGTCAGACAGGCCTGGACCTGAACCTGACTGCATGACTTCCTGGCTCAATCCCCCTCCTCGTTTACAAATCAAGGACCACGCTACCTTCCTCAGAGGGTTGCTGGCAGCAGGAAAGTCAGGTAACGGATGTAAAGCACCTACTGTGGTGTCAGGACCAGGATGAAGGCTCAGTGACTGTGCTGCGATTAGGGTGACTGTCGGGAAGACGTAGCCGTCAGGGCAGCAGCCACCGATGTCCGTGCCAGCCTGCACTGCAGCACCAGTGCGGCCCAGGCTGGGCAGAGGGGGCACCTTCGGACAGAACGTAAGGAGCCCTGGACTGTGAGCTCCGGGCCTTGCTCCCCAGCTTGGCTTCCGCGCGCTTCTCAGCAAACCTCTGCCTTCTCCCACACCATAAACCCAGCGGAAGGGCCTTTCCCACTGACATTCTGCCCACTCTTCCTGTTTCACAGCAGGAAAGGTGAATGGCTAACTCAGGGATACGATGGCTGGGGAGGCCAGGTGTCAGGGGCCCTGCCCAAGGCTCTGGGCTGCTCCAACTGTTCTGATTAATTCAAAATCACCTGTGACCCTCTGAGGAAATAAATCATCAAGGAAGTTGCAACAACTTAACTTTATGGCTATTTATTCCAGCGTTGTTTACAATAGTAGAAAAAGTGCAAATACACTAAATATCAAATAACAGGGAAATGGTGAAATTATGGCTTTTAAGTGCAACCACTGAAGTGATGTTGCAGACGGTTATTTTATAGCAAAAAAAGGGGGTTTATGATCTATTAAGAGACAATATTTCACAATGGTGTAATTCAACTTTCACATGAGAGGTTGGGAAAACACTGAAATATTAATGGTCTTCCCAAAGGACTAGGCTCGTGGAGGATTTTTATTTTCTTCTTTTGGTTTATCTCTATTTTCTGTGCTATTTTTACAATAAAAGCAAACCCACAAAAAGGTTATTTATTTTTTAAAAAGATGAGATGCAAGTCCCCAAGCAACCACTCCTGGTGAGACAACAAGCATTTCCTTTCACTTCGGGGCTCCAAGGGGGTCTCAGTGCGCTGGACCCCACTGCGTGTTGTTGCAAGATGAAGCATTCCTGATGTCTCGCCTTCTAACATATGCAGTTTATAGCTTCTGAGACAGCCGTCTGGGGACCACAGTGGAGAAGGAGTTTGTGAACACCACCTGGGATGCGGGTTAGAGGGCTCTGTGGAGCAGGTGTGGTTCCTGTTTAGGGAAGGGTTTCCTTGAAGAGTTGGCTTTTTACATTTTTGTCTCTATTTAAGAAAAGTTTTATTATGAAGAATTTTGCAAATACACAAAAAGTTTCTGTTACACTGTACATTGGGCTTCCCTGGTGTCTCAGACTGTAAAGAATCTGCCTGCAATGCAGGTGACCTGGGTTCGATCCCTGGTTCAGGAAGATTCTCTGGAAAAGGAAAAGGCAATCCACTCCAGTATTCTTGCCTAGAGAATTCCATGGACAGAGGAGCCTGGCAAGCTATAGTCCGTGGGGGTCACAAAGAGTCGGACATGACTGAGTGACTAACACTTTCTTTCACTTTCATACCATCCACCAATTTCATACCTACCTGTGGCTAAGTTTAACTTGTTCAGTCATTAAGCCATGTCTGACTCTTTTGTAACCCCATGAACTGTAGCCTGCTTTGTCCAGAAAACTAAGATCGTGGCATCCAGTCCCATCACTTCATGGCAGATAGATGGGGAAACAGTAGAAACAGTGTCAGACTTTATTTTTCTGGGCTCCAAAAATCACTGCAGATGGTGAGTGCAGCGATGAAATTTAAAAACGCTTACTCCTTGGAAGGAAAGTTATGACCAACCTAGATATCATATTGAAAAGCAGAGACATTACTTTGTCATCAAAGGTCTGTCTAGTCAAGGCTATGGTTTTTCCAGTGGTCTTCTACGGATGTGAGAGTTGGACTATAAAGAAAGCTGAG
>SJYV01053930.1:11455-71367 GCA_006410875.1 Neotragus pygmaeus | reverse complement strand
TCAGTTCTTTGGCACTCAGCTTTCTTTATAGTCCAACTCTCACATCCATCATTTGGGGACAAATTGATACAAGCAGGAATCTCTGCTGAGGAGATCAGTCTTGAGGGAAAGGGGCCCTGAGTGACCAGAGATCGAGGGCTCACTGTTGCCTCCATACCCTTAGCACCCGGGGCAACCCAGTGACTTCCTCCGACTGGCGGCAGAGGCTCCCCGCCGGCAGGGAGCAGGACCGTTGTTTGTTTCTAAGTGGATGCAGCAGTGATGCTCAGAGCAGTGCAGCCCTCTGGGTAATGGAGACATGACTGCTGGGTGACCCAGGTGCTGGGGACTCAGCCAGCTTGCCCTCAATCCTCAGACACTCCCAAGGGATGAAGTCCCTGCTCTGTGATCTCAGGGTTCCTTGCCGTGCAGAGAACATGGACTCTGGATTCTTTCAGCCCTGAGTTTGAACCCTTTCCCTCTCGTCCCATTTCACAAGAGCTCTCTGACTCCATGGGCTTAGGATCACCCCACGGAGGGGAAGGCAGGAGCCCCAGGAGCGGGAGAAAGAACCTGCTCAAAGCCACAGGCGGGTGCCCCGTGCGGGTGAGTGGCAGGTCTTCCTACACTGGGCCCAGGGCTCCACCTTCTCGCCTCATTTCAAGGCTCTCCTTCTGGAAGCCAGCGCAGCTTGCCTGGGCTGAGTGGCCAGCAGTGGCTGCCCACCTCCCAGGTCACCCCCTTGATACGTGGAGCTGGTGTCTGGTCCCGGAGCAGCTGCCTGTAAAGATTCACCACCAACCATGGGAGCCAGTTCTGAGCAGCGGAGGAGACGCACCGGGCAGAAGAGGAGGCAGAATCTGTAGGTGGCCCTATGGAGACGGGATGGGGATCCCCTGGAGCCCCCCGTTTCCTCATAAAATGAGGGGGGTGGGGTTGGTGTTCTCCCAAGCCCTCTTCAGCCAGGATGACCCAGGGGCCTCAAGAGGCCAACTCACCTCCTCTCCCGTCAGGTAGAAGGCTGAGAGGAGTCCTCCGATGAACCGGATATTCACTTCAAACAAGGACGCTTCTCCGCTCTGCAGGGCAGAAAGATGGGGAGGGCAGAGGGGACATTCATGAGATCCCCGCAGGGCTCCCTGGGGCCCGCCGGGCCCTTCAAACAGGTCACACCTGCCACCCACCGCCTCTGCCGCCCTGGCCTGGCCACATTTGGGCCAGGCTCCAAGCCCTTGCCCAGCGGGTCAGGCTCCCCGCGGTGGGGATTTTCAGAGCAAAAGGCGAGAGGGATCAGCACCTGCCTGGCGGCAGCTACCACACATTTACAGAGTTCCAAATAAACACTGGGCTTGGCTTCCTTCCCCGGCCCTTGCCAGAGGCCATCGGAGCAAAGTTACGCCTGGCTGCTCTCCAAGGAGCTTGAGAACGTGCAGGGGGAGCTGCCGGCTGAAGCTTAGCCCAAGGACTGGCAAATCCTCTCCCAGTCCGGCCCCCTCCCCTCTCTGAGGGAGCCCCCTCGGCTTTGCAGGAGGCTGGCGTGGCCCTTCTTCGGGGAAACAGGGCAAGCAGATGGTTCTCAGAGGAGGTTCTGGGGCAAAAGGAGGGCTGCCAGGCAGATCCTGACAGGCAATCAGCATTTTCTTAGCCTCCGCTCCGTCGCCCTCAGGGTACACCCACACTCGCCTTCAACACTGTTGTCTTCTTTCTGAAGCCTGGACAGCAAAGCAGGGCATTGGAGCATCACGGCAAAGGCCAGATCTGGCTTAATATCCCACCTGAGCCACTCACTTGGCTTTGGGACTTTGGGCAAGATACTCAGTCTTTCCCACTCCGAGTTTCCTCTTCCTGAGCAGGTGGACAGGAGATGCTGACTGAGGCAGGGGAGAAGCCTGCCCAGTGCCTGTCCAGGCCTGGGTGTGGCTCCAAAAAGGTACCTGTTATTACCCCCGCCTTGCTCCCGAGGGTTTCCTTTGCACACTTCCCACATTGCAGGCTTTTGTTATTGATGACAGTGACGGCCATCCTTTTATCTGGGAGAGCTTTTCCACTAACAGAGCACTTGCAAAGCTGTTCCTCTCTTTTGCCTTCCAGTCCTTGGTGAAGTCATCACTCCCACCTTTCAGATGAGAAAGCCCAGACTCAGCAAGGTGAAGAGTCTCGACCTGGCTTTCTTCCAGGGACACTCCCTAACTGTCCCCGGGGTGTCTGAATGTCCCCAGGCTCCCCAGCCCTGCCACCACCCGGCCCCTCGGGCAGCTGCCCACTCTCTTCCCACCATCTGCTTAGGGGTCCAGATGGGCGATGGAGCCACTCCTGCCTTCTCCCGCCTCTGCTCCCATAGGAAATGGCAGGATTCTGCACGTCTTCACCTCACGCAGACTGGGCAGAAGTCACAACAAGCTTCGAAATCATCACAGGGATGATGGCATCACTTTATCCGCACTGGGGTTTACAGTGTGTTGTGAGATGATTTTTACAACCCTCCAGGGTCATCCATCCTTACAAGCCTGTGAATTAGGCACCAGCATCGCCCCGTCTTTTGGGTGGGAAACTTGGGTCCAGGAAGGTCACATGAGTTTTTCCCAGCCTGCGGGCTGAGCCGTCCCCTGTAGCGTCACTCTCCCAGACCTTCACCACCTTGGCTCTCTGCCCTGCTCCGCGGTGACACGGGCTCCTCCAGGAGCAGAGGCGGCCACTCTGCCGGGAGTTACAGGAGCTGTTTCGGTTCACAGCAGGACCTGTCACTCACGGAGCCCCGGCTGGAGCCTGACGGCGGGCTTTGATGTGACCCCACCATCTGTCTCCACGTCCTGCTCCCCCAGACCACCTGGACAGCTTCTCCCTGAGGGAAGCCAAGACTGCCAGGACGGATCTATCACTGTAGTCCAGGCTGGGAGACCACTGGGAGAGGCAGGCATCTGGTGTTTAAGGCTTCTGTATCATCCGCACGCATGTGCGTTCCCTCCCCAAGGGTCTGGCCCTGGAGGTCCTGAGCAGGGTTGCCTGCAAAGGCTGGAGACCAGGAGGGCCCCAGACCTGGCCATGGGCCTGACACCAGATGGCCTCTGTGCCCCCTCACCTGTCTCAAGAGGGCAGCGCAGGGACGCATAGATGGGAGCTCCGGCTCAGGGCAGCTCCAAGCAGATAGCCACTTCTTCCTTCCTAGAGTCGCTTCCCCTGTTGCAGCTGCTCTGACAGACTTAGTCCCAGAAGGAGCTTCTTGGGTGGGAGCAACGTGCCTGGAGTTCAGGCTGGTGGATACTCATGGGCGGGCAGGACATCCCCCACCTGAAGGCAGGTCATGGGGGGAAGGCCCTTGGCACAGAGTGTTGGGAGCCCTGTCTCTAAGAATGCCCTGCTGGGCAGCCTGGGTCTCAGAGATGGGAGGCGAGCTGGTGGCTGACCTCTCAGGCCCCTTCCAGGAGGTCTCAGACTCACCACGTTCAGGTGGAAGCTCTCTTCGACCCAGGCCTTGGCCTCCTGGAACTCCTCCTTCAGCTCCATGAGGTAGAGGGTGTCAAGGGAGTCGATGACCGTGGCCCCGCTGAGGCCTCCTGCAGGCACAGAGGATGCAGGGTGTGACCCAGGGTCATTCTCATCCTTTCCACCCCAGCCGCCGTTCGCCAGGCCTCCTCTAAATACCTGGGCAGGCTCCCAGGCACAACTCAGGGAGACTCCAGGGTCACCAGCCTTTAAAGGCACATCTGGGATCCAGAGTCCTCCCTTTGCTTCCTCCTCAGGGCAGCAAAGAAGGGGTAGTGGGTCAGGGAGACGAGTTCAAGGGCTGAGCCGCTTCCCAGACCTTGGTTCACTTTTACGTCCGCCAGCAAGTCAACTATCAGCACCAGGCGAGTACCTACCACTTTTCTGCAATGCTGGAGGGTGCGGGGAGGGGTGGGTGAACTGGCATTTGGTCTACAAAATCTTAAAAAACGTGCTGGTCTTCTGACACAATTCCATTCTTTATTTTATGCTAAGAAAAAAAAGATGTTCATAAATATTTACCCAGGAAGGTATTTATTGCAGTAACATATAGTAGGTGAACAAATGAAAAGTGAAAGTGTTAGTCACTCAATCGTGTCTGACTCTTTGTGACCCCGTTGTAGCCCACCAAGCTCCTGTCCATGGAATTCTCCAGGCGAGAATACTGCAGTGGGTAGCCATTCCCTTCTTCAGTGGCTCTTCCCAACTCAGGGATAGAACCCAGGTCTCACAGGCAGACCTTGAAGGCAGATTCTTTACCATCTGAGCCACCAGGAAATCCCCAAATATAATGGGTAAAAGTTGGGGGAAAAAAGCTCCAAGTCCAATAACAGGGGATCAGTTATACAAATTGTGGCTTATGTACAAACTAGGACATTATGTATACATTCACACAAGTGAGAAAGACTGTTAGTTGGGGAGATATCCACAGGATCTGATAAGCTAAAAAAATTAAATTGCAAAAAAAAAAAAAAGCAGAGTATAATTTCTTTACTGTTTGCCTGTATGGACAAGCTGGTACAGAATTAAGTCTGGCAGGAAGTGATTCAGTGGTTATCTCTGAGGGTGAGGATTACAGGTGCTTTTTGATTACTTCTAGCTCATGGATTATTTTTATAACCAGAAATTTATTTCTGCGTTAAAAAAAAAAAAAAGGAAAGACAGTTTGAGCAAAGAAACCAAACACATGTGCAAACGAAAGAGTCCATGGCCACCCCTGGGCTTCAGACTCCTGTCTTGGGAGTAAAGGCAGAGAAAACTGTACCGCTTCCCCCTCACAAGCCGGACAGAAAAGCAACGAGGAAGACCTCCCCATGTGGGACAATAGAGCGTGGCTTGTAGAGGATGATGGAGGAAAGGAGGGAGAAAGAGGGTGCTTGGTGCCACCTGGAGGGCTTCCTGGAAGAGATGGCAGGCTCCCATCAGCTCCATACTACAGTCATCACAGGCAGCAGTGATTTCCTTCAGGGACTAGGGGTAACTTAAGAGGAGTATTGTTCCTTCAGCATACTCCTTGCAGAGTGCTCCTTCCCCCAGAGGCTGCCAGCACTGGCCACTGGGTGCAGAGCCCCACTTGAGTTTGAAGCACGGCTCTGTGGGCCCTCCTGCATTCAGAGGTACTGTCTGATCTCCTTAATTAGTGTTTCCCTAACTGCTCACTTGTGTTGACTTTGCAGAGTAATTCCTATTAAACTCAAACACTTAACCACCTCTCTAGGCCGGGCAAGGTCAGATAAAGGGCATGCCCTGGAAAAGGATGGGAGGTAGACCCAGGAGAAGTTGGCAGAAAGTTAAGTCTGGAGGTTAAAGAACTATTTCCAGGAGGAAGGGTTTTGCAAGGAAAAGTAGAGGGTGGGGAGGGCTGGCGGGGGGTTGGGGGAAACGACTCGCTTCCCAGTCCAGAGACGTGTGTCCTGGGATGGCTTTGGCATTTGGGTTGAACTGAATTTCCAGAATATCAACCCCTCCCACACTTAAGCATTAATAGGAAAACATGCGCAAAGCCAAACAAAGTCGATCTTTTCCTGGTTTACCCGGCTGCTTCCAGGCAGGTGTCCAAGGCCAAACACAGTTCGTGGGAACTCTGGACCCTCCTGAGGTGTTCAGGCCTTGGGACACAGATGGGCCACACACGGACGAGACATGTCCAGACCCAAGGGTGCTGGTCCGGCATCCACGCTCCAGGCTCTGATGCCTTCCCGTTCACCACAGGGCCTCAAGCCTGAGTTCTTAAGGGCCTGGAGGAATTCTTGAGATTCCCCCCTGCTTGCCTCACCCCTAGATTTCATAGACGAGGATCCCCTTCAAGTTTAGGCCAAGGGAGGAGAGGAGCCCCAGGCTGGGCCACATGTAATGTGTTTTCCGTATGAGGGCGTCTCGGTTCACTGGGAAACAATTTCGGATCTGCTAGCTGAGCCCTCTTCCTGGAGGGGCCAGGAGGCTGCTCTGATCAGTGAGGAGAAGAGAAGCCCAAGCTGCGTGTCCTTCAGGTCCAAGGGCAAGGCGGCCCAGAGGATCTGATTTCTGGATCCTGTCCCCGGGCTGCTGGGTGTTTTCACCCCGTGGGCCCTCCATCTCCTGGGCTGACCCTGAGCCCAGAGGCCCGGGGACCTCAGCTGGGCTGGGAGGGCAGCCAGGGAGCCTCGTGATCAGCTGTCCTCCCGAACACTCCCGAGGCCGCTCACTAAGAGAGCTGTTGGCAGGGTTCTGCCCCGGCTCTCAGCTTCCTCTCACCTGGCCCCCAGCCACCACCCTGCTGGGCCGCAGGCCAGAAAGTCACTTATTGGAAAGCTTTTCGTTTCAGGCCAGAGGTTACCTGGTGGCCCGGTCGCCAGGCAGGAGAGAAGGCGTGATACCCTCTCTCTGTCTGCACCTGTGGCCCATCTGGGGTGGCGCCCCCATGCAAAAAGAGACCCGTCCGTTCAGTCAAAAGGCCCACAACTTGTTGGGAAAGAGCCAGAGGGGCGCAGAGAGTCAGGCAGCTGGCTCAGCAGCTTCCCTGGGCTGCAGCAGCCCACTGTCCCAGCTCTAGCTCCGAATTCTTGTTCACAACAGACACCGCTGGCTCCTCTTTCTGCCGGGGCAGGAGGCAGGTGTGGTGGTGGTTCAGTCGCTAAGTTGGGTCTGACTCTTGTGACCCCAGGGACTGTAGCCTGCCAGGCTCAGCCTATCCATGGGATTCTCCAGGCAAGAATACTGGAGGGGGTTGCCATTTCCGTCTCCAGGAATCGAGGCAGTAGGGTCTGTTAAAAAACAACAAAAAAAAACAAACCACAGCTCTGGGTTCAAATCACAGGTTGGATCAGCAACATATCTCCTCTAAGTGCTAAAGTTCTCATCTGTAAAATGAGGTAAAGACCAGTGGGCCAGGGTACTGGGGAGCTACTGAAGGTTCCTGAGCTGGGACAAGAGTATCATATAATGCCCAGCCTAAATACACTTGTACATGTCTGGCACGGAGTAAGCGCTTGGCAAATCAGTTTACTGCTCTTATTTCTGGGGTCCCTTAGCTCACCTTGAAATTCTGGCCTGGCCCAGGGAGGTTCACATTCTGGCTCCATTATGTACTAGCTGTATGACAGGGCAAGTCACTGTACCTCGCTGAGCCTCATTTTCCTCATCTGCAAGATGAGGAATACAGTAGGACCAACCTGATAAGGCTGCTGGGAGGGTTAAGTGGGGCGGTGGATGAAAAGGAGCTGGCACGATGTTGGGTACACGTGAGCTTGCCCCTACAGCAGAAGTGTGGCCCTCTCTGTCCCCAGCTGGCCCTGGGCAGCCCCTCCACAAAGTCTTCCCGGTTCACTGAGGCCTTGTGACGCTCCTGCATTTACTGGTCTCTCACCAGCCCGTGGGGCACCAGACACAGCTTGTAAAAGTCTTGGCCTCAACTTAAAGGCAGAGCGTCACACGGGTCCCACCTGTGTCCGCTGCTTCCCACCCCTGACTTGGCTGTGTACCTGCCTCCAGAAAGGTCTACCTGCCTCCCAGGCCTCTCTGATTCACCCTGTACATTGTCCCCCTCGAGGCTTGTGCACTCTCATCTCCAAGTGCTCCGCTCTCCCCACCATAACGGAGTTGCCAATTTACTGCCCTGTCCTCTGTAACAGCAGGGGCTCAATCTGCAGCAGGGCCGCCTCCAGGCTCAAGAGACAGCTGCCAGTGGAGTGGGCAGAAGGAGGGAGGAGAACAGGCTGGCCATCTCCTGCACGGACTCCCTGGCCTCGCGCTGGCTCTGGGCTGGGTCTTGGCCTTCAGGATGCCCCTCTTCCTCATGCTTCTCCTTCTCACCCTGTGGTTGCTTCTTCTCAGCTTCTTTGCTGGTTCTTCCTCATCGCCAGGCCTTGAAAGCCTGGGGCTCTGTCCTTGGGCCTCTCGTCTGTTCTCCTTCCTCTTCTTAGTGACTCAATCTAGCCTCACGGCTTAAAAACCACCTACATGCCGATGACACCCGGATTTAAATATCCAGCCAGGACCTCGACCTCCAGCCCAGACTCACTATTCAACAACGCCTTACTCACACTTCCACTTGGAGATCTAGAGACATCTCGCCTATAACTTGTCTGAAGGCAAATCCTGCCCCTCCCTCCCACAGTCTTCCCACTTCGGTGAATGCCAATCCCCTCCTCCCAAGAGCTGTGGCTCCAAGCCCTTGACTCTTCACCTCTCGCCCCCACATCTTATCCCGCAGCAGATTTTGGTGGCTCTGTCTTCATAAGAGCTCCAGCCTCCACCCACTCCTCACCTCCTCCGGCCTTCCACCTTCAGAAATGCAAGTCGTGTCACGCCTTTCCTCTGCTCAAAACCCTCCCAGGGCTCCCCCGCTGCCTGGAGGGCTGTGATCCTGCCCTGGCTTCCTCTCTCTGCTTGGCCTCCCTACCTTCATGCCAGCTGTTTGTTGCTCCCGGAGCCCTCCAAGCCCTAGAGCCTGGGCCTTGGCACTTGGGATAGCTCTTCCCTCTCTCTCTTTATCTTCAGCACCTTAATCCCTGGCAACGTTACACACGGTCTGCTTCCCTGTTTGCTGTCTTTCCCAACAGAGCGTGAACGGCTGGAGGGGAGGCTCTGTTTTGTGCACTGCAGTCCTCCCCTGCCTAGAACACTTCCTGCCCATCACAGGTGCCTGATGAGTATTTAGGAATAATAGAGCCCCTTCCCGGAGCAGGGAAGGCTTTGAAGGGGCTGTGGCTCATTCATATCTTTCTGTGTTTGGCTATAGTCTGGCACCCAGAGGCGTTAAAGGTAAATGTGTGGGTTGAAAAGACTCAACCTATCTCGTGGGCATCTTCGGTGACCACGTCCAGGGCAGCTTAACTCTGTGCTCTAGGTGCTGGTGCCAGTCGACAGAGGAGATCCTCCCAGCAGGCTGTGGCCAGATTGGCCAGAATGGTTGAGCGGGTCACACCACTGCCCTGCATAGAGCTATCTGTCTCACGTGCCAGGCTCTACAAGGGAAGGACCCTGGGACCCCACGGCCTCCTCCCCTGGGGCTGCCTGGCCATGAGCCACCCTGCCTTGCTGGACTGTGGTTTGGATCACCTCTCCAACTCTGCCATATTAATGATGATGAGGTTTTCATGTGACATTGTATCAGCAAAGAGAAATGGGTCAAGCTGGGCAATATAAGCTCCAGAAAGAACATTTAGATAGAAAAAAAAAATCACCCAAGGCATAGCCTATTACCGCAATATCCCCAGAGCCAAATACTAATGGTTGCATTTAATTTGATGATACTATCCAGAGACTTTATTCTTAATCTGTAAAGCAACAACTCAAATGTCTTTCTCACCTTCCAAAGAAACCAGCATGGCTGTGGGGCAGGTTGAGTTCCCAAAGATGGATGCCATAGGATGTCCTATCCCCCAAGAGAACCTCTGCCCACAGCGCCTCTCCTTGAACCTGGGTGCAACTATGTGACTACCTGGAATAACAGAATAAAGCAAAATGGATGATGTGCTAGTTTTCAGGCCCAGACTTACAGAAACAGGCCATTTCTACTTCTTGTCCCTTGAAATGCTGGCTCTTGGGACCAGCTGCCATATTGTGAGGAAGCCCAAGAGAGACCACAAGGAGAGAACGCATGGAGAAGTCATACATATGCTATCTGATGGACAGCCCATCTGAGCTTCCAGTCAGCAGTCTGCATCCATTCCAGAAGCTTCCAGAAGGTTCCAGCTATCAAGTCACCTTCAGCCTTCCAGCTTTCCTAGGTGAGGGGCTGTATATCCTGGCAGGGAGATAAGCTGTCCCCATTGTGCCCTTTCTGAATTCTTAGCCAACTGGATCTGTGAGCATAATAAAATCATTGTTTTAAGCCAATAAGTTTTGGAGTAATTTGTTATATAGCAGTAGGAGCTGGAATCTTCTGCCACATGGGTTTCTTTCTTTTTTTTTTTTTTTAAATTTATTTATTTATTTATTTTTAAATTTAACTTTACAATACTCTATTGGGTTTGCCATACATCGACATGAATCCACCACAGGTGCACACAAGCTCCCAATCCCGAATCCCCCTCCCACCTCCCACCCCACAACGTCTCTCTGGATCATCCCCGTACACCAGCCCCAAGCATCTTACATCCTGTATTAAACATAGACTGGTGATTCGTTTCTTACATAATAGTATATATGCTTCAGTGCCATTCTCCCAGATCATCCCGCCCTCTCCTACTCCCTCTGAGGCCAAAAGTCCATTGTCTATGTCTGTGTCCTTTTGTTGTCTCACATACAGGGTCATCATTACTATCTTTCTAAATTCCATATATATGTGTCAGTATGCTGTATTGGTGTTTTTCTTTCTGGCTTACTTCACTCTGTATAATAGGCTCCAGTTTCATCCATCTCATTAGAACTGATTCAAATTTATTCTTTTTAATGGCAGAGTAATACTCCATTGTGTATATATGCCACAGCTTGCTTATCCATTCATCTGTTGATGGACATCTAGGTTGTTTCCATGTCCTGGCTATTATAAACAGTGCTGCGATGAACATTGGGGTACATGTGTCTCTTTCAATTCTGGTTTCCTTGGTGTGTATGCCCAGCAGTGGGATTGCTGGGTCATAAGGCAGTTCTATTTGCAATTTTTTAAGGAATCTCCACACTGTTTTCCACAGTGGCTGTACTAGTTTACATTCCCACCAACAGTGTAAGAGGGTTCCCCTTTCTCCACACCCCCTCCAGCATTTATTGCTTGCAGACTTTTGGATCGCAGCCATTCTGACTGGTGTGAAATGGTACCTCATTGTGGTTTTGATTTGCATTTCTCTGATGATGAGTGATGTTGAGCATCTTTTCATGTGTTTGTTAGCCATCCGTATGTCTTCTTTGGAGAAATGTCTATTGAGTTCTTTGGCCCATTTTTTGATCGGGTCGTTTATTTTTCTGGAGTTGAGCTGTATAAGTTGCTTGTATATTTTTGAGATTAGTTGTTTGTCAGTTGCTTCATTTGCTATTGTTTTCTCCCATTCAGAAGGCTGTCTTTTCACCTTACTTATAGTTTCCTTTGTTGTGCAGAAGCTTTTAATTTTAATTAGATCCCATTTGTTTATTTTTGTTTTTATTTCCAGTATTCTGGGAGGTGGATCATAGAGGATCCTAGATGTGTATAAGAGACTACTATTAAGCCTAGGATGTCACCAGGTTAAAGTCCTGTCTTTTTTTTTTTTTAATTTATTAATTTATTTATTTTTTAATTTAACTTTACAATACTCTATTGGGTTTGCCATACATCGACATGAATCCACCACAGGTGTACACAAGCTCCCAATCCCGAATCCCCCTCCCACCTCCCACCCCACAACGTCTCTCTGGATCATCCCCGTACACCAGCCCCAAGCATCCTGCATCCTGTATCAAACATAGACTGGTGATTCGTTTCTTACATAATAGTATATATGCTTCAATGCCATTCTCCCAGATCATCCCGCCCTCTCCTACTCCCTCTGAGGCCAAAAGTCCATTGTCTATGTCTGTGTCCTTTTGTTGTCTCACATACAGGGTCATCATTACTATCTTTCTAAATTCCATATATATGTGTCAGTATGCTGTATTGGTGTTTTTCTTTCTGGCTTACTTCACTCTGTATAATAGGCTCCAGTTTCATCCATCTCATTAGAACTGATTCAAATTTATTCTTTTTAATGGCAGAGTAATACTCCATTGTGTATATATGCCACAGCTTGCTTATCCATTCATCTGTTGATGGACATCTAGGTTGTTTCCATGTCCTGGCTATTATAAACAGTGCTGCGATGAACATTGGGGTACATGTGTCTCTTTCAATTCTGGTTTCCTTGGTGTGTATGCCCAGCAGTGGGATTGCTGGGTCATAAGGCAGTTCTATTTGCAATTTTTTAAGGAATCTCCACACTGTTTTCCACAGTGGCTGTACTAGTTTACATTCCCACCAACAGTGTAAGAGGGTTCCCCTTTCTCCACACCCCCTCCAGCATTTATTGCTTGCAGACTTTTGGATCGCAGCCATTCTGACTGGTGTGAAATGGTACCTCATTGTGGTTTTGATTTGCATTTCTCTGATGATGAGTGATGTTGAGCATCTTTTCATGTGTTTGTTAGCCATCCGTATGTCTTCTTTGGAGAAATGTCTATTGAGTTCTTTGGCCCATTTTTTGATCGGGTCGTTTATTTTTCTGGAGTTGAGCTGTATAAGTTGCTTGTATATTTTTGAGATTAGTTGTTTGTCAGTTGCTTCATTTGCTATTGTTTTCTCCCATTCAGAAGGCTACGAGGATGAATTAAAGCGATATCCCCACTACCCCAAAGTACATTGTTTAAATTACCTGAGGTCTTCTGTGAAAGAGTGAAAAAGCTGGCTTAAACTCAACATTCAAAAAACTAAGATGATGGTATCTGGTCCCATCATTCCATGTCAAATAGATGGATAAACAATGGAAACAGTGACAGACATTATTTTCTTGGGCTCCAAAATCACTGCAGATGGTGACTTCAGACATGAAATTAAAAGACGCATGCTCCTTGGAAGAAAAGCTATGACTAACCTAGACAGCATATTAAAAAGCAGAGATATTACTTTGCTGACAAAAGTCTGTCTAGTCAAAGCTATTGCTTTTCCAGTAGTCATGTATGGATGTGAGAGCTGGACTATAAAGAAAGCTGAGCACCAAAGAATGGATGCTTTTGAACTGTGATGTTGGAGAAGATTCTTGAGAGTCCCTTGGACTGCAAGGAGATCCAGCCAGTCCACCCTAAAGGAAATCAGTCCTGAATATTCATTGGAAGGACTGATGCTGAAGCTGAAATTCCAATACTTTGGCCACCTGATGCAAAGAACTAACTCATTAGACAAGACCCCGATGCTGGAAAAGATTGAAGGAAGGAGGAGAAGGAGACAACAGAAGATGAAGTGGTTGGATGGACATGAGTTTGAGTGAACTCCGGGAGTTGGTGATGGACAGGAAGCCTGGTATGCTGCAGCCCATGGGGTCACAAAGTATCGGACATGGCTGAGCGACTGAACGGAACTGAGGTCTTCTGCTGCATAAAATATTTTAGGGATGCGGACTTCCCCATTTTTATCAGGTCTGGGTTATTTTTCTCCAGGAGGAATTTTTTCCTTGAAGCTTTCCATAATGATTAGTTTCTGGATAACTTAAAGTTGTGTTCAGGGGCTGAGTATTTCCAGGAAAAGGTTTCTTGGTGCCTCCGGAAAGACTAAAGATATTTTTAAGGAAATATGCTTGGAATCCAACAGAATGTTCTTACGAGAAGCTGATTAATGAAAGGTGATCAGATTTGACAGTATCACTGCCCTTTTAAAAAGCTCTCAAAGCCTCCTGTTCTCCAAGTTCAAAGTCCTGGTCACAGTGTGCAGGGTGCCTGTGGTCCAGGCCTTGGCACCCTCCCTAGTCTCACCTCCCTTTTGCTCTCTTTGCACATGATGCTCTGCCCAGAGCAGACCACTAGTAGCTCCCCAAATACCCTGCAGTGTCTGCTGATGCAAGCGCGGTGTCTCTTCTCAGGATGTTCCAGAACCATGAAGCAGAGCTGACCGCCCCCTCCTTTGCAAGCCTGACTCGCTCTGCAGCAGGTGCCTCCATCACAGCACGGTCCACCCTGTATCTGACATCTTTGCCCGTGAATCATCTTCACCCGTGAATCATCTTTGCCCGTGAATCCTGGAGGGCAGTGGCTGGGTCTGACTCTTCCCAGGAGCCCCAGCATCCATCCTTAGGCCAGGCACGAAGAAGACAAGAACAAATGGCTGCTGCATGAATAAATGGCTGGCAGAAATACCCACAGCACTTTCTTAGGGATTTCCGAACATTTCACAAGCCCTTTTTGCCTCAGAGAAAACAGTGCTCATAGCAGTGGCCAGTTATCCAAGGAAAGCACCGTCAGAGGGACACGATGGGCAGCTGCTGACATCAGGGCCCTGGTGGAACTAATGGCTTCCTGCATCCTTCCCAAACACATGCCGCGCTTTGCAGCCACAACCAGCTGGAGAACACTTGCTGTGGCTGACCGCCAGATGTTTACTGCGACGAATGGCCAGACACGGTTCACTGAAGCAGCCTGCTGGACAGGGTTCCTCATTGGAAAACAGGGTGTGTTTAAAAATGTTAATGTTTTGTTTGTTTTTAAATAAGGGCTTGGGGGTGCAGGCTGACCTGGAAACTGGTATTCAGACAATTCCCTGCAACAGTGCTGTGTAACAAGCTCTGAACTGCTTTTATCTCAGAACATCTCATAGAGAAGAAAAGGCAGATGGAGAAACTGGAACTCAGGGCGCTCACAGCTGTAACCAGACTTTTCAGATCATGTGACTTTACAGACTTGGTTTTAACCCAGCTTCATCCTTTCCCAGCTATGTGATCATGGGCAACTGACTTGACCTCCCTGGGGCTCAGAAAAATGGGACAGTGGGGCCTCCTTTTGAGGACAGAGTGGCCAGTTCAGATGGATGTATACCAGAGCACTCAGCAGGCGCTCAGTACCAGAGAATCTGATCCCTCCAGCACACAGTAGGTGCTCTGTGCACAGGGCTATCATAAGGCTCAGTTCTGGCAGAGGAAGGCATACCCTTGGCCCACCAGGAAAGGATGGCATGGTCTACATGCCAAGCAGGTAGGAACTGCAGGCTCTCAGGAAGGCAGGATCAAGCTGGGCAGGCACTCTGGCATTTTAAACACATTTCTTGCCTCAACAAGAAGAAGAGCAAAAGCTGGAGTCCTGGCTGCTCACCCCAAGAGACCCTAAACCCAACCGCTGCTCTGGGTAGCTCCTGAGGGCAGACCCAGAGTCCCTCCATGGTCTGGCTTCCCCCTGCAAATCAGACGATTGCTCAGTACTGTCCCTTCCCCTCCGTGGGAAGGGTAAACATCCTTGTTTCATCAGCCTTGATCTTATCCATGTAACCTTTTTTGGCATCACGGTGGGAAGGGAATTAAAATTGCCTCTGACTTTAGGCTCGGCCCTGAGACTTGCCAGTAGGATTAGTGGACATGGACTTGAACAGAGGTTTGAAATAAGGTCGCATGGGTGGATTTTCCCTCCCGCGTGCCCACCTTTCACCAGAAGAAGAACAAGTCTCAAATAGTCACTGGTCCATGAAGGATGACAGACAGATGGAGCAGACCTGAGCCAGCTGAGTGAAGCCTAGATAAACCAGACCCCAGCCTATTTGCAGCCACGTGAACAAACAATAAATGCTGACTCTTGTCTGCCACTCATTGTGGATTAATTTTTTGCATGGCATTATTTTGGAAATAGATGACTGACATAATACTCTTTCAGTCCTATTTCTTAGTAGTCTTGGCATGTTTTCTATACTCTAGCTAGACTACAGACTCTATGAGGTCCACCTTTTCTCACCTTCCAGCCCTTTACTCTGTCTGCTTGGAAGTGCCTCCTCTAATCCAAAGTGTCTCCACAGATGGCCAAACCCAATGTCTACTTTAAGTCCTAGAGAAAATGCTGCTTCCTCCATGAAGACATCCCTGATTGCCCCACCTGGACCTGAGGTCATCGTCCTCTGAATTTTTATTAAAAGAACTGCTTTTCAACTTTCATCACAGAAATCTGTGTCCTTTTCTCAAGTCCTTCCCAGGCAGTGAGTGTCTTCAGGGCAGAATCTAAGCCTATTTAACCAAAGCTGGCCCTGGAGAGTAAAGGTGTCGCTGAGATCTACTGAATGATGCCCTTCACTCACTGCCTCCCACTTGGATGATGAAGACTCTGGAGAGCCCCGGCCCCTACCAGAGGCTGTGCCTAACATAGTGGCAGGTGTGGAGGGGGTTGGAGGGGGAGGGCAGACCCCAAGTCAATGAATCTCTGAAATCCTGGCCCAGGGCGGACATCCAACTGAAGTTCGCTTGTGGGATGTGGGATTCTCCTAAATGCCAACCACAGAGGTTAACAAGACAGTGCTCCGTGCTGGGCACACTCTTATATGTTTACACACATCTTTTTTAAGCCTTGTGAAAACTCTATCATTGTCCCTCTTTTACAGGTAAAGATGGAAACTTCAAGAATTAAGTCACTTGCCCCAGGTTCATTCATTTACTCGAAAACACACTGTGGAGTCAGGCTGTGCCTGGTGCTGAGCACAGTGGGGAGTGGCCAGTCCTGGTTTACCCTCAAGGAGCTGAAGGTCTGGTGGGGGAGAAAGACACCAGCCAGGATTCACGCGATGGCACCGAGTCACAAAGGACCGCATGCCGCTAACAGGGGCATGGCCGAGCCTTTGAGTTGAGGCCTGAAGGAAGCACAGGAGGGAAGAGGGGGTTGGGGCAGGCCAGGCAGATACATGGCAAGTAGAACGGAGCGGGGAAGTCTTGGCCTGCTTGAACAGCAGAGAGGAGGCATGGGTTGGTGAGAAAAAGGGAACATGGTCAGTGGTGAGGGGTGGTGGGCCGGACCACACAGGGCCTTGGGGGCTCAGGAAGCCTCATGTGGATGGCTTAGGGACCCCAGCTGCCT
This sequence comes from Neotragus pygmaeus, assembly GCA_006410875.1. Lineage (NCBI taxonomy): Eukaryota > Metazoa > Chordata > Mammalia > Artiodactyla > Bovidae > Neotragus > Neotragus pygmaeus. Next base: position 54,945 of record SJYV01053930.1, on the reverse strand, counting down.
GGTGTTTTAAAGTGACACATAAGTGGTTGTGTGAAGAGTGTCCTTGAGGGGGACCCAGTGGGGACCCCAGGTAGAATAATCCCAGGAGTGGATGAGTAGGAGGAAGGCAGGGAGCACTTGGACCTGTGCTTTGAGACCCCCTAAAGGTAGCTGGAGACGCCCTCCAGACCAAGGTAAGGAGAATTAACCAAGAGCACACGGCAACATCAGCCAGTCACCTCACTTCCGCCCCGTTGCGGGGAGACTCCAGCTGCCCTCTGAAAGCGCCAGGGCCCCCCAGGCCCACGGACGCAAGGTCACAATGTCATCTTGTATATACATGGTGGCCACACAAGAGCTATGCATTGATCATGGCAAACACAGCCTGCAGGCCAGAGCCAAGAGGCACAGATGCAAGGCTGTGATAACAAGATGAATGATGACTCCTGGAAAGAGGAGAAGCAAGGAAATCAAAGAGGCCCTATTCACCCCAAGAAGCATAAAGAGGCAGCAGAGGCAGTGTCGGGGGAGCCTGGTACAGAGCTGTGCCCCAGCCGAAGGCCCCTCCAGTTGCTGGGACGGCTGAGCTGCAGGGAATGGGCCAAGCTGGAGCCCCACTCACTAGCTGTCTCAGTTTCCTCATCTGTACAATGGAACAATCGCACCTCCACCCTGCAGAGCCACCCTGAGGGTCAGAGATCATACCACTTCCGGTCCACAGCCAGCCTCAACTGAACCTGTGTGGAGGCAGACGGGGGCATTCTTTCTTTAAACAGCTTCCCAACAACCCTCTGAGGAGGGTGCAACTGTGTCGCTCTTCATCAAGTGGGGAAACTGAGGTTGAGACAGGTCATGGGAGGTTCCCAAGGCTGATGAATGGGGAGCTAGGATTCAACTCAGTCTGTCTGCCTCAGAGACTCCGCATTTCATTGCTGGGTCATCTTGCTTCGGTGCAATTTCTGGAAACTTGGCCAGGTTCAGAGGGCCTGAGAGGGTCCCAGGGAGGTGCCCACAGCCACAAGACTCCCAGGTCATCTCCTCAGGGCTTGGCGGCACCTGCCACCTGTGGGAGGGAGCAGTGCCTGTGTGAAAGCAGCTGGTGCCTCCCTGCAGAAGTCCTGCCCTGATGCTCAGACGAGCCTCCACGAAGCCTTCCCAGACCTCCTCGAGGGAGTGACGCTTTCTCCCTGCACCATTCTGGGTCCCACTGCTGAACACCTGGCCAGGCCAACTCTAGGAGTGTCCCTGTTGGTCTGTCTCCCTAACAAACAGGAGCCTGGAAGGCAGAGATCCCGCAATACTCATCTGGAGACCATCTACGATGGCTTCCCGGTGGCTCAGATGGTTAAGAATCTGCCTGCAATGCAGGAGACCTGGCATCAATCCCTGGATCAGGAAGATCCCCCGGAGAAGGAAATGGCAACCTACTCCAGTATTCTTGCCTGGAGAATTTTATGGACAGAGGCTACAGTCCATGGGGTCACAAAGAGTCGGACATGACTGAGCGACTAATACACACACACACACACACACACACACACACACACACACACTCATACCAAGTGTGCTCAGGAGGGTCTGAGTCAACATATACAGAATTAACCTGGAGAGAGAACTGAGGAGGAGCCCAGCAGGCATGAGCAGAGGCCAGACCAGAGGCCCTCTTCTCATCATGACGGCCCTACCTGATTCACCCTCAGCATCCAGGGAAGAGGAACGGGCTGCCTCCCTCTCCTCCACAGATACCTGAGACCTTCCCTTTCCTTAATCCATAGACCCCTTTCAGAATCTGCTAGAAGCCACCCCAACCCCTCCCCTTTACTAAATGGACATTTGTATGCATTTCACACAGAAAGTAGCACAGGCTTCCCACTGGCAGACCTATCTGGGTTGACCACCTAAGTGAGATGGGGGACCCTCTGGGCAGATTTTTATTTACTACAAAGGATGAGGTGAGGTATTTATTTTGGAGTCAGGGAGATGTAGAAACAAATCCTACCTTATTCTTTCTAGCTGTGTGATCTCTGGTTAGCTGGTTTACCCACATAAACCTCAACATCCTCATCTGTGAAATGAGGATAATGTCAGGTAATGCACATTATTTGAGAGAGTGCACTAATAGGTGAACAGGGAAGTTTTCTTTTTTCCCTTTGAATAAGAAATAAGAAAATCAGCTGCAGAAGGAGCCTCTGAGTTACCTTTCACTTGATTGTATTTGATTTCTTTCAATAGGCAGCAGTGATCATGGAAAAAGCATAGGCTTCTAATCAAAATGTTTGAGCCTTGGCTCTGTGTATTACCAGCTATGTGACCACAACCAGATTCCTTAACCTCTCTGAGCCACGAGTCTGCATTTGTCAAAAGGGACTAATAACATCCCCCTTGAAGATGTGGGTGGCTTGGATGTGGCACAGAGTCTGGCAGAAAGAGGGAGCAGGAGGGGAAGGGTCTGTGCATGAACTGAACAGGGAGAGCTCCTCACCCACCTGCCCAGGTGTACCCACTTCTCATTCCTGGTGTGACAGCCCTGAGCATGCTTCCTGGGTGAGAACTGCTTCTGTTTTAGATCTGGAGCCCAATGCAATTCACAAATGCAGCAGACGTGCCGTGGCCCAGAAGACAACTCCCTCTGCTTCAGAGAAAACACACAGTTCAATTTCCCAAAGATCAAACTCGGGAGCCTTTCAAGGCTTTCCCAGCGAGAGCAGTTCTCGGAATTCTCAGGCGCCACCCTCATGCGACTAAACAATTAAAGCCCAAGTATTTGTCATTCTCAGCAAAGGTTTGCGAGGATGAGTGAGAAAATGAAAAAGAAAAGAAAAATCTGATTTCAGCGGCACAGTTTTCAGAAATATATGGTAATCCATTTTTGTCAATCCACAGAAGGCACAGCTCAAATCATTAAGAAGCCATCGTACTTAATCATGCATGGAGAAGGCTGGGCTGTGACTCTCAGATCATTTTCAAATGGTTTCAGGTTAACTTTCAAAAACTGACAGGCAAGCAGGCAGGGGATTATGACAGATGATAATCTGAAGAATTTCTGGTTCTGGTTCTCAGAGGATGAGGGATTTATTTGAGAGAAAACTGCCACCCAGACCTCAGCATGATGGCAACGGTGAGGGAGAGTCCAGGATGGATCAGTCGTGACCTCTGCCCTCAGGGAGTCTGCAGCTGCTTTCTCAGAAAGACAGCAAGTTCAGAGCAAACTATTAAGTAACCAAATAATTGTGATGCATTGTGACAGGGGCTAATAAAAGGCGGAAGCTGACCCAGTGGTTAAGTCTAAGCTGTGAGCATACAGACCTGGGTTTGGGATTTGTCTTTGCCACCCACCCTATGACCTCACGCAAGTTCCTGAATCTCTCAGTCTTGGGTTCCTTATCTATAAAAAGGGATGGCCAGCTCATAGGCTCAGGAGGTTATGACTGAGCTCATTCCTATAAATCCTTTCACGTGGTGCCTGGTACATACTGAGCTCTCCAGTCAATGCTGGCAAAGCAGCTAACTCTGCGGAAGGAAGCCTCCCAGGTAACCTCTGATTGGGATCAGGAAGGATAAGTGGGAGTCTGCAGGGACCAGGGGCGGAGGAAGGATGTTCCAGGCAGAAGACACAGCACATGCAAAGGCCCTGAGGTGAGAGGTTGGCCAGGGAGGAGCATAGGGCGTGTGGGGAGGGAGTGCTGCAAGGGAGTCCTCCTGTGAAGGTCAGTGACCGCCAGGCGGAGGCATTCAGACTTTACTGAGCGCGGGGGCAGTGTCTGCGACCTCAGAGGGTCAGGGACATCCTGTGTCTTCTTCCAGGTCTTAGTGCCTGTTGGTGACTTGTTGAATTCTCAGGGGCCACCTCCCATCAAACTCAACCCAGGCCTCTGTGTAAGAGAAACATCCTCTATCAGGCCCAGTAGCGGTCATGCTTCCCCTCCTCGGGGCAGAGCCGTTGCAGGGGAGCCACCATCCGAGCAGGAACCGCGTTTCCCATTCGTCCCCTCCCTTATGTTCAGGTGGGGCCCTCTGGCCCAGTTCTGGCCAGTGGAATACAGTTGCACACAGCTGGGTCCCTGCCCGTGAGGCCCACCATGGGATCCTCCGAGGCTGAGGTCACCCTGAGAGTCACAGTCTGAAGATGATGGAGCCCCAGGCACCCTGTCCCCGAGGGACCGTGACGGGTGGGGCTCCCTCCCCCTGCCATTTGACTTTACACAAGCAAGAAATAAATGTCTGTTCCCAATCCATACAATGATGTCCGGGTTTATCCATTACCGCAGCTCTCATTACCTTAAATAAACACACCCATTACACAGCATGACCGTGGGCCAGTTATTTTGCCTCTCTGAGCCTCAGTTTCTCTAATGCAGAGTGTCGTGAAGGGCTAATAAGATGACAGACGTGAGGGAACGCATTGCTGGTGTTGTGGCTTCAAATCTCTCCGAGAGCCTGCAGGGGAGGGCACTCTGTACGACCCTTGCTGCGGCAGGGTCGCAGCGCTTGGAGATGCTCCGGGCAAGGGGTCCAGATCCAGCAGCAGATCCTGACCTGGACTGGAGACCCTCACTCCGGGCTTTAGTTCTGCCCCTTGGCAGAGATGTTCCCCAAACGGCTGAGCGAGGGGGCTGGGGCCTGGCTTCTGGCTCGGCTGAGGGAGGGGGCTGGAGCCTGGCTTCTGGCTCGTGGCTTCTGCTCCCCTGGGAAGCAGTCAGCCCAGCCTCCCTGATGATAACTTGTTCCAGCCTCTCACAACTCATTAGCAGGAAATTGCATGCCCTGCCAGGAAGATGCACGTCTGATTTTTCAGACATGTCAGGTAGACACTGTTATCAAAACCCTGTCATGTCTCTGCACAGCCCCACATCCTTCTTTGAGGTCCTCCTGGCAGACTCTGTGCTCAGGGCACATGCTTGCTATCTTGGGAGATTGAAGAGCCTCGTTCAGTTGAGCATTCCGCTAGCCAGCTTGCAAGGAAGGGGCTCGGGACGGAAGCCCGTGTCGGTGGCCGAGGCTCATGCTCCACCCTGCCTCTAAGCCATCCTGCACCCCCAGCACAGGACTGATGCTGAGAGCCGCAGAGGAGACAGGAGGAAGGCCTGAGCGGTCTGTGATGTGCTGAGCTGGATCTGGCCAAAGAACTTTAACAGGATCCCAGTCATTACATGTCCTTTTGCGGACAGGGTTTCCTCTCCCATAGACTAGAAGTAGGGATGGAGAATGCCCCGCCCCCAGTGTCTGGAGCCCGAAGTCGGGGCAGGGCCACCTCATCCTGTACACATGGCCCCGTGGCCCCGTGCTCAGGTGGGTGGGTGCAGACATTGACCTTCTCCACCTTCCGTGCCCTCACCTTTGCCCGCTGCCCACTGGCCAGTGGGCACTGGCCACTGGCTGGTGGAAGGCATGTGAAGAGCTCTCAGATCACCTGATGGGTGATCATCATCACCCTGGGCTCGGCTCTAGGAGAGACAGAGAAGAAGCAATGACAAGGACTAAAAGCATCCATTTCCACAATCTTTTCACACAATAATGAACCTGTCTGAGCCTTATATCCTCTCTGAGGAATACCCTTACCCTTATTTCACTGAGGAGGAAACTGAAGCTCACAGAGATTCAACGACTGGTACTCAAGGTAAGCCAGCTAATGCATCAGACAGTAATCTGAGCTGCGCCCTGTGAACGTCTCATAATAACCACAGTCACTTGCTTAGATGGTCCAACATATCGAGCACTAGACCAAGCATTTGGTCAGTTCTCCAGCTGAGGTCATATGATTTCCATTTCCAGGTGATTTATGGAGGCTCAGAGATGTTAAACCACTTGTCCAAGGTCACACAGCAAGCAAGCAGTAGCCACAGCCTTAACGGCTACAGTGGTGCTCTCTCCCTACACCAGCTGCCTCACCAGCGAGAAGGGTCCCACCAGGGGAGGGCAGCAAAAGAGGGAGGCTACCAGATCCTACCAGGCAAAAAAGCAGCAGACAGAATTGCACACATGCTGATCACCACTCCATTAAAAACCCGAGGGGGCATGGATCGGATAGGGTGGGATCTGGTGGACAGCTGGGGGGGTGTCGCAGCGTGAGGCAGGGCCCGGCAACTGCTGCTAGCTCACGGTCTCTCTTGGCTGAGTTTTCCTTGTAAGGATGGCTGAAGGTCAAGTGAATAGGGGCCAGGTGGGCACAGCTGTGGTGGCTCCTCGGCTCCTTGGCCCCGGCAGCAGGGGGTCCTCTCTCCCTCTCCCAGGCACAGGAGCCACCTGGCCAGGTAACCTCTCCACCCCACCGCACGCCAGACAGCCTTCAGTCTCAGGCCGAGATCCCAGCCAACCAGCGCCCACTGCGCCGAGCACGTGGAGCTTTTGAAATAGCGAGACTGGCAGGAGAGGGGCCGAGCAGCTGCGACAGCCCAGGCAGTGTGTGTCTGCGGTCCCCCATCCCGGAGGCCAAGGCCAACGAGCTGGTCTCCAATTACCTTCTAAGGGGCCCTCCGTGATGTAGCCTCCGCCCTCCAGGCAGCTCATTACCCACCTCTGCTTTCATGCTCCAGTCACTCTCAGGGCAGCACACAGGACTGCCAAACCTCCTCCCAGGCTGTCCTTTCCGCCCAGAATGCCCCCACCTCCGCCTGCCTATTCTTCAGCTCTGGAACACACATCTGTTGTTCTCAGTTGCCCTGAATCCACCCTCTAGCTTTCAGACTGCTATACATCTTAAACTTCTGTTCAAGCAAACACTTCAGTTGAATCCTTCCAGAACTCCTGCTGGAAGGCAAGGTTGGGTGGAGAAGGAGGGTGGGGAAGGGGAGAAGAGCACTGAAAGGGGAGGTGAGGTGGCCCGAGGGTACCCGGCACACCCGTGCTCGGCTGACTCTGCAGCCTTGCTCTAAGCTGCCTCTGCAACAGCTCCCGGGCTCTCGGTGCCTCTGCACATCCTGCACCCTCCACCCAGAAGGCAATTCTACTCTTCTCTATCTGAGCAGTCCCAGCTCATGTCTCAGGGCCCAGCTGGATACTACCCAACCTGCGATGCTACAGAAGTATGCTCCTTCCTCTGTATTTTCTGCACTGTGTATGTCACAATGACATGTGGGCCCTTTCCTCGAGAACTCTTTAGGGATAAGGGACTCGGCCAACTCATCTTTGCGTCTCTTTTATCAGCCCAGAATTGGCCTGGAAATGTCTCATGAATGAACAAATGAACCTCCTTCTCTAAGACCTCAAGAGGCCCAATTCCCCCCTTCCTGCTGGGCCTTCTTCTCCAGTCATGAGAGGAACAACCTGTGCCCTTTGTCTTCAGACCACGTTGGTATTGACCAGAGTTGGGTTTTAATGGTGCTTTGACAAAAGGCAGCACCCACATTCATTTTCCTCGGCTAATTACATTTCCCAATTGAAATGCTTATCTCTGGGCTGATGTTAAAGACATCATCAGTTTCCAGAATGGATTCAAAGGAGGTGAGAAGCAAGAAAATAATTAAGCTAACTTCTGATTGAATCAAATAATTAAGTAGATTAAATCGGCTGTTTGTGATCTACAGGCCAGCCCAAGCCTGGGGGAGTGCATTTCTCTATCAAGAGATGATTTCTGATTGTTTTAGAGATGGAGAGCCTTTCTTCTGAGTAGTATGTAAAGGACTGATTCCTTCAACTGAATGCAAAATCAGAGTGGCAGGACCCCAGCTTCCTGGTTTAGGTAAAGTATTCTGGGTTTAGGGAAAGAAAGCCTGAAGCAGGGAGAGGCGCACTCTGTTTCAGAACCACACCTGGACACTCGTGGCAGAAGGGTGGCGTTGCTGCCTTAGTTTCTCACTTCTCCCGGTATCCACGCCTTCTGCCCTCTGAGTGGGCTTCCCTGCCCTGTCCTCTTATTCGGGGCTCAGGCACGTGGCTACCTTTAGCCAGTGACAGCCAGTGTGATGCAAGCAGAGGCTTGGAGAAACACTCACGTGGCCATCACTGTGAGAACATTCTGGGACTAGACCCTGAAAAGGAAAGACATGTGGAGCAGAGCTGAGTTGACCAGTTGTCCCAGCCAAGTTTCCTAGGATAGTTCACAGTCAGCTGTCCTTACTTGAGATCAGCAGAGTCACTTAGCTGACCCAATCTGGAGCTGCTAAACCCTGAAGGCTCCCAGGCTAAATAAAAGCTTAGTGTTACATACCAGTGAGGTCTGCGAGTGTGTGATACGCAGTGTCATTGCGGGGCTAGATTATCTCTCAGCCTGGGATGGTCTCTTCTCCAGCCCCAACCTTTAGAAGGTCCTCTCTACCCTCAGTTCAGCATCACTTAGAACCCTGGTAGGTGACCAGTAAATATTGGGTTGGGCAACAAGTTCATTCAGTTAGTGAATACGTTGTTCAGTAAAGTTCTTGGTGAAAATGAAAAATGTCTTTTATTTTTACTTTAAACTGAATGAACTTTTTGGCAGACCCAATATTTACACAAAAACTCATTTGATCTTTACAAAGGCTCCTGGGTGGCTGTCAGGACAGGGATCATTTGCCCCATTTTATAGACGATGGTGTGAAGGCTCCAAGCAATTAGAAGAGCAAGGGATTATGGTTACGGAGAGTGGGTTGGATGAATACATTAGCCTTTATTTCTATCCCTACCCTGAAACTCCACTAAAACAACAGTATAAATTTTTTTTTTTTTTTAAGATATCAATTTAGAAGGACAAAACAGAGGAGAGGCAACAGCAACAATCTTGGCCTCTGCGAAAGAGAGAGATGTGTAACACTGAATTAGCAAAGCTGGGAAAGCAGAATCTATGCCAAGATGCTAAAAGCACATGCATCAGGCCTATACCAGAGAACCTCACAGGGTCTGGAATTGGTGGCAAGACCAGGCATCTCTGGAAGGATTTATCAAAAGTCATCTTAAAAGGCAGTAAGACCCCTTTTCTCCTACATCTACCCAGCCAAGAAAATGTCTCCCTCTCATCCCAGCAGAAAACTAGGGGTTGAGTCTTGAGAGGGGGTAAGCTAGAGGGTCTCTGGACTGTGGGAGGCCCGGCAGAGGTGGGGCAGCATCCTGAGAGTATGGGGTTGGGACTGACCCACTTTGCCCCCTAGCGCTTCTGCCAACCTGGTTCTCCGCAAACAGAAGCCCAGAGTCCACTCTCAGAGAGGAGAATGGAAACATCTCAGCAGACGCTAAGCAGCCACAGAAAGCAAAGACCTTCATCTAGAGTTCCCTGTTGCCTCACCCTGCAGTGAGGTATCAGCTGACAAAACCCACGCACCACATCGGAGCCCCAACCACCTTCTTTCCTGGCCCCCATTTAACATGCACACAGCCAAGGGTCCCTAAACATTTTAGGGGAAACTCACATGTGTAATAGACAAACACACTCAAATGAACAGGAAAAGCATATTTAGAGGACACAGACTCTGCAGGAAGGAGGAAACTACAAAAAAAAAAAAAAATCATATCCTCAGAGAGACAAAGGAAATGTTGCACCCATGAGATAAGAACAGGATGCTCAAAAAAGAACATTCACAAAGCAAAACAAATCTTGGAAATTAATACACAGTCTGACATATTTCTTGACATAGCCAAGAAATAAAAGCCCTACAGAAGATTTGGATAATAAACTTGAGGAAATTTCCCAGAGTAGAACCAAAGAGAGAGACGAGGATAGGGAACAACTGGAAGTCTCCAGTGCTGCTGGTGGGGATGAAAAAAGGTACATCCACTTTGAAAAAAACAGTTTGGCAGCTCCTTACAAGGTTAACCATACACTTAATACATGACCCAACAGTTCCACTCCTGGGTATACACACATCTACACAAAAACTTGTACATGATATGCAAAAGAGCATTATTTGTAATATCCCCAAATTGGAAACAACCCAAATATTCATCAGTTGGTGAATGGAAAAAACCAACTATGGAATAGTATACAGTGGAATGCTACTCAGCAATAAAGATGTGCAAACCACTACACATACAACAATGTGGAAGAAGCTTAAAACGTAATGTTAAGTGAAAGCACACGGCACAAGACTACACACTCTACGGTTCTATTTATAAGAGACTCTAGAAGGTTCCAACTAAACCAGAGTGATAGGAAGCAGACCAGTGACTGTCTGGGCCAGAAGTTGAAGAAGGATCAACTGCAGAGGGGTGTGAGAGAACTTTCAGAGGACAAAATATTCTGTATCGTGATTTTCAGTTCAGTTCAGTTCAGTTGCTCAGTCGTGTCCAACTCTTTGTGATCCCATGGACTGCAGCACGCCAGGCCTCCCTGTCCATCACCAACTCTCAGAGCTTGCTCAAACTCATGTCCATCGAGTCGGTGATGCTACCCAACCATCTCGTCCTCTGCTGTTCCCTTCTCCTCCTGTCTTCAGTCTTTCCCAGCATCAGGGTCTTTTTCAGCGTGTCATTTCTTTGCATCAGGTGGCCAAAGTACTGGAGCTTCAGCTTCAGCATCAGTCCTTCCAATGAGTACTCAGGACTGATTTCCTTTAGGATTGACTGGTTGAGGATCGTCATTTTGGTGATGGTTAAAAGCACTTCTCAAGATGCACTGAATTTTGAGAATTTTTGTTATTCTCTTATAAATAGAATCATAGAGTGTGTACTCGTGTGTCATGTTCTTTCACTTAACAATGGAATTTTTAAGTACACTTAAAACTGGGTGTGTTTTATTGTAAAAGATTATATATCAGTGTAGTTGATTTCAAAGTAAAAAAAGAGAGTAACTGATTCAATTGGGGTTTAAATCAAGGAGATTTCATGGAGAAGGCAGAGTATAAACTTGGTTTTTAAAAATGAACTTGAGAGACACCTAGAAGAAAAGAGGAGTGACCTGTCAAGGAGAGCAAACCGTGCAGGTATGGCTGAAACTGCTGGTGCTCCCCTAACGTGCAGTCTCTCCTGATGTCTATGGAAACAGAAACCGCAACTTTATCTGAGCACGTGGCCGTAAGAATAAAGACCACATTCCCCAGCCTCCCTTGCACCGAGGCGTAGGCATGCACACAAGTTCCAACTTGTACTGTAACTTGGGGATGTAAGTGGAAGAAGCTTGGGGATGTAAGTGGAAGTGGGGTGCGCACCTTCTGGAGAATGTGTTTAAAGTGAAAGGACATTGCTTCTCTCCCCACTTTTCTCCTACTCCTGGCAAGTGTGGGCATGACGCCCAGAGCCAGAGCAGCTGCCTTGGACAACACTGGACTGAATGCTGTGTGTTTCCAAACTTCATGCCAAAACCCTAACGCTCAATGTGGTGGCATTTGGAGATGAGGCTTTCAGGAAGTAATTAGGGTTAGATGAGGTCCTGAGGGTGGAACCATCTGATGGGATTAGAGCTCCTATAGAGAGCTTGTGCATTCTCTCTCTCCCTCCCCTACCAACCATCTCTTGCTCCTGTGCCTGCTCCGTAAGTCCACAGAGAAGTCATGTGAGATGTAAGCACACAGCAAGATGGTGTCTGCCTACAAACCAAGAGAAGATGCCTCAGAATGAAACCCACCTTGGCAGCACTTTGATCCTGGACTTCCCAGCCTCCAGAGCACTGAGAAATAAACTTGTCGCTTAAGCCGTCCGGCCTGCGGTATTTTGTCTCAGCACCTCGAGTAGACTAATGCACACAAGACAGGCTACGTGTTTGCTTCCTGAGGACAGGGCCCGAGCCCCCCCAACACCCCCATAACCCTCGCACCTAGCTGCAGAAGGCTTGTTGTGGGATCTCAGGTATTTGCTGAAGCAAAGAATGAAAGGTTGATGTTGCACAAATCTGAGGTTTCACAGCCAGAATCTGCCCATCTTTTTGGTTAACAGGTCCCCAAGTTACTTTCAGGGGTGCCTCCTCTTCTCTCTCACTCCCAGTTCATGTCCTTCTTCATGGAGCGGGGGGACTGTCTAGACCCCCAGCAAGGGGAATGAGTGATCTAGACCCCAGCCAACCCATACCTTTTATCTCTTTGGACCTAAGGATATGTTAGGGACAGACAGGGCCATGGGCCCCATTAAAGCTTGTTAGAGCTAATCTTGGAACTTCAAGTGAACAATCAGAAAAGTAGCTCTTTCATACCACACACAAATTGAGTGGATGGAAGATAAAGTAGCTGTAGCCAAATTGTTACCATTAAAGAACAGCCAATCTGAGGCTAAAGCCAACTGAGAGAAAGTAGAGCACAGAGACAGAGGGGGAATGGGAGCCTTGTGACTTCATTTGACGCCTGGATCAAGTTGTGCCTGAAGTCCATACAATCCTAGTGATTTAAACTAAGTGACCTAGTAAATGTCCTTGGGGGTTCAACCAAATGCGCTTCAGTCTTTATCTCTTACAACCCAGAGAGTGCATACTAAAAATTGACCTTAAGGGTCAATATCGCCTTTAAAATATGTCATCTTGGGAGCCTCTTGGGAGCCGTGCTGCCATCTAAAAAGGGGGCCAGGGCACTACCAGGCTGTTGCATTAACTCTACTTCCTCTCAAGCATAGCAGACTCCGAGAACTCCAAGAGGCCTTGTTGATTCTACCTGGTATGTGACACTGTAAACCAATCTCACGTTATCAGCATTGCAAAAACTCCCCTATAAAAACACAGGAGTCTAAAATGTTAATCTTGGAATTAGTGGACATTTATCTTCTTTTGGATCGGTATAATTTCCTTGAATTTTTTTTTATCTGCTTTCTGAGCCACCTCATTTATCTAAGCTTTCAAAAGCTCATGCAAAACACATAATGTACTTCAGCTACAAAAATCAATGCTTGAGGACGTGTTTTTTACCAGGATTGCTACAGAAATTTTTCCTGTTGCTTTTCAGAGCCCTCACTACCAAAATTTTTATTCATGAATAAGAGCCAGAATAGTCTCACTTATAAACAAAGCTTTTCCCTAATTATCTAGTAAAGGGGAAAATATAATTTTAAAAAATAATTCTTCTTTTAAAAATATGTTTTTGAAGAGGAGGAGATTCATATTAGTTTGGGCTTCAAACAACCCTCCCCTACCCCTCACCCTCACCAAGACTGACTTTAATTAAAGACCATTTACCCTGGGAATGGATTGCTTGCTGCAATTTGTACCAAAGAGACACATTTGCAGACAAATGGATTGCAGTTCTTAGATTTTGCTCAAATGACAAAAGGAGCGATTATGTTCCCTCATCACTTCCTCACTCTGAAAAACTCTATTAAGAGAATAATTTGAACGGTCTCTCTGCTACTCTGCATTTTAAAGTGTGATCTATTTCAATGCCACCAACATTTTCCCCCTTTAAAAATAATGAGTGATATTTAAGGAAAAATGCCAGCTGGGTGTCTATTTGAGGAGGGGCTCGTAGGAAACGTGAAGGTTTACATAACTCCCTGTGAAGCCCCAGCTGCTCGCAAGTGCAGGGGTAACCTGTAGCTTTGTTTTGTGGCTGCAAATAGCAGACAGAGCCGGTCCTAGAGCACAGGAGGAGACTAATTGAATTCCCACGCTCACTCTGAACACCTTGTTCTATTTTCCGTTTCCTGGCTGCCCAGTGCCAGAGGGGTTTCAGTGGGGCTGTGTAACTCTGGAGCCATGGAGTTTAAATGGAACTGTCAGCCCTAAGGCTTCCTGACTCATATGTGGTCTGAAAACAAGCCCCTGGATCTGCTGAAGGAAGCCCAGGCTGTATGGAGGTCGCTGGTATTGTATTAAAACAAGCCCGGGGGTGCCTTCTCCATGACCCTATAAACACCTGCGTCCTATGTTATAATGTTCCATGCATCTGTTATCCTAAGGGACGGAGGCGGGGTGCCCTGAAGACAGGGGCTAGCCGATCTCCTCAGGGCTTAGCTCAGTACCTGGCACACAGTGGGGCTCACTGGATGAGAGTGGGTAACTGAGTAAGAGCATGCCCTCTAGGTCTGTCCAGCTGCAGCTGAGCTCAGCACCAGCACTAACTGGGTACCTGGGCGGTTCATCCCCAATCCAGGAAAGGCCTGAATAGTCCTTGGCCTGCGATGATGGGGACTGGCCTTCCTCCTCCCACTCTGATCCTGTCTAGTCCTTGGCCTGCGATGATGGGGACTGGCCTTCCTCCTCTCACTCTGATCCATGCGTTATTTGATTTTAGAGATTTTAGAACAGGGAGGAATCTGAGTGTGGTCAACTGCAAAAAAAATTCCCAGTTCTTCACCTTTCCCTGCACCCATGTCTTTGGTGATGTGATTTAGCAGATGCTTTCAGTCCATCTCCTCACCCCTTTGTCCAGGCTGGCCTTTTAACCTGCTTAGCTAACAGAATATGAAGAAAGAATATGCTTATAAGCATGGGTCTTAAGAGGATATGCATGCTTCCACCTTTCTTTGGACACTTGTCTCTCTGTCAAGAGAAGAAGTCCAGGTCTATATGCAGCCAAGTTAGGTAATCCAACCAAATCCATCCGAGATCAAAGGGCTCCCAAGTGACTTAGCAACTGACTACAGATTTATGAGTTAGCCTAGCCAAGACCCATAGACTGGTGAGAAATAATAAATAGTTTTGTTTTAAATCACTAAGTTTCAGGATGGTTTGTCATACAGCAATAGCTGACTGGTACATGGAGCTCAGCATTCCAAACAATTGGGGACCCTGAAGCCCAGAAAGGGGAGAGAACTTTCCGAAAACCATGAATGCCAGTGACAAGAATCCACGAATGGGAACCACTCACTCAGGGTCCTTCCAACTACACCAAACGCTGGTCTTTCTTTAAATACCCATTTCTTTTCATCTTTCTAAGTCATCAGCCCTCAGGTTCTGAACAAAGGGCAGGGGCAAGCACATGAAGATCACCCAGCAGCCATGAAGAGGCCAAATACATGGCATTAGTTTCCATCTCACCACCTCCGAAGTTCTAGAATCATACTCCCAGGAAGCCATTAGGTTCCCACACATTGTGACCATGTGTATTGCAGTGAAAATCAACCACAGCGGCCTTTCCCCAATTTGTAAAAAATTACAGAAATCAATAGGACTTTTAATATCAATAGTCATTTATAAAAGGAACTTAGAACAGCATTTGGCACACAGTAAGTGTTCAATAAATCTAAGTTATTATTATTGTTAAATTCTCCTCTCATATTTCTTCTTAAACCTCTGGCACCTGCTACCATGTGTCACCCAGCAGGCAAAATGCATGGATAACAATACCCACAGCTAACACTCTTTGAGCGCCTTGCAGCCCTTCTACACGTCATTGATGTTACTTTTCACCCGTCTTCGAGGTACCAACCCCCTCTTACAGATGAGGAAACTGAGGTTCAGGGCGATAAATTCATCCAAGGTTAATAAAGCTAGAAAGTGGCTACACTCACACCTCAGTTGTCTGACGCAAGCCCAGGGCAGCGCAGATCATGACATGATTATTCTTTATTTTCTCTTGTGTTTAGCCTAGAGGAGAGACTAAACAAAAATACAGAATTAATAAATATATTTCAAGAATTCAAAGGCAAAAATGTCTCCCTGCCCCATCCCAAGAAGGGCTGAAAATAAAAAGACTGACAAGGGACTCCTCTTGCGGCCCAGTGGCTAAGACTCCACCTCCCAACGCCGGGGACACCGGTTTGACCCTGGGGTCCAGGAAGACCCCACATGCCACGGGGCAACTAAGCCTGTGTGCCGTAACTACTGAGCCCAAGCTCTCGAGCCCTCTGCCACCACTGCTGAGCACATGGGCTGCAACTACCAACGCCTGTGGGCTCTGGGCCCATTCTCTGCAACAAGAGAAGCCATCAAGACGAGAAGCCTGCACCCTGCAGCTAGAGGGTAGCCTTCACTCACAGCAACTAGAGAAAACTTGCACTCAGCAATGAAGACCCAGTGCAGCAAAAAAAAAAAAAAAAAAAGGAGAGAGCGAGCGAGAGCGAGNGACTAATGTCAGTGTCCTTACTTACTCTCATACCTAACCCTGAGAACCAGGCATGGCGGCTCCTCAGCCTGTCCCTGCTCTACAGAGACCCACGGCCAGCAGGTATTCTGTCCAGCAACCACACACGATCACAGAGAACAGCATCCCTGGGCCGTGGCCAGGCCTGCTCTGGTGCACACAGTGGTCCCCTGCAGTGCTCCCTGGGAACAGCTAAGGCTTCCTTCCTAAGAGGACCAGTGAGTCTGGCTCATCCGTGGCCAAACTTTGGTGTCCATCACCATCCTCGACAAACTCCCTTAGCTCCTGTCCTGCTCAAACCACAGGATTTGACTTGCGGGGCAACTCTGAGAAGAGTTCAGTTTCTGCAGGTAATGAGCAGGTTTTGGATTTCCTGAGAAGAAAAAGAAGAGCATCTGTCTGCTAAGTGTGGGCGGGGCCGCAGGCTGTGTATCTGTGGATGCTTCTCGATTGACAGCACGAGTGAGGCAGATTAACCCCAAAGAAGCAGCCAGCCAACCCTACCTCATGCTCACTGACCCCACCCTTGACCTCCCAACTTTCTCCAAGGAGCCCACCTGCTTCCTGCATCATCAGCCTTCCTCTCCTTCTTCTGCAGGACCCACCCCTGCCCCGCGGCCTGCTCCTCTGCCCCAGCAAGCCGCCCCTGAGCATTCCCGCACCACCCCAGCTTTCTCCCTACAGCCCGGCTGCTCTGAGCCTGAGGACACTCCCCACGCTCCCTACCCAGGGCCCGAGGCGCAGCGTCTCCCGGTCCTACTCCTCCGGCCGCCGGCCTGAGTCTGGCAGCGTCCCTCCTCACTCCCTTCCAGGTGACCTCCGCTGGGTTCCCTCCTCCGCCTCCTTGGCAACCTCTCTTCCCTGCCCTGCCCCGGATCAGGTGGTTTGGCCCTCCAAGGAGACTCCAAACTCTCCAAGGAAGGGGTTGTCCTCTCTCTCCCGAGTGACCCTCCCAGCGCCACTGCACAGATGATGCACACAATAGACGCTCAGTGCATACAGAGCAACTGGAATCACAGTGGCTACAAAGTGACCAGCCTGCCACCGCCGACTGGAAGGTCATTTCCCTGCTCCAAATGCTGGACCTTTCGCTCTAGAGAATGACTGTTCTGCTGCAGAAAGGTTGGGGGGCAGAGGCACTCTGAGGCCACCACACAGCCCAGCCCACGAAGACAGAGTGGAGCGCCGCGGAAAGAGCTTCCAGCGTTCCCGAGGCTCTTGCGCAGAGTTTCGGTCCGCCTGGCTCTATTCTTAGCAGCGCTCACAGCCGGTACCCGGAGAAGCCTGGTTGTTGCGCAGCGTCTGGCTTTCTGCGTCCAATCTTCGGTGGAGCCTTCTGTTTCCGCCTTCAGGTACGTGATGCGTTCCTGTCCCCCTCGTGTCAGGATGGGTGGGGGTGGGCAGGCACCATCTGGGAGAGGTGCGGCCAGATCCTCAACCCACTCCCCCCTCCTCCATCTCCCCGCACCCCTTACCCAGTGATCCGGGCCTTTGTGTTATTTTTATAAGACCCGGCTGCCAACACAGATCACCGAGGTCTTCTGTGGCACGGAGCACAGCTTTCCCTCTCCAAGGTGACCGCCTCCAGCATCGTGGCTGGAGTTCCCCAGGACTCCGGGTGGAAGGGTTCGGAGCCCTGCCACAGAGAAGAATGTATTAAAAGCCGTGGTCCTAGGCAGTCACCCACTCGGGTGCCCCTGCTGGATGCAGAGGCCTCCTGGCACCTCGTGGCAGTGCAGCAGCAAGTCCACGGAGACTGTCCACTGGAGCCTGCACTTCAGGAAGGACCTGCAAGGCCTTCCGTCCATCCTCTCTGTCTCAGACCAGCCCAGAGAAGGAGGTGGAATGGGCACAGTTTGCTCTCAGATTTCTCCATCTCTTCATCATTTTACTCACTCATTTGTTCATTTATATTCCTTTAGATGTGTATAAGAGACAGCTACACAGACTGTGAGGCCGGTCAGCCATCTCTCAATCAATTGGTCAACTCCTCAGCAAACACTTATTGATCCCTCCTCCCATGCCGGGTACCCCAAGGATGCACAGGAAGAGTGAGGCAAGAGCTGGGTCCCCGGAGCTCTTTCAGTGCAGTTGCTGCTGCTCCTGCTGAGTCGCTTCAGTCGTGTCCGACTCTGTGCGACCCCATAGACAGCAGCCCACCAGGCTCCCCTGTCCCTGGGATTCTCTAGGCAAGAACACTGGAGTGGGGTGCCATTTCCTTCTCCAGTGCATGAAAGTGAAAAGTGAAGTCGTTCAGTCATGTCCGACCCTCAGCAACCCCATGGACTGCAGCCTTCCAGGCTCCTCTGTCCATGGGATTTTCCAGGCAAGAGCACTGGAGTGGGGTGCCATCGCCTTCTCCACTTTCAGTGCAGAGAGGCTGGTTAAAGCCAAGCCAACTGTCATCATGTGCGGAGCAGGCCATACTGTTATGGCCTGAATCAGAAGCAACTGAAGAGCTCAGAGACGCAGAAACCATGAAGCCCACAGGACCCAAGGAGGGCTTCCAAGAGAAAGGGAGGGCGCACACTAAATCTTTAAGGGCTACTGCTGGGGGGCGGCATAGACAAGAAAGAGCTTCTTGGGACGGCTGGCTTTGAGGACACTAATTTATGAGCATGCAAAGAGATTAAGCATGTGGGCCTGGGGACGCAGGTAATGAGGGCTGAGTTGTGATGCCTTGGGTGACAAAGAGCCATCTCTACAGCAGGGATGGGAGCACCTGCCATGACCAGCCACAGGTGAAAAGCCCTCGTTTACAAAAAGGAGGGAAAAGACATTCTAAGGAGGGGATTTTGTTTCCACCTTGGTAATGGGCCTTTATAATTCAGGCCAGTAGAACTGATCAGTTCTGTGCAGGGTGCCAGGGATTGTTTGGGTGTCATTGAAAGGACTATATACTGCCCAGTGATTACTCCCCAGAGGCATGAATACCACTTTAGCCCAAGGAAAGTGCCATATGTGTAATTGTGATGCTCTGCAGCCCACAGTACCCACAGAGGGCAGTTCTCAGTTCTACTCTCGATAGTAAGAAGAGAGCAAAGGGCCCTTCCCTGAGGGCACAGCTGGGGGAGGAAGCAGAGGCCACAGGAATCATTAAAAATAAATTGTTTTCAAATTAATAAAATGCAACAGTCCACACTCAAGACCAACAACATGTAAAACTGAATTTCTAAATGATATCAAGGTGAGGAGACCAACACTGGTCAGAAGCTCTAAGACAGAATTCAGAGAGGAGGGGAACAGGCGGACCTGGCCCAGGAGGCATTCAGTGTCTGCTAGGCTGACATCAACCTGTTCACTCTGATGGGAATTACAGCTCCTAAATTCTACCAACCAGAAGCTGCTGAGGGGTATGAGTGAAGCGAGGGTCACCCTTTTGGACCCTGAAGTTGAAGGGTGGTGGGCAAAACCTGAGGCCCTATGTCAGGGGAAATCACAGTAAAATCACTGCAGTTCATGCTAGCCTTTGAGATGGGATTCCTTTAAAATGTTCACTTATTTCTCTATCTCCTCCAAGAGTCTGAACTTCCAGGCAGGAGGAGCCCTGGGTAAGTGTCTATTTCAGAGAAAGCTCTTAGAGAACAATTTGGAGATTGGACTAATGTCAGTGTCCTTACTTACTCTCATACCTAACCCTGAGAACCAGGCATGGCGGCTCCTCAGCCTGTCCCTGCTCTACAGAGACCCACGGCCAGCAGGTATTCTGTCCAGCAACCACACACGATCACAGAGAACAGCATCCCTGGGCCGTGGCCAGGCCTGCTCTGGTGCACACAGTGGTCCCCTGCAGTGCTCCCTGGGAACAGCTAAGGCTTCCTTCCTAAGAGGACCAGTGAGTCTGGCTCATCCGTGGCCAAACTTTGGTGTCCATCACCATCCTCGACAAACTCCCTTAGCTCCTGTCCTGCTCAAACCACAGGATTTGACTTGCGGGGCAACTCTGAGAAGAGTTCAGTTTCTGCAGGTAATGAGCAGGTTTTGGATTTCCTGAGAAGAAAAAGAAGAGCATCTGTCTGCTAAGTGTGGGCGGGGCCGCAGGCTGTGTATCTGTGGATGCTTCTCGATTGACAGCACGAGTGAGGCAGATTAACCCCAAAGAAGCAGCCAGCCAACCCTACCTCATGCTCACTGACCCCACCCTTGACCTCCCAACTTTCTCCAAGGAGCCCACCTGCTTCCTGCATCATCAGCCTTCCTCTCCTTCTTCTGCAGGACCCACCCCTGCCCCGCGGCCTGCTCCTCTGCCCCAGCAAGCCGCCCCTGAGCATTCCCGCACCACCCCAGCTTTCTCCCTACAGCCCGGCTGCTCTGAGCCTGAGGACACTCCCCACGCTCCCTACCCAGGGCCCGAGGCGCAGCGTCTCCCGGTCCTACTCCTCCGGCCGCCGGCCTGAGTCTGGCAGCGTCCCTCCTCACTCCCTTCCAGGTGACCTCCGCTGGGTTCCCTCCTCCGCCTCCTTGGCAACCTCTCTTCCCTGCCCTGCCCCGGATCAGGTGGTTTGGCCCTCCAAGGAGACTCCAAACTCTCCAAGGAAGGGGTTGTCCTCTCTCTCCCGAGTGACCCTCCCAGCGCCACTGCACAGATGATGCACACAATAGACGCTCAGTGCATACAGAGCAACTGGAATCACAGTGGCTACAAAGTGACCAGCCTGCCACCGCCGACTGGAAGGTCATTTCCCTGCTCCAAATGCTGGACCTTTCGCTCTAGAGAATGACTGTTCTGCTGCAGAAAGGTTGGGGGGCAGAGGCACTCTGAGGCCACCACACAGCCCAGCCCACGAAGACAGAGTGGAGCGCCGCGGAAAGAGCTTCCAGCGTTCCCGAGGCTCTTGCGCAGAGTTTCGGTCCGCCTGGCTCTATTCTTAGCAGCGCTCACAGCCGGTACCCGGAGAAGCCTGGTTGTTGCGCAGCGTCTGGCTTTCTGCGTCCAATCTTCGGTGGAGCCTTCTGTTTCCGCCTTCAGGTACGTGATGCGTTCCTGTCCCCCTCGTGTCAGGATGGGTGGGGGTGGGCAGGCACCATCTGGGAGAGGTGCGGCCAGATCCTCAACCCACTCCCCCCTCCTCCATCTCCCCGCACCCCTTACCCAGTGATCCGGGCCTTTGTGTTATTTTTATAAGACCCGGCTGCCAACACAGATCACCGAGGTCTTCTGTGGCACGGAGCACAGCTTTCCCTCTCCAAGGTGACCGCCTCCAGCATCGTGGCTGGAGTTCCCCAGGACTCCGGGTGGAAGGGTTCGGAGCCCTGCCACAGAGAAGAATGTATTAAAAGCCGTGGTCCTAGGCAGTCACCCACTCGGGTGCCCCTGCTGGATGCAGAGGCCTCCTGGCACCTCGTGGCAGTGCAGCAGCAAGTCCACGGAGACTGTCCACTGGAGCCTGCACTTCAGGAAGGACCTGCAAGGCCTTCCGTCCATCCTCTCTGTCTCAGACCAGCCCAGAGAAGGAGGTGGAATGGGCACAGTTTGCTCTCAGATTTCTCCATCTCTTCATCATTTTACTCACTCATTTGTTCATTTATATTCCTTTCTTCTTTGAACATTTATACATTTATATGTAGCTCCTGCCTTGGTTTGAGTTCCCTTAAAAAGCAGATTCTTGGTGAGACAAGGACATGGGTGTGAGTAGTTCGTTAAGAGAATTCCAACACACTTGAGGAGTGGGAGCTTAAAATGAGGAAGGGGGAAAGCCAGTACCAGCGCAGTGATGGGCCAGTGATGGGCAGGCTGCTGCTGCAGGCCGCTGGGACTCAGTCCCACAGAGGGCCCTCAGAGGACTGTGGAGAACCCAGCTGCTGGTTTTCATTCCCTGATTCCCCTCTCCCATTGACTGAGGGTTGTTTCTTGGAGGCATTAAATCCCTAGCGCTTTCAGGCCTACCTGCAGCTGGGCACACTCCTATGATTCTTTATGCAGGAAGCGGTCAGAGGCTGGGATTGTCCCCTGCACTGCAGCTGCAGGGCGTGAGCCAAGGGGACATGGGCCGGGAATTAACATGAGCTATGGCTCCAAAGCACTTATTTTGTAGACCTCGACTGGATGCGCACCGATGCCAGGCATTGTGTTAAGGCTTTGAGGGGTATACCATTCTGGCTCTGATTGACAGAGCAGACTACCTCCAGGGTCCTAGCCTGGGATGGGACCTCACCCCCGCCAGGAAGGTTCTTTTCCCCATCTGACTGGTGCAGCCAAAAATGAAACCAGTGCTGAGAATGGAACAGCATAAGCTTTATTCAAGGTTTCCCTGGTGGCTCAGCTGGTAAAGAACCTGCCTGCCAGTGTAGGAGATGCAGGTCCGATCCCTGAGTCGGGGACATCTGTTGGAGAAGGAAATGGCAAACCACTCTAGTATTCTTGGATGGAAAATTCCATGGAGAGAGGAGCGGAGCCTGGCGGGCTTGCAAAGAGTCCACGGGGTTGCAAAGCGTCAGACATGATTGAGCACATGCACACACGCACAGGCACACACACACACAAGCTTTATTCAGTGGCAAAAAAATGAGGGGAAACCTAGTATATATATCAACTTCTCAACCTAATTCAGGTGGAGACACCAAATATATAGGAGAATGGAATTAAAGTGGAGGGAATCAGAAAGAGTGGGAGGGATATTCTTGAGTAATGCAAGAATAGGGGTGTGGTTTGGACCCAGAACTGATGCGGTCCTCCTTTCCAGGCCTGTATAGGCTCTTCTAGCAATCGTCAACTGTTATGGCACCCACGGGTGTACCATTTAGCATATGCTAATATATTACAATGAGCATATAATGAGGCTCAAGGTCTATTGGAAGTCAAATCTTCTACCATCGTGGNTAGAGGCAAGAAGTACAAAGAGAGATGCAAAATCCAATCAGTTTTCATTTAACTATCTCTATGAGCCTACCAGCCTAACCAGGCGGCTCAGTGGTGAAGAATCTGCCTGCCAGTGAAGGAGACGCAGGAGACACAGTTTTGATCCCTGGGTTGGGAAGAGCCTCTGGAGTAGGAAATGGCAACTCACTTCAGTATTCTTGCCTGGAGGGTGCCTGGACAGAGGAGCCTGGCAAGCTACAGTCCATGAGGTTGCAAAGAGTGGGACATGACTGAGTGACTGAGCACGCATGCATGCATGACCCTACCAACCAGAATTCCATCTGACCAGACCAGATGATTAAATTAAGAATCATGCCAATGATTCTAACAAGCACATGAAAAGGTGCTCAACATCACTCACTATCAGAGAAATGCAAATCAAACTACCATGAGATACTACCTCACACCAGTCAGAATGGTCATCATCAAAAACTCTGCAAGCAATAAATACTGGAGAGAGTGTGGAGAAAAGGGAACACTCTTACATTGCTGGTGGAAATGTAAATTGATATAGCCACTATGGAAGACAGTATGGAGATTCCTTAAAAAGGTAGGTATAAAACCACCATGTGCCCAGCAATCCCAGTCCTAGGCATATACCCTGAGGAACTGAAAAACTGAAAAAAGACACATGTATCCCAATGTTCACTGCAGCACTGTTTACGATAGCTAGAACATGGGAGCAACCTAGATGTCCATCAACAGATGAATGGATAAAGAAGCTGTGGTACATATGCACATTGAATATTCCATTGAATATTACTCAGCCATATAAAGGGACACATTTGAATCTGTTCTAATGAGGTGGATGAAGCTAGAGCCCATTATACAGAGTGAAGTAAGTCAGAAAGGGAAATATAAATACCGTATACTGACACATATATATAGAATCTGAAGAAATGGCACTGATGAACTTATTTTCAAGGCAGCAATGGAGAAACAGACATAGAGAACAGACATATGGACAAGGTGGGAGGAGAGGAGTGAGAAGGGGAGATGTATGGAGAGAGTAACATAGAAGTTGACAATACCATATGCAAAATAGATAGCCAATGGGAATTTGCTGTATGACTCAGGGAACTCAAACAGGGGCTCTGTGACAGGCTTTTAGGGTGGGTAGGTGGGGAGGGAGGTCTGGGAGAGAGGGGAAATGGGTGTACCTATGGCTGATTCTTGATGTATGCCAGAAAACCACAAAATTCTGTAAAGCAATTATCCTTCAATTAAAAAATTAAAAAAAGAGAAAAAGACAGTGGAAACAAATAAACAACAAAAAAGAATTATGCCAACGATTAAGAAAGGTTACTACTGAATTTTTGGTAAGAATATTAATATTAAAAATGTGACTTCCATTATTTTCTGCAAAAAAACACTGAAACCATCTCAAGCAATTTGTGGTTGTCATTTTAACAATGGAAGTGGGAAATACACTCTAAATTATAACTCGAAAATTTGCTTAACATTTAATTCATACTCAATTTTTCAGAGACAAAGTTTGATTTCAAATGAATCTCTGCGACAACTAAGCAACGATAGCTAAGTGTTCTGTTTCAAACATCAATTATCTTGAAGGCAGGGACAGAGTTTCCTGCAAAAGTACTCGGAGCAGATATAATCATGAGGATTTTTAACACACTTACGTTAAATGAATGGGTGATACATCACTAATGACTATTTTGAGGCAATGTATCTTTGATTTCCAATTTATTTTTGATACCGTTTGGGAACACTGATGACTTTTGTACTGCACTTCTTGCTTGCTCAGTCACTTAGTCATGTCTGACTCTTTGTGATTTCATGGACTGTAGCCTCCCAGGCTCCTCTGTCCATGGGATTCTCCAGGCAAGAATACTGGAGTGAGTTGCCATTTCCTCCTCCAAGATATCTTCCTGACCCAGGAATTGAACCCAAGTCTCCTGAAGCTCCTGCATTGGCAGGCAGATTCTTTACCACTGAGTCACCTGGGAAGCCACTGTACTTCTAAAGATTGATTTTATGTTGTCATTTTATAGAGTCATCATTTCTTTGCTTATATCTGGCTTGTATGTGTCTACCTTAAGGCACAATCATGATTTTAATCATTCTCCAGGATGTGCTGTTTTGTTAAAGGATAATCATGATTTTAATCATTCTCCAGAATGTGCTGTTTTGTTAAAGGATAATCTTGCAAGAGCTTTGTGAAAAATATTGCATTGCATTGAACATTAGAACAAAGATGGACTTACCATAGTTTCATGTGTTACCTGGATATGAGCCAATTTTGTTTACACGTTAGTAATTAAATTTCATCTATTTATGATCACAATTAATGTGATTATAATAATCACAATTATTCAATGACTCAATTTCAACTGTTTTGAGGTTAGTTGAGTAGATACTCTTATTTGAGTGAGTAGTTCTGGATTTGCGAGCCCTAAATGAAGGGTTAGGCATGTTATAAAGTCACCGGTTGACTCAGGATCTCATTGACTCAAACAGGAGACAAACTGGCTAGAGGAGTCCAGTAACTTGATTGCGTTAATCGTTGTTCTCCATTCCACATCCCTTTCTGTACCCATTCCCTTTGCATTGCTCTGGGTTGGGTGTTTGTTCTATTTGACCCTTGGCTCTGGGTGCAGCATGTAACTTGCCTTGAACAATGGCATTTTAACAAGTGTGATGGCCCCAAAGCAGAGGTCAAGTGCTTATGTATTTTTGCTTGTTCTCTTGATCTTCTGTGATTGCCCTGAAAAGATGCCTGGCTGACTTGCTGTAGAATGAGACATTTAGAGCAGAGCTGAATTGTTCTAGACATCCCAGCTGATGCCATACGAGATCGGCCAAGAGCCAGCCTCTCCCAAATTTGAGAGTATGCCCAGCTGAGGCCCGAACTGCGCGGCTGAACCCAACCTAAACCAACAACACAGACTCCTAAGCAAAGTAAAGCCTTATTTATTACTGTTTTGTGTTTGTTATGTACTCTTATTATAGATAACACATAGAAGGTGGTAGTGTTTAGCATCTTATTTTTGGCTAAATTGTCAATGAAGCAATTCCCTTTCATTTTGCTCACTTGATGGTCAGAACTGGTGAATAGGAATCTTCGACACATTTTAAAATTTGATCACTTGGAAATACAGGACTAAGTCAGAGGAGTTTGTCTTGCCCTCTTCTCAATTGCAGCTGAATCTAGCTTTTGGGGAACAGTGGGTGTAAAGTAAGGTGATGAGGGGTTCATCACCATCCGTAGCTGGGTGAGTGTAGGTCCCTCCATTCTGATACAGGCTCCTTCATCAGCCCAGGGGCAGGTAGAAGCTGATTGGTTGTTCCTCTTTCGTCTTCCACACACTCTATTCTTCATCAATTGGTCAGATATGTCCTCACTTAATGGGAAGAGAAAACCACCAGGAATTATTTCTCACCCTAGGAAGCATTTGAAATGTGCATATCATGTTTTTCTAGTTGTTAAATAATTATTTCATCCTGTTCAGTGAGTTATAGGAGGGTGCTCAAATCACATACATTTTGAGATTTCTGACTTCATCCTGATGCTTTCACAGTGTAATATGGAACCCAGTGCAACCATATTTCTGTAAGTGGGTTCTTATTTAATAATAATACTGCCTTTCTCATTTTTTCTAGGTTAGCACTGCAAAGCTCCATGCACTCGTCTGAGTTAATGTTATCAGGGAGAAAGAGTGAAAAATAACCCTGAGAAATATTGTCTGGGTAATTCTGCTCACAAATCATGTTATTTCACGAGATTCTGGGAAGCATGACTGCTCCTTGCTGCAGCTGGACCACTTTGCAGCCTGAAGTTTTGAGGTGACTCACCTGAAAGTTGAACTAAAAGCAGACTGAATGAGACAGTTCACACAAATGACAGATGGAAGGTTGGAGACTCACCAAGACTGTGATTCCGAAGGGCCTTCACTTTACCTCTCTCACTGCTTTTCTTTCCTCAAGGCTGCCTCCCTTGGGAAACTTCGGAATTTCTGGCTCATGAGTTAATTTACAAATATTTAGGAGTTCCCTGGTGGTCCAGTGGTTGAGAATCTGTCTGCCCATGCAGGGGACATGGGTTTGACCCCTAATCTGGGAAGATCCCACTTGTTGCAGGGCTGTTAAGCCCTGTGCCACAACTACTGAGCCCCCACGCCCTAGAGCTTGTGCTCTGCAACAGGAGAAGCCACTGCGAGGAGAACTGCACACCGCAACTAGAGAACAGCTTCCGCTTGTCACAACTAGAGAAAGCCTGGCAGCAGCAAAGACCCAGTGCAGCCAGAAAAGAGCAAATTAATCAATTAATTAAAAATAAATTTATATTATGACCTTCAGGTAAGAATGGCTGTGATCATTTGTGTAACACACCACTTCCATCTCAAATCTCCTTAGCAATAACTGTGAAAAACTGATCAGGAAGCAGGCATCACCATTGCAAATTATGGAAAGGAGCCCCTAAAAGAAGTTGGAAACGTTGAATAATTTCTTTTATTTTTAATTCAGATTTTTCCAAAGTGAAGCAAAGCAAGGAGGATACAGGGCAGATGGATGCTTTCAGAAATGCTCCACGGGTGATTTGTCTGGAGAGTGAGCCCTGCATGCCGTGGTAGACCTTGGAGAAAGTTCAATGTCCTCTTGACCCTTGTTCACGGACATGGATCCAATGTGGACCCATAGCAGAGGAAAGCACTGTGTTAGGAGACTCTAGAGTGCGTACAAGGGTCACATCAAGAAGAAAGCTGCCCGTGAGGCCAGGTTTAGCTTTCTATTTGGTGTGGTAAGCCGCAGCCTGGGAAAGCAGACGGGGTAAGATCCTCCATGAACCTGATGTTATGGATGAAGCAAAGGGAGGAGAAGACCCAAAGCTTATCTTTAGTAGAGCAGACCACCAGAAAGAGTTCCCCCTTCATTTCCTCAGCCTCTGGAACAGCCAGCTACACATGTAATTTATAGAAAGTAACCTTGCTGCTTAAAGTACACAAAGCCCATTCTAAAAAAAATGTAAAAATCATCAAGGGGGAAGCAAACAGCATAAGCTATCCTCATTAAATATGGATGTCCTACATCAGAACAGCTCAGTGTGGTACCAAAGCAAATGTTCTGAGTCCTGAAAGGAAGAGGATGGCAAAGAAGCTTTATTTCTAAGGCAAATAATTTCCTTGGAAAAGAGAACAAAGATAGGCTCTTTATGCTTTCAGTAAAACTCTAGAAAATATGAAAAAGAGCATGAGATAATAAAGCAAAAGACAGAGTTTTCTAAGAAGGGACCTAGCCAGGAGACCCAGAGCATAAAAATTCAACATGAGTTGGATGAGGTAGGAAAAGAAGAAAGAGAATCAAAATGTAATAACCCATTTAAAATCTGCACGTGAAAGACTAAAATTTGTGTTAGAAAGATTAAAATGGAAAANCAGAGTTTAAGAAGGGACCTAGCCAGGAGACCCAGAGCATAAAAATTCAACATGAGTTGGATGAGGTAGGAAAAGAAGAAAGAGAATCAAAATGTAATAACCCATTTAAAATCTGCACGTGAAAGACTAAAATTTGTGTTAGAAAGATTAAAATGGAAAAGCTTTTTCTATGATACAAGGGATCATAATGTGGAATATAAGTGGGAAGCTTTTCCAGAATTCAGAAGAGGAGAATAAAGGGATGAAACTGATGAGAAAGAAGATGACATGGTCCATGCATCCTGGAGATGTAATGAAAAGATTCTGGTATTTTGAATGAACTTACACTCAGAGTTTTCTTGTGAAACATTGAATTCAAGAAGAAATGAATCAAGACTCAGATATTTGAGGAAGAAATATGTCTATCCTTAGAATTTTTTACTTAATTGAGTTTTCATTTATAGAAGAATATAATTGTACAGTATTCAAATTTTAATTGGCTGAAAAGAAGTATACCACCAATAATGTACTCATTTCAAGCCAGGAGAAATTTTTTAAAAAATAGAAAAAAGGAAAGGAAANTGAGTTTTCATTTATAGAAGAATATAATTGTACAGTATTCAAATTTTAATTGGCTGAAAAGAAGTATACCACCAATAATGTACTCATTTCAAGCCAGGAGAAATTTTTTAAAAAATAGAAAAAAGGAAAGGAAAACCCAAGTTTAAAATGGGACTATTTTATAGAATATGACTAATGGTAAATGTTGACAAAAATCTGAAACAGAATGGAATCTAGACTATTATTGTGATTAGAGTGTAAAGTCAGTTGAATAGGTCTTAAATGGTTTTTGAAGGGTAATTAAAAAAAAAAGTTATATAAATACTAACAAAAACAGAAAGTAGGAGTTGAGGGTGGGATACAAGGAAAACCAGAAGTGTTTTTAACTTACATGAAAGATACTAAATGGATATGTATTTTCTGACATAGCTTTTTAAAACATTACAGTTGTGTGTGAGATTATTTTTTTTTCATTGTAACATTCTATACAATGTTCTAAAGTGTTAGTCGCTCAGTCATGTCTGATTCTTTGAGACCTCATTTACTGTAGCCCACCAGGCTCCTCTGTCCATGGGATTTTCCTGGCAAGATTACTGGAGTGGATTGCCAGTTCCTTCTCCAGGGGATCTTCCCAACCCAGGGATCTTCCCGGCCCAGGAATCAAACTCAGGTCTCTTGCACGCTTTACCATCTGAGCTACCAAGGAAGCCTACCCAAAATGGACACAGAATCCTGCACGAAACAGACATGCAAGGCGTGACAGGTAATTACAATGTGACACCAGTGTAACCTCCTCTCGAATAAGAAAGCCTCTCCTATCTCCGCAGAAGCTTTCTCAGTTCCTCTCTGATACAATTCCATTCTTCCCCACTAACATCCCCTCATCCTAACTTTCGTTGCCTTAGGATAGCAATTTGTGCTCAGTCGCTCAGTCATGTCTGACTCGTTGCGATCCCATGGACTTTAATCTGCCAGGCTCCTCTGCCCATGGAATTTTGCAGGCAAGAATGCTGGAGTGGGTTACCATTTCCTTCTCCTTCTCGTGCCCGTTTTAGAACTTTCTATGAATAGAATATATGCATTATTTTATGTTTTGTTTCAACAGTTTGTTGCATCCATGCTATTGAAATAGCTCAGTTTGTTGGCTTTTATTACTTTACAGGATTTCATTATCTATTCAGACATTAACTCATGTCTTCCACTGTGGGTGAACTTTGGGTTATTTGCAGTTCTTGGCTTTTATGAGAGATATATCTTTAAATATTTTAAAAGGAGATGACATACAGCTTTGAAAACAAGATGGATGGTTGAAAAGATAAATTAAAATAAAGTTTATACCTCAATACGATGGTAAAAAGAAAACAGCAAGGAAGCTTGACATAGGAGCTCTAAAATGGGATGATAAAAGTAAATACAAATTGATGGAATAGCTGTGAATATGTTATCTTTTACTGAAAGGTAAATACTAGACTGGGTCAAAATAATATCTGAGGGAGAACCTCTTGTCATGAATACACATAAAATGAAACAATGCAGAAAGATTACGAGTAAGAAGGTAGGAAAATCCACATAATCAAAAAGCAAACAAAACAACTGGAGTTACAGCAAATCTGTAGGATTGGGATTCACCATTGTTAAAAAACAAGTGGAGACCAGCTTTGAAAATTCCCTGGGCACACCCAATCAGTTTGGTCATACAAAAAAACCCACAAAACTAGAAACCTAATTTACTGACTTTGCAAGATTGGCTCGATGTAGGTCGTTTCTTGCTTATGCTCTGGAAATCATAAGCGACACTTGAACTGTTTTCCAAGGTTGGTATGAGGTAACCACTAACCAGATCCCTATTACTGAAGAAAATTCTAATAATATAAGCAATCACAGTGATAAATATGAACTTACTCTGTAAGCTGCTTTATAACAATGAACCCCACCTGAGCCTCACTTTATGCTTGGCTTGAGTGCCCTTGTTTGCAAACTTTCTGGTGTGTGTGCAACAAAATTTTTCTAACTACTGTTTTGGTGATTCAGTGGTTTTACTTCTGTTATTTCTGAACTTTTGACAGTGTGACACTGTTAAACAAGACAAAGAAGTTCCATAATATTTTTAAAAAGTATAAAAATTTTTATGCCCCAAACAAAAAAATCACTAAATTATATAAACAAATTCTTAGAAATTCAAGAGCAATCCAAAAATCTAATAGAAGCAGAAGATGTTAATATGCCTTTCTTAGTGTTTAACAGATAAAGTAGGGAATAAATAAATGCCAAAGACATGTCTGAATAATATAATAAACTAGGCTATTTATTTGATATGTATTGAGCTATTTTTCTATAACAAAGGATAAAAAGAAAAGCTAATAATTAGGTAAAGAATAACAAAGTATATAATTTTAAATGAGAGTGGAAAAATTACACAGAGAGCAAAAATTATTATAATTAAGTTAGAAAATACAAAAATAAAATAATTGATGTCCAGATAAAAAGGAAATAACAATAATGAGAAGTGTAAAATTATAAGCAAATATTGCTTATAACTCTACCCTAAATGATTTTAAAATCTCAAAAAATGACTGACTATGAGGAAATATAAATCATGAAAAAGGGTTCAAGAAGAAAAAAATCTGAGCATATGAACAAATAATTGAGCTAAATACCGAAAATGTTTGCCAAATATTATTTTCTGAAAATGCTTTGGCCCAGAATACTGAGCTGTCATCTCTCCGACTCTGTTAAGGACAGGTTAAGAATGAAGATGAGTGTTGTGATCCATAAATTGTGAAACAGTACACAAAAGGCTGACATTACTGTACAAACCAACATTACCCAAATGTGATTATAAAGATACAAAACAGAGAGCTGAAAACCTAACCTCATTTATAAACAAAGTCTCAACATTCTACATAAATGTATGGCAAGTTAAATTCCAGAAAAATTCTAGAGTTAAAAATAAAAGTTTATTACAAAACTAGTGAAAAATATGGATAAACTCTTTGGAGTGTGGAAGGTCTGTTTAAACATAAGAACAAAGCTAAAAACTATAAAAATAGTTCATAAATGTTTATCAATAATACAGTGGTCCTAGTGAAATACAAGCGCCAAAGAGGGGAAAAAAATTGCAAAGCTCTGTCACAGAGCTCATATGCTTAATATGTAAAGAGCTGTTATAAAATTTTTAAAAAGTACCTTAAAAATTAGGTGGAGATGCAGGCAGACAATTCACCAAAAATTAATGAACATTATCAATAAATGAACAAGCTTCTTCAGTAATCAAAACATTAGAAATTCAAAAGCTGCTTGATACCAAGTTATGAGCAGTTCATTCTGACCTTATGAAAGTCCAGAGATATTTACAACAAGATCTTGATGTATTCTAAGGCCTATATTCTCAAGTCACATCTGACTTTGGGACCCCATTTCTAGAAATAGTTTTCAGAAGTATCCATTGTAGGCTAATTTTGTCAACATTGAGTTGACCATATGTGAAAATCAGGTCTTTACCAACACACACACACACACACACACACACACACACNTGGAACTCTGCATTCAGATGCTTATATCTTTCCTTTTCTCCTTTGCTTTTCACCTCTCTTCTTTTCACAGCTATTTGTAAGGCCTCCCCAGACAGCCATTTTGCTTTTTTGCATTTCTTTTCCATGGGGATGGTCTTGATCCCCGTCTCCTGTACAATGTCACGAACCTCATTCCATAGTTCACCAGGCACTCTATCTATCAGATCTAGGCCCTTAAATCTATTTCTCACTTCCACTGTATAATCATAAGGGATTTTATTTAGGTCATACCTGAATGGTCTGTCATTGAGTTTAGTCAATATTCTTCTTAGTTTGGGGCCTCATTTCTGGAGACTGCTGAAAGAACTTTTTTAAAGTTAACAAAATTTCCAACAACACTCCAAGGATTATTATCAAAGATAATTGGGCTGGGAATTCTTATTTATTCAATAATCATTTATTTGAGGTCTTACTCTGTATCAGGTACTACTTGTACTAGGGCTCTGATGGGTCCCTTATCTCATGAAATTTACATTCCACTAAGAAAAGCAGACTATCATTGTGTAAACCAAGAGGTAAACAAGGTATTTCTAGGGAGTAATTTATCACTGCCACAAAGAAGACAGAAATGAGATGATGAACTGTGGTGTGGTACAGAGGCCGAGAACATATGGGTGTGGTGACAGAAAGCTTCCCTGAGCAACATCTGAGTTACAAACTAAGAAAGGGAAGGTGTCCAGCTTGGAAAGGGCAAGAGAAAACAAGTGCAAAGAGCCTGGGGCAGGAACAGGTTTGGCAGGCCTGAAGTGCAAAAAACCATGTTGACTAGAGAAGGAAGGTAACTGAGGCAGAGATGGACGATGAAGTTAGAGAGATTGATAAGGTAAGATAATGTAGGACCTCAAAGGCCATGGTAAGGAATATGAAATTTATTGTAATGTAAGAGGAAGCCATTCTAAGCAGTGTAGCTGAGAATGATCTGATCTGTTGAATTAAAAAGCTGATAGAGTTTGGTGATTCCTCAAAATGTAAACAAAGAACTTCTCAATGATCCAGCAATACCACTCCTAAGTATATGCCCCAAATAATGGAAACCAGATACCCAAATATTTATATGTGAAAGTTCATAGCAGTAGCATGTGATATAGCCAAGAGGTGAAAATAACCCAAATGTCCATCAATGGATGAACAGAGAAACAAAATGTGGTATAAACATACAAGTTTATTCAGTCATTGAAAGGAATAACATACTGTTACATACTATCACGTGGATGAACTTTGAAAATATTATGCTAAGTGAAATAAGTATTAGTCACTCAATCGTGTCTGACTCTGCGATTCCATGGATTGTAGCCCACCAGGCTCCTCCCTCTATGGAATTCTCCAGGCAAGAATACTGGCATAGGTTGCCATGACCTCCTGCAGGGGATCTTCCTGACCCTGGGATTAAACTTGATTCTCCTGCGTTGCTGCCAGATTCTTTACCTTCTGAGCAACCAGGAAGCCCTAAGTGAAATATGTCAAACACAAAAGTTCACATATTGCATTATTCCATTTATATGAAATGTCCAGAATTGGGAAACCCATGGAGACTGCGTATTGCTGGAGGATGGGGAAGGGAGCATAGAAAGTTACTGATTAGCGGGTGTGCAGTTTTCTTTTGGGTAATAAATATGTTTTGGAACTCATATAGCCAATGGTTGTGCAACATTGCGAGTGTACTTGGTAAATACTACTAAACCATACACTTTAAAACAGTTAATTTTATGTATGTGAATTTCACCTCAATAATTTTTTTTTTTAATTTTTGAAAAGGAAGTTGATATTCTTGGGCACACAGATCCTCCATGTCATTCCAAACCAATGCCCTCCACCCCAAAGCCCTGCATGCCCCTTCTTTTACAGCCTCTGAAATCTGGGCCCTCAAACACCTCACTGCTGCATTCTCCCAATTCAGGGCCCTCTTTTTGAATAAGGCTCTGGTGGGCAAGCTGGAAGCCAGCAAGTCCTCACTCAAAGAAAGCTCAGTGCTAAGGATCTTCTCTGACCACAGATCTAAAAGGATTTCCACCCTCCACTTTCCCACAAATCTCTGAGAGGGCAGAGTGGAAGCCAGGGCAGGATCCTCCTTGCCTGTCCTCTGCTGGGTCCCCAGCCTCTGGCACAAATGCGTGACCCGCTCCTCCCAGCAACACCCCCACTCCACCCTGCAGTGCTCCTGGGCCCCAAATTCTGGTAACAACGATTCTGGGGAGGAAATGAGCAGCAATTTGGGAGNGTGCGTCACCAGTGAAGGCTTCCTCCTGGTGTCCCCAGCTGACGTTGGGAAGCTGCTGTCCTGGCCTGCTGCACTGAGTGCCTCCTCTGTCTCACAGGGACTAGTCTGACCTCCCTGCACTGGGTCACCTCTGGACTCAGACCCACCATCCTGCAGCTCGCCCCTCACCACCTCCACCACCAGCCCTTTCTCACATCCCACCTGCCTGCCAGTTTCGGCCCTTGGCGCCTACAGCCTGGTGTTCTCATCCCCACAGCAGTCAGGTCGCCTCACATCCTCCCTGAGGTCCCTGGGCCCTTCTCTCACGTCTTCCACGGTGGCCCACATCTGCCCCCTGGCTGGCCCACTGCTCTCCCCGTGCTCCTTCTGTATGCATGCCGTGGCCCTCCTGACGTGGCCTGGCCGGGGCCCTGGAAATCCTCGTGTTGGCTTCCCGTTTCCTGCTGGTCTGTGCTCCCAGGTCATCTCTGAGCACCCTGTGCATGTCCATACACACCACCTACCTACAGGGGCCCTTCTCTCCCTGTGAGAGCACGTGTTCTATAAGGGCAGGATTTTTGTCTGTTTACTGCTGATCTGCCATGACTGGCACACAGTAGATAACTGCTTGATGTTTGTGAAATGAACAGGTCCTCTGACTAAGCTATTTCTTCATCAGAAAAAGTTCTCGGTCCGCTGAGTATTGCCCACTGGGAGACACTTACTACCCAGTCACCTTGCGCTCAGACCGTCGCTGGATGCTTGTCTGCCTCCGCCGTGGGCGCTGAGTGGGCCTCACGTAGGACTCTTTCATGTGGTTCCTCCTTCATAGGTTAAGGTGGCTCAGGGACATGGTGGCGCACCAGATGAAGGTCCAGCACTTCCACCAGCAGCTGCTAAGGTTGGTCACCCCTGCCCGCCCTGCCTGCTGCTCCTGCTGGGGGCTTGCAGGTGACTTGGCTGTGGCGTTCTGTCCCTTCCAGTGATGCAGCATGGGCACCCCTGGACCTGCCGTCCCTCGTGGCTGAGCACCTCCCAAGGCGGCAGGAGCGTGTGTTTTGGAAGCTGGTGCTGGTGTTGCCTGATGGAGAAGAACAGTCCCCAGGGAGTCCCGGCAGGTAAGGGAGGGTTCCTTCTGTGGGGCTGGGGGCTGAGTGAGGGGCCAAGAGTGACGCCTCCCTGAGCCTCGGGCAGCTGGGTGTGTGTGCGAGGTGGTCGAGGGTGGTTGGTTGTCAGCCCTGTGCGCTCCTCTCCTGCCCAGGACACCGATGCCTGCTTTCATTTTGATGCTTAGCTTTGCAGGCTGTTTTGTTTGTGATTTGAAGTTGACACTAGGTCATTCACATTTTAATCTTGTACAGTTGGCAACGGTCTTTGTCCAGAAGTATTTAAGACTTGATGTTGACTTAAAGCTGTGCTGAGGTATATTATTAGAGCCTGTTTCATTTTAGACTCTTAGAGAAGACAATATAGTTTGTTTGCTGTAGTTCCATTTTTCTCCTTAGGAAAAAAAACTTGGCAGTTTTAAAAAGAAATCCAGACCCTCCCTCTATCTCTGTTTTCTCTTAACACCAACAGGTGAAGAGATTAAAACTCTACACAAGCCCCTACATGGAATGCTCAGCTGGGCGACATTTTTAATATTGCATTACACTATGAATTTTTTTCCTTCCCCATGGAAACATACCTCTAGTTCTGTGGAACGGGCCCCAGCCTTTCTATCTTGAAAAGAAGATCACAATATTTAACACTAATTTCCTTGGGATTGTGCTTACAATACACCAGGTGAGGTTTTCATAATATACTGTTACAATACAGATGTTCAACAGAGAGGGGGAAGTGTGCAAATCCCAAACTACAAGAGACAGCAGGGTTATCATCTTTATAAAAGTTTCAGCACAAAATAGTATCTTAACACTGGGTATCAGCAGCTCAGCAGTTTCCGGTTGCTAGGAAGAGAAATTCACATTTGAGGAATTCCCCACCTAGTCAAAGCAGGAACAGAGATCTATTCAGTCACTCAGCAGAGAGGACATAAACAAGGACCATGTGCCAAGTGCTGTGTGGAGTGCTGTGTGACCCTTGTCACCTTTCACCCTTACAGGAAAGGTACTGTGGCAAGGAAAACTGAACCCAAGTCTCGAGTTAGCAAAGCCCATGCTCTGAGCCCTTTGGCTTTCCCAATGGAGCCTCCTGGGTAAAGGGCAGCAATAGCTCGGCTCAGCTGGGATGTGTGCCTTTGCAGAAAGTAACCTTGGACCCAGTTGACCAACCGTTCAGGTTTGTCCAGGACTGTCCTGCTTTTAGTACTGGAAGTTCTGCAACCTGGGAATCCGTTTATTTGGGGAAATCAGGACGTTTGTCATCCTATGTAGACACCCCCAGCAAATGGTGCTGCTGCCACTGTAGCCAAGCCCATCCACGAAAGGACGGGCTGGCACCGTGGAAAGACCTTGAACTGGGCCCAGGAGACACCCACCCACTCCTTTCCAAAAGACCGAGGCCCCTGGGTGGGACTGATGACTGGTGGTTGTCTGGGATCCTGTAAATATGTTGAAGAAGGCGTTTGGATCTAGTTACATCGACTCCTATATTGCTGACCTCTGACAAGTCAGAAAGCCATTCATCTGCAGAATGCACCGCATTTCAGTGTTCAAGTGAGTTTCTAGATGGTGTCAGTTTCAGTAACAGTCCTTGGAACCTGGTGGTACCTAGCTTGCTCTCTGCGTAGCTTGTAATGCAGTTATGTACTGCTAGCTCATAAAAGCTCAGAAAGAGTCTTCACAGATAAAGAAGCAGATCTGGGTAGCTGGAATGACCTACCCGGATTCCACAGGTCAGAGAGGTGGAGACAAGCCCTCTGGAGCCCCATCAGCCCCACACAGCCCTTGCGCTACTTCTGCACCCGGCACCTGGTCCTTCACATCTCAGTTCATTGTCACCCCTTAGGGAGATCTTCGGGGATGTGTTATCTCTGAATCTCCTCTTCCAGATATGTTATACTTACTTGTGTGATTCTCAAATTGAAGTCTGTTTTCTCCTTAGACAGGGATCTGTGGGCATGCTCTCTGACTCACCCCTGTATCTGCAGCCTGTGGCCTGATGCCTGGCACACACTAGGTCTTCTGTAAACTTTCATCAAACAACTGAGTGGAATGACATTTAACCCCAGGACCAACTCTTTTTCTCCTGCATCCCATTCTTTCCCTATCGGACCCTCAAGACCCTGAGAATGGCAAGAAAGTGGTAAAAATACTGATTTTTCAAATGAGAAAGCTGGAAGACAAAACGTTTAAGACATTTGTCCAGGATCATTTTGTCTGAAGGAGGTGAATGTGGAGGAATCATGACCACCTAACCACCGGGGAGCCCTTTCAAAACACAGAGGTGTTAGTGTATAATGCTTTGTTATGAAATTAATCTCAAATATAGACATGGCTTATCACACCACAATAGCAACAATCTAACATTTGTAGAGTCCTTCATAAATTTACATATAATTTCCCTTACTTTATTGAAATTTAATTTCATAATTTTCATATACAGCCAATAAATTCAGAATGGCTAAATTGTTCAAGATCAAGTATCCAGTAAGTAGTATAGCTAGGATTCAAATTTAAGTCGGGACACCCCAATTTTGTATTTTTTTTAATAATGTACTAATCTGCCAATTGTCTATGACTCTTTAAGAGCTCAAAATATTTTGATGGAAATATATACTGATGTTTCTTAAAAAGGCCTCCTTCTAGTTTTATTTTTTATTTTATAATAGCTTTATTGAGGTATAATTTACATACTATAAAATTCATCATCTTAAAATGTACAACTCAGTGGTTTTTAGTATATTCAGAATTGGGAAACTACCATCACTATCTAATTTTAGAAACATTTTATCTCTGCAAAAAGAAACATCTTACTCTTTAGCCAACAGTCACTCCCCATTCTCCCCTCTCCCCAAATCCAGCCACCATTAACCTATGTATCTGTGTGTGGTCTTCATGGATTTGCCTATTGCATTTCCTATAAATGCATACAGTATGTGACTGGCTTCTTTTGTGATTGGCTTCTTCCACTTAAGCACAATGTCTTCATGTCTCACCTATGCTATAGCCTGTGTCAGATCTCCATCCCTTTTCGTAGCAGAATAATATGCCATTCTTGACAAGACAATAATTGGAAAAGATAACGTGCATTCCAGTGTTCATAGCAGCACTATTTATAATAGCCAAGACACAGAAACAAGCTAAATGTCCATCAGACGAATTGATAAAGATGTGTGTGTGTGTGTGTGTGTGTGTGTGTGTGTACGTATATATATAAATGAAATATTAGTCATAAAATAGAATGAAATAATGCCATTTAGAGCAAAATGGATGGACCCAGAGATAATTATACTAAGTGAAGTAAGTCAGAAAGAGACAACGGTCATCAGAAGATATCACTTATGTGTGGAATCTAAAATATGAGACAAATGAACCTATCTAGGAAACAGAAGCAGACTCTCAAACGTAGAGAACAGACTGTGGTTACCAAAAGGGAGGCGGGTAGGGGAAGGATGGTTGGATATTTGGGGTTAGCAGATGCAGACTGTTATATATACGTAGACTGGATAAGCAGCAAGGTCTTACTGTATATCACGGGAACCGTATTCAATTTCCTGTGCTAAACCATGATGAAAAAGAAAAATCGCAAATGTGTGTATAAGCCACATTTTGATCATCTGTTTATCACAGTTTTTAAATACACATTTTGAGCCAATATGTAAAACTAACAGACCACTCAAAATCCAGGGGTCCAGTATCCCTTGCAAACCCAGAAGCCCTGATGCCACATTCCTCTTGGTGATGAGGCACCAGGCTGGCGTTTCTCATTGCCCCTGAGCCCCCACTGCAAATTCCTACCGTCCTCCTCTTGCCACTGAGGTGTCCTGCCTGGCCGCTGGAAGCATTTGAGATTGGATCCATCACATAAACGGAGTCATGCCCCCTCCATCAACCTTCCTTCCTTGGTGGGTCCTTTTCCCGATCTCTCACTAGCCCCTCATGACTCACTTTTGCTGTGTGACAGTGAGCCCTTAGGATTGTCATCTGTCCCTGCCTAGGAACACCAACAGCTTGGCCTCCTGAAAGAAACCCGGTGATGATAGATTCTTACCGCATGGCTGGATGCCTTTGCCTCCAACATTTCGGTGGGGCTGACCTATTCCAGAGCTGCAGCATTTACCATGGCAGCTTGGTGTTGAAACCATGCCACCACTAACAATGAAAATCAAGTCAAAAAGCAAGCCTGCACATCAAGTGTGGGGCGCACACCAAACCTGAGAAGATCAGTGTCAGAATTCTGCTTTTTATGTAGCCCTGAAACCATAGATTTGATTATTCTTTGTTCTTTTCCTTTGCTTCTAGAGAGAGAATTCAGCTTGTCCTCTGATCGGGGTAAAAGATTTCCTTGTTTTTAATGATTTTTTTTTTTTTAAACTTGCTACCAGTAAAGGAGAATAATACATCCCAACGCTTTAAGTGTCTGGTGTAATTACTATAATATGAGGCGCGTTGGTGTTTGCATGGGTATTACCTCATGTAACCCGTGTCTGCAAGCTTTCGAAGACACACGTGCACTTGGGTGTGCGTGCACACACACGCACATATGCACGCTGTTTGTACACCCAGCGATACACTTCCAGCTTGAAATTTGAAAAAGAACCAGGCGATGGGAACCATCCACACAGAACACTGCAGGGCTTTGTGTTAGAAGTGTGGTCTGACCAAGCATTACCAGAGTCAGACAAAGCTACAAAAATATGTCCTGCTCCTCCTAGTAAACATACGCAAATAGGAAGAAATGGGTTTTTTTTTTTTCCAGAGGTAGAGGTTTTATTGCGTAAAACACTGGATAAAACTGGACTGCTTCAAAGACATTTTATTCTAACAGCAGAAAGAAAACAGTCATTGCTGAAAAAACAACTTTTAATACTTTCTATACCAGAATAAAGTTCTGTCAACTGATGTATTATAATAATAAATAATGACCAAGAATAAACTTTAAATACAAAGTTTTCTACTTGTTACAAGCATAGCAACAAAATCCTCTACTCTATTGATCTCAGATTTCCTCCAAGATAGATTTTTTTTTTCTTTGTGTAGGAATGTAGACAGTATTATGACCAGCATCACAGACTACAGAAGTTACAGGGAAAAAACTTGACATGTTTAGATATGAGAGCCTGATGACGTTCAGAAACTGACACGGCATCACTGCGGCTGTCACCTGTTTGTAGTACAAGTTACAAATGTTCTGGAGAGAAGGCCTGTGTCGGGGGGAAATAAGGACAGTAGCACTGGACAAAATGGAATCAACACACACGCCACAAAGAAGAGGGGATGTTCCCAGTGTCACAAACAGAATTATTGCCTGTCGCATCTGACGATGCTCAGAAGACACAAAAGGATACTGAAAGAGCGCCCAAAGTGCTAGAAATGGGATGTGGCTCTCGTTGTTTGTTGGGTTTTTTTCCACTTTTTTTCCTCTTTTTACTTTTTTTTTTTCTTCTTTTTTATATTTTTCTTTGCTAAGATACCAAAGGCAGGGGGCAAACACACAGAAAGCAAGCGACTGGCACAGTCACCAAACACAGTAGTGCAGTTAAAATCCTAAAGCTTACTACAGTCGGAAAGTTTTCAATAACATTTCAGTCCTTTCTCTAGGATCATAGAAACAGTTGCATTAAGTTTATCAACTCGATTTAAGTAAGGCAGTGAGAACTATTCTAGAAAAACAAGAAAGCAGCTTGCTCTATGCCAGATGGGTCCACATTGTACAGTGATTGCGTTTACACTGAAACCCCGGGTGGATGTCACCCTCTCGACAGCATATGCAAACCGGATTCCTTATTAGCCTGAGATTCCTTCTGGTCTCAGGATAGCGAAGCATTTTATTTACATTGATTGCAGTTTAGTATTTTTGTAAACTGCTGTAGGCAGAGCTGAAGTTTTTAAGGCCCTGGGGTTTTATTCTGTGCTCCCAGCCTGCAAGGAAATATCAATCTTTTTTTTTTTAAGTCTGAATAATTTTGTCTTAGAAGAAGTTAATACTTCAGTACTTCTCCACCGTCACAAGCAACAGCACCAATTTCGTGTCACTCAAAGGAAATATGTTAAGAGGCTGAACTCTGACGCCACACTAGCAGATTCAAGAATAAACCCTTAACTAGTCTTCATAAATTGTCTGTTAAAAAAATGAGTCAAGTGTTTCATTATTGGCCCTCCAAATCTCCCTCTGGGTGGTGCAGAACTTGATAAATTTGGAGTATCCAATCAGTAGAAAATCTAAAATCTACAAAAATATAGAACACATTTGTTTTACAAAAACAGACATTTTAACTTAAACAGTTTTCTTCATTAGTGATAGAGAGCAGGATGTTTAGATTCATATTTTAATACAAGCTATTTCATAAGAGCTTGCTGGAGAAGAAAATCTTGCTTCATGTCTATGACACTTACAAAAACTAACAGATGAAAAAAAAATCTGATAATAAGGACTGAAGCAGCCTTCATTCAAGTAACATTTTAAAAATCATAATAAAGCAATCTTTCTACTATTACGTAAATTTCCATTCTTCACCAGCACCTTCTGTGAGTAGGGTGGGCTAGTTTTAAGCATTTGATATCATGTATCCCTATTTTTTTTTTATTAGCAACCTTCTTCTTGTAAATTCCTCCAAAAATTAAAGGAAAAAAAAAAGACAACCGAGAAAAAGCATTTCCCTCTATACTGCAATTTGATCTAAAAAAAGGAATTACTCATCAAACCTGCAATGGACATTTGTCTGCAGACACTTCCTGACCATTGATTCATTTGGCTGTGGATTTTTTTTTTTTTTTTGCACATTGAAGATGGCAAGCCTCTGCAGTGCTGGTCTGCCCTGGCGCTGGCTGCGGGCCGGCTAAGATTTCTCCAAGAGTGCAGTTACGACACCACGTGAATTGATTTTCTCTGCAGTGACCGCTCCAGTCTGACTGGCACCGCGACTGCCTCCCAACACATCCCATTAGGGTGCGAGGC
This sequence comes from Neotragus pygmaeus, assembly GCA_006410875.1. NCBI lineage: Eukaryota > Metazoa > Chordata > Mammalia > Artiodactyla > Bovidae > Neotragus > Neotragus pygmaeus. The sequence continues at coordinate 12,499 of SJYV01053930.1, read as the reverse complement.
AGATGACAGCAGCTGGTGTCAGATTATAGAGGTGTTTTCAACAATGAAAACACAGCCCCCCCATCTTCAAGGCAACACTAAATCATTTAGATGGCATCATTTTGCAGTTAAGAGCTTGATTTTTGGACATAGGCGACTCCAGCATTGGAAGGGCCCCCGAGCTTTCTTGAGCTCGGAGGAAACCAAGCATTTCTGAAATCCCTTTTCTCCCACCTGCGTTGTTTGGAAGTACTTGTTGCCGGGTAACAGTTTAGCAGCCATTTTCAAGGGCTGGGGATTTTTTTTTTTTAATATATATATAGATATCTTTTTAAAATTTTTAAACGTTCTATACACTAGTGGGGGGTTGTACATGATTTTTTCCCCTTGGAATGCAGTTAGCAAACTCTTTTACCAGATGCATAATCTGAAAACTGTGTAAAATAATATTGCAATCTCCGAATTGGTTGGCTCAGTTGCGCTCCTCCTGGGCCTTGCTGCCTTCCTCCGTTAACTCTGCTGAGCTCCCCGCCTTGACAGCTGCGGGGTCTTCGAAATTCCCAGAAGCCTCCGAGTCGACTCTGGAGCGCTTGAACCTGCGGTCAGGGTATTGGCTGTTGTCAAAAGGCATGCGATGGACACAGAGGACGTGGGTCTTCAGATTTCCCTTCTGAGAGGCACTGTAGGGACAGTAGCGGCACTGGAAAGGCCTGTGACCTACGGGCAGAAAGAGTGGCCGGTCAGTTCTGCTGCGTACCCTCCCCAGCTCCCAGAGCTCAAAGGACCGTGATCATTATTACCAGTACAATATCAGCAGTGTCCTTGCCCTGCAAAGGTCAAATGGCAAAGAATACAGATGCAGCCAATGTATCAATTTGGATAAGTAATAACTTACTTGGATAAATAATAAGCTGCAGTTTAGTTGCTAAGTCCTGTCTGACTCTTTTGCAACCCCGTGGACTGTAGCCCACCAGGCTCCTCTGTCCATGGGATTCTCCAGGAAGAATATTGGAGCAGGTTGCCATTTCCTTCTCCAGGGGATCTTCCCAACCCAGGGATTGAACC
>SJYV01053930.1:0-11355 GCA_006410875.1 Neotragus pygmaeus | reverse complement strand
GTGGGGAGGGGGCACATGTATACTTATGGTTGGTTCATGTTGTTGTGTGGCAGAAGCCAGCACAACATTGTAAAACAATTATCCTCCCCCCGCAAAAATACTGTCATATGATTCTTCTTGTTTAATCCTTCTAATTCTAATCCTTTTTTTCTAATTAAGAAAGTATTATTGATCCTCTAAGCATAATATAATTACATAAGATTTGAGAAGAACTGTCTTTGTTTTAATACTGTTTTATCATTATTTTGTTAACTACACTGTCTAACAAAATTACTTGTTGTTGTTCAGTCACTAAGTCGTATCTGACTCTTTGTGATCCCGTGGACTGCAGCACGCCAGGCTCCTGTGTCCTCCACTATCTCCCGGAGTTTGCTCAAATTCATGTCCACTGAGTCAGTGATGCTATATAATCATCTTATCCTCTGCCGCCCCCTTTTCCTTTTCCCTTCCATCTTTCCCGGCATCAGGGTCTTTTCCAATGAGTAAGCTCTTCGCATCAGGTGGCCAAAGTATTGGAGCTTCAGCTTCAGTATCAGGCCTTCCAATGAATATTTATGACTGATTTCCTTTAGGATTGACTGACTTGATCTCATTGCACTCCAAGGGACTCTCAAGAGTCTTCTCCAGCACCACAATTTGAAAGCATCAGTTCTTTGACACTCAGCCTTCTTTACAGTCCAACTCTCACATCCATACATGACTACTGGGAAAACCATAGCTTTGACTATACGGACCTTTGTTGGCAAAGTGATGTCTCTGCTTTTTAACATGCTGTCTAGGTTTGCCACAGCTTTCCTTCCAAGGAGCAAGCATCTTTTAATTTCATGGCTACAGTCACTGCACTCTGCAGTGATTTTGGAGCCCAAGAAAAGAAAATCTGTCACTGCTTCCACTTTCTCCCCATCTATTTGCCATGAAGCGATGAAACCAGATGCCATGGTCTTAGTTTTCTGAATGTTGAGTTTTAGGCCAGCTTTTTCACTCTCCTCTTTCACCCTCATCAAGAGGCTCTTTAGTTCCTCTTAGCTTTCTGCCATTAGAGTGGTGTGATCTGCAAATATGAGGTTGTTGATATTTCTGCCCGCAATCTTGATTCCAGCTTGTGATTCAACCAGCCTGGCATTTCACATGATGTACTCTGCTAAACTTTATGGGGGGAGTATGTCACTCCTAACAGCAGTCTCCAACCCTTGTGGCAGCAGGGATAGGTTACGTGGAAGACAATTTTTCCGTGGACTGTGGGCAGGGGTGGATGGTTTCTGGATGATTTTCATAAGGAGCGCGCAACCCAGACCCCTCACACATGCAGTTGACAAGGGTTCATGCTCCTATGAGAGTCTAATGCTGTCGCTGATCTGACAGGAGACGGAGCTTAGGTGGTAATGTGAGTGATGGGGAATGGCTGTAAATACAGATGAAGTTTCTCACCCGCCTGCTGCCCACCTCCTGCAGTACGGCCTGTTTCCTAACAGGCCACAGACCAATATCAGTCTGCAGTCCCCAGGGGGTTGGGCATCCTTGACTTAAAACATAAGTGGAATTGAACTCAACGGGGGAGAAGGCACTAACTTCATAACCCTAACCCCTTAAGGATGGTCAGGGTTAGGAAATAGTCTCCCCATTTGATGGGCTTCCCTGGTAGCTCAGCTGGTAAAGAATCTGCCTGCAATGCAGGAGACCGCAATGCAATTCCTGGGTCAGGAAGATGCCTTGGAGAAGGAATAGGCTACCCACTCCAGGATTCTTTTGTTTCCCTGGTGGCTCAGCTGGTAAAGAATCTGCCTACAATGTGGGAGACCTGGGTTTGATCCCTGGGTTGGGAAGATCCCCTAGAGGAGGGCATGGCAACCCACTCTAGTATTCTTGCCTGGAGAATCCCCATGGACAGAGGAGCCTGGTGGGCTACATGGGGTTGCAAAGGGTCAGACATGACTGAGCAACTAAGCATGGCACAGCACTCCCCTTTTTACAGATGAGGACACTGGGGTCTAAGAAGTAAATTCCTGGCCAAGCACAGGCTTCCTGCCTGACTCAATCTAGTGTTCCTTCTACTATATATCTCAAAAATAAGGTAGGGTGGGGAGCAGAGAGGTGGGGAGAGAGGGGTAGAGTATTACAGCTCTCCTGTTTTTACCGCATTAGGTGTTTTGTGTGTTATCACCATAACCAGGTAAGGTGATACTGCGCCCATTTTACAGATGAGGAAACAAATTCAGGAAAGCTGACTGATTTGCCCAAATGGCAACAAATGGCAAAGCAAAATCCAAACCCAGGTTTTAAATCTGGGCAGCAGCAGGCAGAGGCCTACTTTCTAGAAACAGAGTTTATTGGGTTCCCAGTCTGGTGAGCAACAAATTAGCAGGACGTGATAATGCATGGTTCAGGCACTGATTTCTAAAAGCAGCTCTTAGGTGGTAGGTTAGAACTGCTTGAGGCTGGACAGTATCGGGAATATGAGCTGGCCTCTCAAAGGAACCACCTGGAAAGAAATGAGTCACTTATGTTATTCTAGTAGATATGTTTTTTAAAAACATGTAAGTTTTGAGGTCAAATAAAATAAGACCATCAGCCTGGAAGGATGAAAGGCTGTCGAGAGTTTCAGCTCCAGTATGTCTTGTTATCTCAGGCCACGCTCTTAGGATTCTGCCCACAAATACTTATTTTGGCTGTACACCCTCATCTCTTCTGTGCTCTGAGGCAAATCTGTGTTCCTGGCCTTGGGAGACAGGAAGAATCTGAGGTCTGCAGCGTAGCTGTCAACAACGCCTGGATGTCTTTTCCATCAGTCAAGCTCTGGCCCACCCATCTGCAACATCTGAGGCTTCACAGTGGTAAAGAATCTGCCTGCTGAGCAGGAGATGTGGGTTCGATCCTTGGGTCGGATGATCCTGTGGAGGAGGAAACAGCAACCCACTCCAGTATTCTCACCTGAAAAATCCCATGGACAGAGGAGCCTGGTGGGTTACCACGGGGTCATAAAGAGTCAGACTCAACTTAGTGACTGTGCACACACACAGCACTTCACAGAGAAATGAGCAGAAACAGCTTCTCTTTAATAGTTGATCTGAGATTTCCGATGCAGTCCATTGCAATCACCGGCAGACAGGAAAGGCAAGCTGAGTGCCTGCCCTGGGGGCAGGGGCTGGAGGCCTTTTCCTTTTCACTCCCAGCACTTGTTTCCTAAAATCTGCTTCTTAACAGTGTGCAGCTGTCTCCCCGGCGAGACACCAGCCATGTCAGGCCAGAACCCAGGGCTAGATTCTCTCTGAAATCTCCAGCATCTAATCCAATATTTGGAACTCTGTAGAAGGCAATGGCACCCTACTCCAGTACTCTTGCCTGGAAAACCCCATGGACGGAGGAGCCTGGAAGGCTGCAGTCCGTGAGGTCATGAAGAGTCAGACATGACTGAGCAACTTCACTTTAACTTTCACTTTCACGCATTGGAGAAGGACATGGCAACCCACTCCAGTGTTCTTGTCTGAAGAATCCCAGGGACGGGGGAGCCTGGTGGGCTGCCGTCTATGGGGTTGCACAGTCGGACACGACTGAAGCGACTTAGCAGCAGCAGCAGCAGCAGGAGTCCCACCACGATGACTCGTGGAATAAACAAACGAATGAATGAATAAGTTCTGTCCGACGATGACTGCTTTCCTGTACCAGGGGCCTGGCAGCTGGTGACGACTCTGAGGCTAATGATAAGGAAGAAGAGGTGAAGTTTGTTGTTCAAGGTTATAGCAAAGTTCCGGGCAGGGAGAACAGACGCTGCCCTTCCCAGCCTCAAAGCTTGCCGTAGCTTTTCCCAGTTGACCCATGCCTTTTTGAAGCCCTCAAATGCATGTTTGCCCCCAGATCAAGTTACTGCAGAGGCAAACCAATTCTCTGGTTAAGAGAAAAGAATGTGAGCAGATTATCTATTGATTGCCATCCTTCCAGGTTTTATGGATAAAGACCCCCTACCTGGACTCTGCATGGAGCATTGACAGGCCAAGTGGCTGCGTGATGGGAGGTCGAGAGGCCAGAGCTTTGAACAGCCTGATTTTAGCTCTCTGGTAATCTGCTGCGTGGGATGGCTTTCGACATTGGCATTTCCACTCCCTGGGTTTTAAAGAATGAGAAATCTGTGGCTGATCACATATTCAGCAGCCAAAGGCACTTATTCGAAGACCTAAATTGCAGAAATAACTCGCCTGATTAGTTGAATGAATATGAGTCAGATCATCAAGCTCAATCTATGGATAAATCAGGATGAGCTAGCTGGGCCCAGTAGAGGGCAAGTCTCTTCTGCAAGTCTCATCAACCTCTTCTACCAGGCCAAGACACACTTTCCCTGCAAGGGGGCCCAGGCGGGAATCCTTGAGCCTCTGCTCCTGAGAGAGGCTTTGCCTTGCTCTGCTTATGTATCAGGACCAGCGCGCCCGGAGCCCCAGCTCCAAGGCAGATTTTCGAGGACCTCTGATTATTCCCCAAGGGCAGATCCCCTGAGGATGAGCCCGGCCTAGTGAGGGACACGTGAAGAGGGCCCCGGCCTCACCCTGGGGCCACAAGCCTGTCCTAGTGCTTGCCTGTGAGTTCCTGCAAGACAAGCCTGAGCTTCTAGGTGTCAGCCTTGGATTAGCCCAGTCCAGCAGCATTATCACCAAGCAAAGCCCTAACAGCCCTGCCGCATGCCCAACTCCCCCAGAGTGGCCGGCAAGGGTTCCCCCAGCCAGAGCCGGGCTCCCACAAGGAAGAGTTCGAGAAGGAGTTACAGAGCTTCTGAGCACAGGGTACACTCTGCTTGGCCATACCATAGCCCAGCCTGTAGCCCAACCCTGCTGAGCTGTCAGAGACCTTACGGCTCCCTAGAAGTGGGCTCTGGTCACTCTTCCTCTCTCTGGAACATTCCCAAGAAGGCACGCCCCAGGGACTGAGGACCACACCTACGTCATAGCGGAATGGCACCCCAACACCCACTGACTCCTCCTTTCCTGCTCCTATTAGGCGATGGTGGCAGTGATGGGACCCAGAAGACCCAGCCTCGGGTGAGGCAGTCACAGAGTAAAGAGCCGGAGGAGACGAAGCGGGGACAGGTACCATTAAACCATGCAATGGAAGGCTATGCAGACCTAACCCTGTCCATCAAAACTTAGAGGGTCAGAGAGCTTGGGTTCTAACTGTGGCTCTGCAATTTGCTGGCTGTCTGACCCTGGCCAAAGTACACACCCTCTCTGGACTTCATTGTCCTCATCTGTAAAATGTAGATGTTTCTATACACATTATTTGTAAGACTCAGACTCAACAAATAATATATTTAAAGCAGTCAGGAGAGTGCCATGTGGTAAATGCTTGCACATGTTAACTAGCCCTGTTCTAAAAACCTGTCTTAAGAAAATATTAGGACATGTATGCCAAGATTAGTGAACTGAATTAGAAAGATGGCAAAAAAATAAGAAATAACCTAAATGTCCAGTAGAAAGATAAGAAAAAATATATATAAAATGTATATACATATACATATGTACTATGCTGCAGTCCGTGGGGTCACAAAGAGTTGGACACGACTGAGGGAACTGAACTGATGTATATACATAAACGTGTGAATATGCACAACCTATATATGTGTGTGTGTGTGTATGTGTTACTTCCCAGATGGCTCAGCGGGTAAAGAATCCACCTGCAATGCGGGAGACAGAAGAGGCATGCGTTCGATCCCTGAGTCAGGAAGACCCCTGGAGGATGATATGGCAGCCCACTCCAGGATCCTTGCTTGAAAAACTCCACGGACAGAGGAGTCTGCAGGGCTCCAGTCCAGGGGGTTGCAAAGAGTAGGACTTGACTGAGCATCCAACCACACTCATATATGTATTTGTTCATACAACAGCTGACTACAGTGCCATAAACATGACAATATAGTCGCTAGAGTTTAACAGCTTGAAAAGGTGATCAGAAAAAGTGTTAAGTGGAAAAGGCAGATTACGAGACAGTACTTTTTATATTATTCCATTTATGTAGAAATACATATTCATATATATGCATTTTTCATGAAAGAAGACATATCTGGAGAGACACATGAAACCGTGGGTCACCCTGAATGATGGAGCTTCAGGAGCTTTTCTTCCTGGTTCTTTGGAATTTCTAATTTCTCTACAATGGGCATATACCACATTTACTTTCTTTTTTTTTTTAAGGAAAAAAGAGATGGAGTAACTTTAAGGGTAGAAAAGTATTTTCACACCCAGATAATTCCAACACAGATAAAAGGATTTGTTCAAACTTCATCACTCTCCAACTGAGAAGAGGCATGAAGAATGGCAACCTTAAAAGAGAATATCCCACATTTCAAGGTTTAGTGTCTGAGAAGAGTAGCTTAAAAATTGAGAGCGTCTCGGCCATCCTGATGCATCCTTCCCTGTCGCTCCATCCCCCAGGACACCAACCTTGAAAGTCAGCAATAAACCAGACACAGAAGGTGTCTTTCTCACAGGGAACATGAAGTCAGAGTATCACAGTGACAACAAATTTCTACTTTACCTCGCAAAGAGACCCTTCCTGCTGAGGTGGGGGAATCTGGGGCACAAATCAGCTCTCTGGAAGGAGGAGACATTTTCACAGGATCAGCTGGAGGTCGGGGAAAACTGCAAAGTCTAAACATTCTTCGTGTCATAACTTTGTCAGCTGTGTTGAAGTTGACAAGATGCTTACCCAGCATCTCAAGTCATATGCCCAACTGCAGTGGTTAAATGTGTAAGCTATAATAACCATTGCAAAGATTTCATAAGCCTGTGCCCAGGGCTTTAGTAAGCCTGCCTGCCTCTTCTCTCCACACCCGGAGTGGCACAGCCAGACTGCCCAAGAATGGGTCACAGGAGAGGAGCCACTGGTTTACCCACTGGCCCGTTTCCAGCATCTGGGCTGTGGCCTGGGGCTGGCCAGGATGTAGGCTCAGTCAGAAGCTGTGCCTGCCTTCAGGAAGCAGATTATACTACAGAGCACGTTCTTCCAAGAGAAAAACACAAATCCAGTTTGTGTTCCTTCACTAAGGGAACATCGGAGCTTGGAGGCAGCAAGGAAGAGAAAGGGGGTAGATGGAGAGAGAGGCTGTCCCACGACTCAGCCTTGGGAGAGAGACGGGGGCGAAGGCTTCCTAGGTTCCTGACTGGTTCCTACGATCAGAGACAGGAGTGGAGATGTGCTGAAGGTGTAAGGAGCCAGGTCAGGGCGCCAGGCGGGGGTCTGCAGGGGGCTGGGCAGTCGGATGGGCACTAACAGGGGGAAGGAGGGGCCCCGCCAGCGCCCAAGGAGATGGACCATTTGTGATAATGCAGCTCCTTTGAGGTTTCTCTTATCAAAAGCATCCAAAATCCTCTCCTTGACCCCACAGGAAGGTGGTGCTAACATACATCCACACCCCGAGCCCCTTCTCAGCCACACTTTAGAAAGAGCTCACAGTTACCTGCGGGTAGGGTTAGTTCCCAAGTACCATGTGGCGAAGGCACTGCCTTTTCATAATTGCTCTGCCTGCCATTTGCACAGGCCATGCTCACTGAACATCTGCTGAATGAACCCCTAGACAGGCTGGACCACTCACCCCACATGGCTGCTCCCCAGACCACTGCAGCCTTCCTGCTGAACTGGAGACTGGCCTTCAACATCCAATAAAGCATGATTCCCTCTCATCTCACCCAGATGGCAGACTCAGCATCCACAGTGGGGCAGGGGGTTCACCCTGGCCAAAGGCACCACCTGGGCTGAAGTGTCTGCGAGAAAGGGACTGATCACTTCAGGAACCACATTCTTTAGGCCCAGGAGGGTCCCGTGGGTCCTGACCCAGCCTGTGTATCAGAACCACCTGGTGGGGAGAGGCTACTTCTAACACAGGTTCCTGGGCCAGATCCAGACCCCCTGAATCAGGATTTCTGGGGATAGAACACAAAAGTCTGCATTTGCAAAAGCCTATGGGTAATTCTGATACATTTCCCTGGTAAGAACTACAAATGGTCCACACTGCTCATTTCATAGACAGCAAGACTATGCCAGAGAGAGGAGAGAAAGTGTGCTGTCCAAGGTCACACAGGCAGAACAGGGAGGGACCTAATCCTCCTGCTTCCCCTGGCAGCTCTGACAATATTAATAGTAAAAACTGATGATGATAACACCAGCTACTATTTATCAGCTACTACTATTTGCGGCTCTAAGCCCTTCACGTGTATTAACCAACTGAATGCTCGCAACCGCCACTCTATGCCACTCTATGAGGCACACATTATGATTCTTGTTTTTTCCAGGAGAGAAAACTGTGGCAGAGAGGTTCATTTAATCACCCAAGGTCACACAGCCAGAAAATGGTGACAACGGTGACCAGGCAACCTGTGACAAACCTGTGCTTTTAACCGTTGGTATAACTGCCTTCAATCACCAGGAGCCTCCCTTGGATTTTGCTTCCTCCCCAGTGTGCGGAATTGCAGACTCTGGGATGCTCTGCGGTCTGGGGTCTGTGGAGCTGCCCAGCTTGGCACCCTGGATGGGGAAGACAGAGCCCCAGCCCAGATTCTGGGAGCCAGGGGAGCCCAGAGAGAGGGTTTTGCTTGCCAAGGGACCTGCTTTTGCATTTCCATCTGGGTCTGAGTATGGTTCATGTCCTAGGAATTCAAGTTGAGTCATTAGAAAAGATCCTGATGCTGGGAAAGACTGAAGGCAGGAGGAGAAGGGAACAATAGAGGAAGAGGTGATTGGATGGCATCACCGACTCAATGGACAGGAGTTTGGCAAGCTCCAGGAGACGGAAGAAGACAGGGAAGCCTGGCGTACTACAGTCCATGGGGTCACAAAGAGTTGGACATGACTGAGCAACTGAACGACAACAACAGATGAAGCCACAACCCCAGTGGAAAGAAGGCCCCTCGCTGTGGATTAGGGCAAGAACAAAAGAGGCAGTTCCCCCGGAAAGCCCCCGTGACATCATCTCAGACAGTGGCGAGCGTCATGCAGTAAGATCCCTGTCTGAAGTGTTTGAGATTTTGTCCTCCTTGGTTTGGGGAAAACAAGTAACTACTCTGGCTTCACTTTTTCAGCCCAAGGCAGGCCAGAGGGACACCATGGACCAAGGCCAAGCTGTGTCAACAGAATCTCCGCAGCAATCTCCTTTTAATCAATAAACATACACAGGCCCTTCTTCGCCCTTCACTAGTCCTCTGGACACCCCAAAGCACCATCTGGGCCTGATGATACGCTGGTGTCACACAGGGCAGGTGATGCAGGGACTCCTGGCCTGTGGCGGGCTCACAGTCCCTGAGGCAGAAGAAAGAGGACGGGGGAGCTCTGGAGGCAGAGAAGCCTGGTCTGGAACCGCCGCTCTGCCTCTTTGCAGGCCTGGGTTGGTTAGTTCTTTTCAGAGCCTTGGCTTCCTAGTTACACCCACACCTCAAAGAGGCACCATCAGGAAAAATCGAAACTCACGAGAAGGTTCCTGTGCTGGCAGGTGGGCACCTGCAGCGACTCCTGCCAGCGCAATTCTAACAGAGACAAAAAACCCTGGGCTGTTGGCAGGTGCACGGCCAGCGTTCCTGACAAGAGCTCCTGTCAGGAAGAACTTCCCATGGACAGTGAGCAGGTGCAGGCTTCCCCAGCCCGACTTTCACAGGTCCAACCTTGGTAAAATAAAGAAATAAACAACTCAAAGGAATCTTTTACGGTTGCACTGGTATAAAGAAGCTGGATTCATTATTTTATATTTGCATTTTCTTCTGATTTGAAAAGAAATTAAAATGAAAATACTTTCACGAGCCCCAGGCATTGCATGTCAGGGAGAGGTTAGGCCCTGCACAGGGAATGCCTGGCTGGATACGGGATGCTCAGACAAGATCTCTTCCCTTCAAGCCCGCAGCCTCTGATCTCCACTCCCACCAACCACTCTTGCATCTGAACACCAACATTCTACCCAGCAGGACCCCTTGGCCTTGGTCTGAGCCGCTCCCCAGCCTGTAACAGAGATTTCACTGGTGTCTGTCAAAACCCTGAGCAACTCTGGGGTAGGTGCTGCCTCCTCCCGTATGACTTCTCCTAAGTGCTATTGTCTCTGTGACTCCCCAGCAACAAAACGTGGGGAATGTGATGAAAACTTTTCACATAGTCTCAAGAACTTGCTCAGCAGCTCTTGGTCAAAACTGACGTCCTCTCTCGCAGCTGCGTCATTCAGGCGCGCGTGCTCTGTCCGGGTGCACAGGCAGACATCATTTGTCTTTTCTCCAGTGAGCTCACCATGTTCTTTGCACCCTCTTCCCTGCTCCAGACGTGGCTCAGAGCCCGGCACACAGTAGGTACTCAGTGCAAAGCTGCAGAGCTGCGTGAAAACTCTCCATGTCCACCAGCGTTCTCAGTTGCTTGTTACAAAATAACATCCAGACGCTTTTCTGAGCAGCTTCTATTTTGGGAATGGGTTGTTTAGGGAGTGGAGCCCTGGCTGCCAGACATAGGAAGCAGGCAGAGGGCCTCAGGCATGATGGCTCCCTTCCTCCCTGTCCTAATCATTTGCTTGGTCATTGGTGGGATTAGACAACAGCAATTATCCCACATGGTCTATTCCCAGAATTCAAAGTTACTGGGGGAGAAAATACAATTGTGCTTTATCCAGTCATTAAAACAACAACAACAACAAAATAAGAGCAGTGGATTTCAAACCGCCTTTCAGACTTGATGAAAAGAAAAACAAACTTGAGTATTAGCTTCAAATTGTGCAGACAACACACTTCCGGATCCTTTTGTCCTCCTCCAGGCTCTTTTCAGAATTTTTCAACAATTCCTATTGATCCCTGCGTGGTTCTCATGCTGACCATTTATGCCCCCTCTGCGGAGCAGGGAACAGTTCCGCCGGCCTCAGAGGCCCCTGCAGGGAGGTGGGGGGATGTGAAGTCCGGCCCCCACCCTCCAGAGGAATGGCCACCACGGCCCGTGGAGCACATCTCCCCCTGTAGCTGATCAGCCTGGCTGAAACACACTCCAAAGTGGCCCAGTCACCCTCCTCCTTTAGGACCTAGAAGTAACACAAGAGCCAGAGGCCCAAGGTGGGGAGATGAGCCCAGAGAGGGAAGGAGCTTGGCCTGGGTCACATAGCAGATTGGTGGCTGAGAAGCCTAAGAAGCCAGGCCTCCTGGCTTTTGGGGTCTGGATTGGGGAGAAAAAACTGGGAAGCATTCATGGGACTCCCTTAATATGCCAGCTGCCCACAGAGGGTCTCTCATCATGCCCTCACCCTCTCAACCCATAAAGATGCCAAGGGGCCGTAGTCTCGGAGAAGGTGATGGCACTCCACTCCAGTGCTCTTGCCTGGAAAATCCCATGGGCAGAGGAGCCTGGTAGGCTGCAGTCCATGGGGTC
>SJYV01053926.1:0-42679 GCA_006410875.1 Neotragus pygmaeus | reverse complement strand
GCTCCCCAAAACCCTCAACACTCACACACGTGCACTTATGGGGCAACACCGTCTTTCTCAGTTACTCAGGGATGATCAGTGCCTTGTCTTCTCAGCCTTTGCCCAGGTGTTCAGCACACACTGTGATGTGTCTCACACGAGGTCTAGGCTCCTTCTTCAACTATTCTATAAGTCTTCGTTCTTCCTTATACTTCTTATCCTCTGAAACTTGTTGATAGCACTCTACGCTGCTAACTCCTTTTCTCTTCTCTGTATTTTCAGGTGTATACCCATTCTAATTTATTTACTGTCTTTTAAATAGAGTTTCAGGGGGATAAAGAAATGAGTGTGCATAATATCCTTCCCTCTCTTTCCACTGTTTCGTTATGTATGAGATTCTGTTCCTCTTCCTTTCATCCCNTGTATTTTCAGGTGTATACCCATTCTAATTTATTTACTGTCTTTTAAATAGAGTTTCAGGGGGATAAAGAAATGAGTGTGCATAATATCCTTCCCTCTCTTTCCACTGTTTCGTTATGTATGAGATTCTGTTCCTCTTCCTTTCATCCCTCTTTCTCTATTACGAATGATGATTTGTGGAGGCTGTGGCTCTCCTATCACCTCTCATGCCATGCTCTGTTGGGAAGACATTGTGCAGACCACACCTCATCTGGCTCACTTGGTTCTGTGAAAATATAGTGAGGCCTAGTAACACCTAGTAATACCCACTTGGAACAAATTGTGGAAGCAGCAGAAAATGCAAAACACCACTTCGTTGCTTATGTGGTTTACCGTGAAATTACTTTGACCCTGAAAAGGAACTATTGGGGTCAGAGAGTTTTCAGTTTCACTAATGAAGAGTTGAGTGTGGGGAATATTCACTTCTTATGCTTTAACCATTTGTATGTTTTTTGTATGAACCAGAGACAAACAACCACAGGCTCTGCTGGAACCACATGGATCCAGGCCCCGCTGCTGCTCAGAGTTTGTGCTCAGCTCGCCCTGCAGTTTCCGTCACTGTGTCACTCAGAGCACAGTGGTACACAGCCGAGTCTGCCTCTTGGACTGAGGCTTTCTCCAAGTGGAAGGAGGTGGGTTTTGAATTGTATGTGGCTTCAAAACCTTTGTTGGTTCCCTTGTCATTGGACTTCATGGCTTTCAGGAGGAGCTCTGGACCTTCTCCAGGATACTGGACATACCAGAAAAGAGTGGGGTACCTGATGGCTGAATAAGCACAGTTCACGGTCAAGGCAGCTCCTTCCAAAAGGGTCACTTGACCGTCCATCTGGCTCACTGAGTCTCCACGGGTTTGTCCTAGGGGAAAATAAGAGAGTTCTCTGTGGTCTTGGGCATAAAACTCTGGGATAAAATTACACTTAAAGGTTTTGTTGACATAACAGAAGAAAGGATCCAAATGTTAAGAGGCGTTTTTCTTACCCAGCAGGAAGAGTATCACAGTCACTCAGCCTGGAGAAGAGCTCATCTCTAGAGTGTCTCCTGAACAACGTTCTTGATTCTTAACATCAAGAAATGTTGAAGTCACAGTGAGATTTAGTTTCAGTGAAGTTGAGGCACGCAGGAAATGTGTCTGTTAGGAAACTGCACCCTCTGGTGGACAGGTTCAGAAATACGATGCATGTATACTGGAAAGAAAGTGAAGTCGCTCAGTCAGGTCCAACTCTTTGAGACCCCATGGACTGTAGCCTGCCAGGCGCCTCCATCCATGGGATTTTCCAGGTAAGAATACTGGAGTGTGTTGCCATTTCCTTCTCCAGGGGATCTTCCCAACCCAGGGATCGAACTCCCACACTGCCGGCAGACTCTTTCCCAACTGAGCCACCAGGGAAGCCCAGTATCCTGGTCTCCTCCCTAAATTAGCTAATGGTATCCTTGACTTTACCCACGAGGCACATATCAGTCTTCTTTCCAGGTGGAGCCTGGAAATCTGATCCACAGCTGTCAACACTTCTCAGGTCGGTTCTGTTCCTAGGATACTACCTGACATGGAAGCTCTTTAACAAAGCATTCCAGCTATTTTTGTAGATGAGAAGATATCGATTTTCTTAAGAACTTTAATATAGTATTTTATATTCTCATGTATCCATTGTGGGCCAACCTATAATCCACTGACTGTCAGAAGAGTTTGTGGCTGATTACAGAGGAAGTAATAAGAAGCTAGGTCATTATTGAGTGAATCTGTTTTTTTCAGCATTGTACCCCAAGTTATAGAAGAGTGACTGACAATTATTTGCTGTTTAGTCGCTGAATCAGTCATGTCTGATTCTTTTGCAACCCTAAGGACTGTAGCCCACTAGGCTCCTTTGTCCATGGGATTTCCCATTCAAGAATACTGGAGTTGCCATTTTCTTCCCCAGGGGATCTTACCAACCCAGGGATCGAATCTGAGTCTCCTGCATTGACGGGCAGATTCTTTACCACTGAGTCACCAAGGAAGCCCTGACTGATGGTTATCACATGCTCACTAAATATTTGCTATATCAAAAAAATTAATGAATAAAGGGTCTTTGATTGTGGAATCACTACTACTTGAAATAAAATATTTTCTCAGTCCTAAAATAATATCATTTGTAAGAAATGTTATCTTTCTAATAAAATTTTTAAGGGAAAAAGTCACACTGTCTTATCAATAGTCAAGTAATCCTGAATTTCACAATCATTAAAATGTGAAAGCAAAAGAAATATCATAATTGAAATTATCAACTCCTTGTAGAATTATATAAGATCGATATCTTACTCCCCTTCTTCTTCCTTGACTCTAAGATAAAAGTGTTGGCCTATGTAAATCAGACAAGTACTAATCCTATTATATATTCTTAGTTGATATCTAGCCTCAAAGATACTTTCTATTCCATCTGCCACATTTTGTTGCCAAACTTTAACCAAATAATTTTCCCCCAGTGTTTGAAACCCTGAAGATGTAGATTGGTGTCAAAAGCTCAGAGCATGAGTTAGGATGCTCTTCTTTCCCAGCTTTTCAAATTGTTAAAGACCTCTCAGCCAATATTCACATGACAGCTGAAAGTAGAATTAATGAGTGAATGACTTAAAATTACATGTTCTGGGCCCACCAATAACTTCATGAATCACATTATCCAGAGTTGAGATCCATGAATCTGTAATTTTTTAGAGCTCCCCAAGAAGTTGGGTTGCAGCCAGCCCGATGTTGGTTTACAAGTTTTCATTTGGCACAGATGTCCTAGATCAAGGTAGTTGTCAAAGATCAGGGAGCAACAGGATGTTCCCAGGATTACAAAGATACTCAAAACTTCTCTTTTTGAGTACCAGCAGCAAAAACAAGCACTTCTTTAGCTCTCTTTTTATGACCATTCATTTTATAAAACAAAACCTCTGAGGAATATCAGGATGAAGTTCTAAGAGGCAGTCACCTTCTGTAAAGCCCTGTAACCATAGATCCCTAAAAACACAGATGGAAGCCTAGCCCATTCTGTTTCTGGGAGTTCACTCTTCTCAGATTCACATCAAGGAATTTCATGAATCCAGAGTCAGCACATCTATCATTTCCCAAATCCAGATTTAAATTAAAAAAAAAAANGCAACAGGATGTTCCCAGGATTACAAACATACTCAAAACTTCTCTTTTTGAGTACCAGCAGCAAAAACAAACACTTCTTTAGCTCTCTTTCTATGACCATTCATTTTATAAAATAAAACCTCTGAGGAGTATCAGGATGAAGTTCTAAGAGGCAATCACCTTCTGTAAAGCCCTGTAACCATAGATCCCTAAACACACAGATGGAAGCTTAGCCCATTCTGTTTCTGGGAGTTCACTCTTCTCAGATTCACATCAAGGAATTTCATGAGTCCAGAGTCAGCACATGAATCATTTCCCAAATCCAGATTTAAATTTAAAAAAACAGGCTTGATACTGCTTGGATTCACATATCCCTTACTTTCTTCTCTACCTTCCAAATCACATAGTGAGAAACTGCCTCAAAACTATGCCAGAAAGAAATTCTGGAAAATCAATTACAAACTTCTGTTCTGGTAGGTGGGTTTCCCTGGTGGCTCAGATCATAAAGAATCTGCTGACAATTCTGGTATATAGAAAGAATGCAAACTAGGTTGTAATGATGTAGGACTGAAAATAATAAATGCATAGCACATGGATGCAGATGGTTGTTATCTCTACTTTAAAAAACCATAGTTTAAGGCCAATGAGTACATAGAAAAGAAGTATGTTCACATTTCGGGGTCATAAAAGAAGACTTCTACAGCACTGAAGAAAAATAATTGCTATATTTGGATTTTTTTTTNTAAAAAAAAAAATCAGGCTTGATACTGCTTGGATTCACATATCCCTTCCTTTCTTCTCTACCTTCCAAATCACATAGTGAGAAACTGCCTCAAAACTATGCCAGAAAGAAATTCTGAAAAATCAGTTACAAACTTCTGTTCTGGTAGGTGGGTTTCCTGGCAGCTCAGATGGTAAAGAATCCGCTGGCAATTCCGGTATGTGGAAAGGATATAAACTAGGTTGTAATGATGTAGGACTGAAAATAAATGTATAGCACATGGATGCAGATAGTTGTTACCTCTACTTTAAAAAAACATAGTTTAAGGCCAATGAGTACATATAGGAGAAATATTTTTGCATTTTGGGGTCATAAAAGAAGACTTCTACAACACTGAAGAAAAATATTTGCTATATTTGGATTTTAATGGCTTTATTAATATATAGTTCTCTTTAAAATAAATTGTACCTCCTTAACTTAATAAGATTGACACATGTTTATACTTGTGAAACCATCACCACAATCAAGATAATGAACAACACATCACCCCAAAAGTTTCCTCTTGTCTCTTTTTAGTCCTCTCAGCCCTCTCTTCACTTCCTACTCCCATTTTCAAGCAACATTTCTCTCATAAAATAGTTGGCATATTCAGTAATTTCAAATAAATGGTATGACATGTGCCTTTGATAGCTTCTTTCATTGAGCATAATTATTGTAAGATTCTTCCATGGTTATTATAATCATGTTTCATTCCTTTGTATTGCTAAGTAGTATTCCATTATATGGATATGATTTATCTATAGATACGTTTATCTATGTACCTATTGATGGACTAGGTTAGTCCTAGTTTGCGGCTGTTACAAATAAAACTGATATGAACATGTGTGAATAAGATTTTTTATAGTCACACTCTCATTTTTCTTGGTTCAATATCTGGGAGTGGAATGACTGGAGCCTATGTTAGGTACATATTTGACTTTGTTTAACTTTCTTTTTTTTCTAATAACGTTTTTGCAAATTCCCTTGGATTTGATGCTCAGATCATTACTCTGTCTGTGACTAAAGGTAGATTCACTTCTTTTCCAAACTGTGTGACTTTTGTTTCTTTCTCTTGCCTTATTGCACTGGCTAGGACCCTTAGTACAATATTCAGTACAAGTGGTGAGAGTCAAAAGTCTTCCCTTGTTCCTGAAACTTGAAGGAAAGCATTCAGTCTTTCGCCATCAACTGTATTTGATGAAGATTTTTTTGTAGAGGACTTTTATTAAGTTAATGAATTCCCTTAAGTCCTAGTTTGCTGGGACTTGCTATCATCAAGAATAGATACTGAGTTTTGTCCAATAGTTTTTCTGTACCTATAGAGGTTACTGTTGTTAATCAATCATCTGTGACTTGTTAATCTCTGTGGATACACTACTGATAAATTGTCACAACAAAATATTAAAGAAGATATCACTCTATCATCTTACAAATAGTAAAACAAAGCTATCTAGAAACTTAATTTTAGAGTTAATAGTTTTGAACACAGACCTGTCTAATATCAAAAATCTGTTCCCTTTTTTCCCCTATAGATTCTTTTCAGAGAAATTTTGAGAGAGAGAGGGCAGCAAAATTACTTCTTGAATCTTTGAAATATTTTAAGACAGTCTTTTAGTAGGTTCTTTACTTATGCAAATTGAACTAATTAAATAATTATAGATTTGGCCCTTTCGCCTAAAGAGGAAAGAAACATAAAGAATATTTGTGAACTTGTTTACAAAACAGAAACAGACTCACAGACTCATAGAGAATGAACTTATGGTTGCCAAAGGGGAAGGATGGGGGGAGAGATATTTAGGGAGTTTGGGATGGACATGTACACACTGCTGTATTTAAAATGGATAACCAACAAGGACCTAATGTATAGCACGGGAAACTCTGCCTAATGTTATGTGGCAGCTTGGATGGGATGGGAGCTTGGGGGAAAATGGATACATGTGTCCGTATGGCTGAATTCCTTTGCTGTCCACCTGAAACTATCACAATATTGTTAATCCATATATACTCCAATATAAGATAAAGTTTAAAAAGAAACTATCCAAGCTGCAGTTCAGAAGATGACCACAAGGTAGTGCTTGACCATTCCTTTCAGACGACTGCTTACGATGCACCTGAGGAGCAATGCACCATACCCAGGGTGACAACTCTTCCTTCCGTAAACCACCACAATCCTGAATCCTCACTCATGACTACTGATCACTCTGTTTCTCTTTCCCTTGAAACTGGCATGTGATAAAGTAGTCTAGAGCATAGTTTTTCAGGCTAACCAGGATAAATGTTTCTCAAAAATTTAAAAATTGTACTGCCATGTGAGTCAGCAATTCTACTTCTGATTATATTATATTCAAAACACTTGAAAGAATTTGGATATATACTCCAAATACTGAGATATTCATATATCCATGTTTCTACCAAAAGATGGAAGGAACCCAAATGCACATCAATAGATGAATGAGTAGACAAAAAGTAGTGCATATGTACAATGGAATATTATTCAACCTTAGAAAGGTATTAAAAAAACTACAACATGGATGAAATTTGAGGCCATTATAGTAAAAGAAATGTCACAAAATGACCAATATTTTATAACTTGACTTATATGAGTTATCTAAAGTAGTCAAACTCATAGAAAGAGAAAGCAGAACAGTAGTGACCATGGGTTGGAGGGACAATGGAATGAGGAGTTAGTCTTTTTTTTTTTAATTTACATTTTTGGCTGCACATCGAGGCATGGGGAATATCCGTTCCCTGACCAGGGATCAAACCTGTGTCCCCTGCATTGTAAGCATGGAGTCTTCATCACTGGACTACCAGGGAACTCCTGAGGAGTTAGTCTTTAATGTGTATAAATTTTCAATTTTCAAGATGCAAGGAGTACTAGAGATGGATGATGCTTGCTGAACAACAATGTAAATGTACTTAGTATCACTGGATTGAACACTTAAAATAGTTAAAATTGTAAAAATGAAAGTCAAAATGATAAAAATTTAATTTAAAAAATTTAAGGTAATATTTTAAGAATTCTACTTTACACATCTGCTACTAAATGCAAATATAAGAGGGAGTTATAATACAAGACCACTTATCAATCATCCATTACCATTCAGATTTTAAGGCACTGAGAAAATGAGGTTAGAGGTAGGAGGAAATTGGAGACAAGGAGTATTTTGTACTGTGTTAACACTGATTGAAAAAGAGGGCCTAGAGGGGTGCAAAATCAGTCACATGATGGTAAAACAGCTTTTGGAAGAGTGGTACAGCAAAGGGCAAGAGCAGAGAAACAAGACAATTCATACTCTTCTCCTTCACAATGTCCTTCTAAGAGCAGTTAACTATTAATCATTTGTGAATAAGATTGATGGGAGGAAGTTAAACTATATTATAGAAATTGAACTATTTCATCGTAGAGGTGTTAATAATGAAGAATGAGCATTAGCACAAAGTTTGTGACATATTAAACATTTTAGAAAGTAAATGGGAGTACATTAATTCCACTAATGAATCTAAAATAAACTTATTCATTAAATGGTATAAAACTGAGTTCAAACAGATATTGAAAAAGAGGACTACCACAGAGAGATTTCACCACCTTCCTCATTCCAGCTAATGTCAGTAATATAATATACATACAATAAATATTTATTGAACAAACTGATCTCTGGAAAATTCTTAAAGAGATGAGAATACCAGACCACCTGACCTGCCTCTTGAGAAATCTGTATGCAGGTNATAGGGAGAGCTGTCCTCTTCTAAGAGAAAGAGGGTGGAGAAGGCAATGGCAACCCACTCCAGTACTCTTGCCTGGAAAATCCCAGGGACAGCAGAGCCTGGTGGTCTGCCATCTATGGGGTCGCACAGAGTCAGACACGACTGAAGCGACTTAGCAGCAGCAGCAGCAAGAAACAGAGAGACTTTAGGTCAGTGTTTTCCCTTTCAAGTTATGGTATCCAGGACAGAATAGTATAGTTTGAATATGGTCTGCTCAGCACAGTGTTCCACATATTAAAGTTTATTACAGGCACAGCCATCTGCTGGGCAAAATTTACTGCCTCAAAAATATTTCATTGAACATTGCCTGACTTACCATAAAAAGATGTGATTTTAGAAGGCTTTTTCCAGTATCTTCATGGACTGTCAAGCAGAATGAAGACAATATTCATGCCCTCATGGTCTTCAGATCCAATAATCATTTTTATAACAATATATTAGTGATGCTCTATAGTTATATCTTACCTCCAAGAAATCTCCCTGAAATAATTAATATAGCTGCTATTTCTAGGAAAGTCCTTAAAATATATCTGAGTGTTGAGATGGCACATTTACTTTTGACTTTATTACTACAGAAGCCTGTGAAGGATGGACTGGTCTGCTGGTAACAACAAAGGCTCAACTTGAGGCTCCTTTCCTGCCCTAAGTGTCAAATATTTATATAAATTGGAATTCTTTATACAGGTGGTCAAATAGGTTGGACCATAACTTTCCCATATCCAAACCTACAGTGACCTAAATGGCTGCTGTTACATTAGTTTCTCTTTGCTCAAAAATATGGCCCTATAGGAAGAAAACAGGCGGAAAGATGCTAAAGAATAAGTGAGAAAAATCCAATTTCTTTCTTCTCCCAAATCAGTTAGTATCTAATTTTTTCTACTGTCATCTTGGATTAACTTCTGTTTTGTAAAATGAAGTTGGATTAAAGAATTTCCAAAAGCTCTTCTTTTATACTATTTAATAAGGCAAATATTTATTGAGGACAGGTTATGTGCAATGTAGAGTGACATGAGGGTGGGGAGAAATCACCTGCATCATGGAACCTCAAGACCATTTTCATATACCCATGCAGTCTCGGGAGACTGAGGTTGTCACAAAGCAACAAGGGGGTCTCTTCAGAAGCAGAGGCAGGATCCTTGGGACCAGATCAGACCTGGGTTTTCACTTATGAGATCAATGACAGATCAAGGTGAACCTAAATCCAAGTAAAATGGAATAAAATGGGACTTCATTCACTGAGTGTCAAGATCACCACACAGATGAGCAGTAGGTAAGCAGGGAACTTATCTCCAGAGATATTTTTTTTTTTATCTATAACATATATTTCTTATTTTAAAAAAAGAAAGAAACTCAGTGACTTATGGAACCTGAAGCAGGTGGATGAACTCACTCACAGGTAAAGCAAAAAATTATTTCTCAATCAGCCTAACTGTATTCTAGCTTATATCTCCCTCCTCTCAAGTCTGACTTGGGTACTCAAGAGTCCCAGGCAGGGATGGCTGTAAAATTTGAGGGACTCCATGCAAAATGAAGATCTGAGGCCCCTTGTTCAAAAAAACAGAAAAAAAGTGAAACTAAAAAAATATAAAGATCTTCAAAAATATTTTCTTACTTAAAAAAGCAATAGAGTTTATGTGTGCATGAGTGCTAAGTTGCTTTAGTCATGTCTGACTCTTTGTGGCCCTGTGGAATGTAACCCACCAAGCTCTTCTATCCATGGGCTTCTCCAGGGAAGAATATTGGACTGGGTTGCCATGCCCTCCTCCAAGGGATCTTTCTCAACCCAGGGACTGAACCCATGTGTCTTACATCTCCTGCATTGGTAGGCAGGATTTTTATCCCTAGCACCAACTGGGAAGCCCAGTAGAGTTTATAAAGAAAGTGAAAGTGAGAGTGCAGTCACTCAGTCATGTCCGACTCTGCAACTCCATGAACTGTAGCATGCCAGGCCTCCCTGTCCATTACCAACTGCCAGAGTCTACTCAAATTCATGTTCATCGAGTCGGTGATGCCATCCAACCATCTCATCCTCTGTCGTGCCCTTCTCCTCCTGCCCCTAATCCCTCCCAGCATCAAGGTCTTTTCCAGTGAGTCAACTCTTCACATGATGTGGCCAAAGTATTGGAGTTTCAGCTTTAGCATCAGTCTTTTTTTTTTTTTTAAGAACCAAAAATCATTTTAATGAAAAATGTCATAGGAAATAAAGGAACACTTGAGCAAGCTACAAGAAAATAAAAACCCCACTGATAGATGTGAAATTACTATGTAAAATTACTATGTGAAATTCTCTATGCAAATAGAGAAATTCTTTAAGGTTACTCTTTTTCTTTTGCGATAGATATTTCAGGAGGAGGGCAGAATTCCAATGAACGCCCAGGACTGATATCCTTTAGAATGGACTGGTTGGATCTCCGTGCAGTCCAATGGACTCTCAAGACTCTTCTCCAACACCACAGTTCAAAAGCATCGATTCTTCGGTGCTCAGCTTTCTTCACAGTCCAACTCTCACCTCCATACATGACCACTGGAAAAACCATACCCTTGACTAGATGGACCTTTGTTGGCAAAGTAATGTCTCTGCTTTTTAATATGCTATCTAGGTTAGTCATAACTTTCCTTCCAAGGAGTGTCTTTTAATTTCATGGCTGCAATCCCCATCTGCAGTGAATTAATAACAAATACTTTATTAATATCATATCTTGATAATAAGATTTACCTGGCTTGCTTTTCTGCATATTAATTTATTAGGATATAAAAATTATAACTTTAACAATTTAATTTCAATTAATATAATTGAAAGAAATATCAGTTGCTATTGGTAAATGCAAGAATGTAAACAAAACTTTTTTAATTTTTTTAATTTTGAGAATATTTCTGTTGATGTAACTGATACTAGAGTTCTTGAGTATTTTGTATGCTGTAACAACATAATATAAATATCTGATATATTAGTTTGAAATATAAATTCTAGTAAATCCAGAGTTGATGTCTCCAGTGGAACAATTTTTGTAGAAACAATTCTTCAAACCGATCCACTTCATGTAATTCTGAATTTAATGCCAAATATAAATTTACACAGGGACATTCTCTGTAACTTGTGGAGGGCATATAAGACTAAAAGTGGGAGAAAGCAATGGCAACCCACTCCAGTACTCTTGCCTGGAAAATTCCATGGACGGAGGAACCTGGTAGGCTGCAGTCCATGGGGTTGCACAGAGTCGGATACGACTGAAGCGACTTAGCAGCAGCAGCACGCAGTTATAAGCATAATGTAGATGGATCCTAAACTACATATCATGTGTACTTCATAAATGAGATTGTGCTGACATAAAGACATGATCCTCTTAAGTGCAGAATTAATGGAATTTTAGATATGCCGATGACACCACCCTTATGGCAGAAAGTGAAGAGGAACTAGAAAGCTTCTTGATGAAGGTGAAAGAGGAGAGTGGAAAAGTTGGCTTAAAACTCACCATTCCGAAAACGAAGATCATGGCATCTGGTCCCATCACTTCATGGGAAATAGGTGAGGAAACAGTGGAAACAGTGTCAGACTTTATTTTGGGGGGCTCCAAAATCACTGCAGATGGTGATTGCAGCCATGAAATTAAGACGCTTACTCCTTGGAAGGAAAGTTATGACCAACCCAGATAGCCTATTAAAAAGCAGAGACATTACATTGCCAACAAAGGTCCATCTAGTCAAGGTTCTGGTTTTTCCATTTGTCATGTATGGATATGAAAGTTGGACTGTGAAGAAAGCTGAGTGGAGAAGAATTGATGCTTTTGAACTGTGGTGTTGGAGAAGACTCTTGAGAGTGAGTCCCTTGGACTGCAAGGAGATGCAACCAGTCCATTCTAAAGGAGATTAGTCCTGGGTGTTCATCTGAAGGACTGATGCTAAAGCTGAAACTCCAGTACTTTGGCCAGCTCAAGTGAAGAGTTGACTCATTGGAAAAGCCTCTGATGCTGGGAGGGATTGNGAGATGCAACCAGTCCATTCTAAAGGAGATTAGTCCTGGGTGTTCATTTGAAGGACTGATGCTACAGCTGAAACTCCAGTACTTTGGCCAGCTCAAGTGAAGAGTTGACTCATTGGAAAAGCCTCTGATGCTGGGAGGGATTGGGGGCAGGAGAAGGGGACGACAGAGGATGAGATGGCTGGATGGCATCATTGACTCGATGGACGTGAGTTTGGTTGAACTCCGGGAGATGGTGATGAACAGAGAGGCCTGGCGTGCTGCGATTCATGGGGTTGCAAAGAGTCGGACACGACTGAGCAACTAAACTGAACTGACACAATATCCTTTCTGTGCTGGTGCTTGTATTTAAGACT
Organism: Neotragus pygmaeus; assembly: GCA_006410875.1. Lineage (NCBI taxonomy): Eukaryota > Metazoa > Chordata > Mammalia > Artiodactyla > Bovidae > Neotragus > Neotragus pygmaeus. The sequence goes on along the minus strand of SJYV01053926.1, from coordinate 30,284 downwards.
ATAAATCTCATCAGCTTTTGCACAGTTAATGTCTCTATTAGACTCGTTAAAAAATTATCTTCTACGGTTAATAAATGTAAAGACTGCACCTGCTATTATGCTGGCTTTCATTCTTACATATTTTCACAGGGAACTTGCTTTAATGAATTTATTTTGAGAAGTTTTCAATCAAATTCTATGTCAGGATTTTACATTAATGTCCAATAAGTGGTTAGATTTGTTCATTATTAAACTTGGTATTATGGTAACTTCCTCATCCTTAAATTATTAAAGTATAACATGTTTTTTATTAAAAGAAACTAACTTACAGTGAAATTTGGCTGAGAATTGACAACTGTTACAGCCCTTTGTTATACAGAATGCTGTGTTTTAATAAACCATGATGATGTAATAGAAAAAAAAATGTTTTACTGAAGTTTGATAGAAAATATGCGATAGTACTTTTATAGTCAAAAATTGTGGGAGGTCTTTCCAAGTATGACATAAATTTTAAAAACCTAGAAATAAAACATATAAAAATTTTACNTTAATGAATTTATTTTGAGAAGTTTTCAATCAAATTCTATGTCAGGATTTTACATTAATGTCCAATAAGTGGTTAGATTTGTTCAATGTTAAAATTGGTATTATGGTAACTTCCTCATCCTTAAATTATTAATTTAAAGTATAACATGTTTTTTATTAACAGAAACTAACTTACAGTGAAATTTGGCTGAGAATAGACAACTGTTACGGCACTTTGTTGTACAGAATGCTGTGTTTTAATATATCATGATGATGTAAAAAAAATAATAATAAATAAAGTCATCGTTGCCAGAACAATAAATTCTGGAAAAAATGGAAGGAGATGAGGTTAGTACCATGGCACAAATGAAGATTTTTCCTGCATTCTGTGGAAAACCATTACTGGGTATTGAATTGCAGGGACAGAATGTGTACACTAGAAGGGAAGTTTGCAGGGTGGAGGATGATTAGAGGTGAAGGAGTAGGAGAACAAAGACAAGGAGGATAAGAGGCTGCGGCTTCAAGATGGTGGTGGTTTGATCTGAAACTGTAGTAGTAGAATGATGACATAGTCATATTTTATTATAGATTTTTAAAGTCGAACCAATAGCATATACTGCTGGGTTAAATATAAGGTGTAAAGGAAAGATCACAACAACTTGTGGAAAATTCTTGAAGAGATGGGAATACCAGTCCACCTTACCTGCCTCCTGACAAATCCATATGCAGGTCAAGAAACAACAATTAGAACTGGACATGGAACAATGAGCTGGTTCCATATTGGGAAAGAAATACTTCAAGGCTGTATATTGAAGTAAAGTGGGCCTTAGAAAGCATCACTGCAAACNGGAGTGGGTTGCCATTTCCTTCTCCAAGGGATCTTCCCAACCCAGGGATCAAACCCAGGTCTCCTGCATTCCAGGAAGACGCTTTAACCTCTGAGCCACCAGGAAAGCCCCATGATAGAGCATTTAAGAATTCAGCTGTATGACAATTCAGCCTTTAAAAAGAATAAAACATTGTCATTTGCTACAATATGGATGGACCTTGAGTTTTTTTTTTTTTAATCAAGCTCATAGATAGAACAAATTAATGATTGCCAAAGGCAGGGATGAGGGGTGGAAATGAAATAGATGAATGGGGTCAAAAGGTACAAATGAAGATATAAAATAAATATTGTGGGGATGTAATGTATGGCAAGATGACTATGGTTAATAATACTGTATTGCATATTTGAAAGTTGCTAAGAGAGTAGATCTTGAAAGCTCTCATCATAAAAAAAAATTGCAACTCTGTATGACACATGTTACTAGACTTGTTGTAATGATCATTCCACTATATATAAATATCAAATCATTGTGTCATATACCTGAAACTAATACCATGCTGCATGTCAATTATACCTCATTTTAAAAAATAATCCAGTTATATGTAAATTCTAATAAAGGAAAACTGATACAAACAGTATGTATGAAGACAGTGATACATTTTCTTGAAATTGAGAGGTCTAGAAACCCAGAAGGTACAGCTGCCATCTGCACAGAATATTATTCTAGTAAGATTTCAGTGGGTTAAAAGAAACACAGGATATATGTATAATGTCCATTCTGATTTAACTTCCACCTCCCTCCTTCTGCCCAACTGGCGGACAGATGCACTACACAGCTGATTCTGAAAAGGATACATATTGCTGGTCAAATTAAATATTGTCCTTTTCTTTCCTATTTCTATCTGTGTTCCTTATTTTTTAATTCTTTCCTTTTTGCTCCTGAGTATTCTTGCTTCTTCTAGTCTCAGAGGCGATATATGAAAACTTCCTAGGTCCATGGAATTGGGAGAATTTACTCACAAAATTTAAATATTGAAAACAGGTAATGGAGATGTTTCCTGTTGAGCTTCCATGCTCACAGAGCTTGGTAATATTAATATCCCCATTCCTCTACCTCTGCTCAGAGAATCATCCTCATAATTGATTTAGAGAGGTAAGGACTGCAGCTTTCCTAAGTTTATAGAGAAAAACAAAGCTGAAACTTAGATAAACTTTACACACACACAAATACTGTTCCCCTCTCCCCACCTTTGCTATGTATAATTTGACTGTTCTATTCTTTCTGGTTGTTGTTCAGTCACTCAGTCTTGTCTGATTCTTTGCAGCCCCATGAACTTCAGGACAAGAGGCTTACCTGTCCTTTACCATCTCCCAGAGCAGCAGCAGCACCAGAGCTTGCTCAAACTCATGTCTATTGAGTCAATGATGACATCCAACCATTCATCCTCTGTCGTCCCCTTCTCCTCCTGCCTTCAATCTTTCCCAGTATCAGGGTCTTTTCTAATGAGTNTCCATTCTGAAGGAGATCAGCCCTGGGATTTCTTTGGAAGGAATGATGCTAAAGCTGAAACTCCAGTACTTTGGCCACCTCATGCGAAGAGTTGACTCATTGGAAAAGACTCGAATGCTGGGAGGGATTGTGGGCAGGAGGAGAAGGGGACGACCGAGGATGAGATGGCTGGATGGCATCACGGACTCGATGGACATGAGTCTGAGTGAACTCTGAGAGATGGTGATGGACAGGGAGGCCTGGCGTGCTGCAGTTCATGGGGTCGCAAAGAGTCGGACACGACTGAGCAACTGAACTGAACTGAACTGAGGATATTCATACAGATAGTAAAGAGGATATACATAATGGTAAATTAAAACATGAAAAATGTTCAAAATCATTTGTCATTGAGAAATGTAAAATAAAAACACAATGAGATGAGATCCTATTTATCTATTTGAAAGTCCAAAATGGGAGGAAGCGAAAAGCTGACAACAGCAAATGCTGGTGAGGATGAGGAACAACAGAATTTCATTTTTTTTTTAATTGGAGGATAATTGCTTTACAATGCTGTATTGGTTTCTGTCATAAAATAAAGCAAACCAGTCATAATTGTATACATATCTCTTCTCTCTTGAGCCTCCCTCTCCATCCCATGCTAGCCCCCTAGGTCTTCACAGAGGGTCAGGCTGGGCTCCATGTGTTGTACAGCTGCTTCCCAGTAGCTAGTTATATTACACAATGTCAATACTTTCTCAATTTGTCCCACCATCTTCCCCCACTGTGTCCACAAGTTGATTTTCTAAGTCTGTGTCTACATTCCTTCCCTGCAAATAAGTACCATCAGTACTATTTTTCTAAATTCCATATATAGGCATTAATATATGATACTTATTTTTCTCTTTGACGTACTTCTTACTTCACACTAGGCTCTAGGTTCATCCACTTGACTAGAGCTGATTCTATTTGTTCCTTCATATGGCTGAATAATATTCCATTGTATATATAACCATATCTTTTTCATCCATTCATTAATAATGGGATTATGGGGTAGAGCCACTTCAGAAAAGAGCTGGGTGGATTTGTGTAAGTTAAAGACATACCATGCAACATAGGGATAACTCTACTAAGTCTTTATCCAAGAAATCTGAAAGTTTATATTCACAGAAAATCTGCATGAGAATATTGAGAGCAGCTCTATCCATAATAACCAAAAATTTGACAAAATCAATATGCTCTTCGATTGGAGAATTGATAAATTATGGAAGAGCCATATAATGTAATAGCATCTGAGGTGAAAAGAATGAGCTATCGATGCATGCAATGACAAAGACAAATATTAGATACATTTCAGTAACTGAAAGAAAACATACCTTCAAATATACATGAAACAAAATTCCATTCATATAATATTGTAGAAAAGGCAAAAATTATAAAGATAGAAAACATTAGCAGTTGCTAGGAATTGGAGAAGTGAAGATTAGTTGGCTACAAGAGAATGTGCAGGATAATTTTTAAGGTGAAGGAACTCTTCTGCATAGTACTAGAATATCACATACATGACTAATCATGTGTCAAAATCTATAGATCATATACCTCAGAAACCATACAATATAAGAAATACATCACAGACAGTGAACTTTAATGTATGCTGAAAGTGAAAGTGAAGGTTGCTCAGTTGTGTCTGACTCTTTGCGATCCCATGGACCATACAGTCCATGGAATTCTCCAGACCAGAATACTGGAGTGGGTAGCCTTTCCCTTCTCCAGGGGAATCTTCCCGACCCAGGGATCACACTCAGGTCTCCTGTTTTTCAGGCAAATTCTTTACCTGCTGAGCCAAAAGGAAAGCCCTTAACGTATGCTAGATTTCAGTTAATAGTAACGTACCTATGGCAGTTTCTTAGTTTCAAAAAATGAACCTTAGTAATATAAGATGTTAAACTGGATGAGAGGTGTATTGGAACTCTATGTACCATCTTTGCAACATTTCTCTAAACATAAAGTGTAAATGTAAAAATGTGAATTCTCCCCAANCCTATGGCAGTTTCTTAGTTTCAAAAAATGAACCTTAGTAATATAAGATGTTAAACTGGATGAGAGGTGTATTGGAACTCTATGTACCATCTTTGTAACATTTCTCTAAACATAAAGTGTAAATGTAAAAATGTGAATTCTCCCCAAACAAAAACAATATTTTCTTTATAGGGTTATTAAGAATATTTGGTAAGTTAACATATGTAAATTGTATATATTAGGTTTGGTGCAAATGTAATTGTGGTTCCAGATGGTGAATTTTAAGTTAGTGTGTGTGTGTGCTCAGTCGTTTCACTCATGTTCGATTCTTTGCAACCCTATGAACTGTAGCCCTTCAGTTTCCTCTATCCATGGGATTCTTGCGGCAACAACTCTGGAAAGGAGGCATGCCTGCTTACTGTGATCTTCCTGACCTAGGGATAGAGTCCATGTTTTTTTACATCTCCTGCAATGGCAGGCAGATTCTTTACTGCTAGTGCCACCTGGGAAGCTCTTTTAAATCATTATCAGTTCAGTTCAGTTGCTCAGTTGTGTCCGACTCTTTGCGACCCCATGAATTGCCTCATGCCAGGTCTCCCTATCCATCACCAACTCCCAGAGTTCACTCAAACTCTCATCCATCGAGTCGGTGATGCCATCCAGCCATCTCATCCTCTGTCATCCTCTTCTCTTNCTCTTTGCGACCCCATGAATTGCCTCATGCCAGGCCTCCCCATCCATCACCAACTCCCAGAGTTCACTCAAACTCTCATCCATCGAGTCGGTGATGCCATCCAGCCATCTCATCCTCTGTCATCCTCTTCTCTTCTTGCCCCCAATCCCTCCCAGCATCAGAGTCTTTTCCAATGAGTCAACTCTTCCCATGAGGTGACCTAAGTACTGGAGTTTCAGCTTTAGCATCAGTCCTTCCAAAAATATCCCAGGGTTGATCTCCTTCAGAATGGACTGGTTGGATCCAGAGAGACGTTGTGGGGTGGGAGGTGGGAGGGGAATTCAGGATTGGGAGCTCGTGTACACCTGTGGTGGATTCATGTCAATGTATGGCAAAGCCAGTAGAGTATTGTAAAGTAAAATAAAGTAAAAAAAAATTAAAAATTAAAAAAACAAAGAGTTTTCTCCAACACCACAGTTCAAAAGCATTAATTCTTTGGAGCTCAGCCTTCTTCACAGTCCAACTCTCACATCCTATACATGACCACTCGAAAAACCATAGCCTTGACTAGACGGACCTTAACCGGCAAAGTAATGTCTCTGCTTTTGAATATACTATCTAGGTTGGTCATAACTTTTCTTCCAAGGAGTAAGCGTCTTCTAATTTCATGGCTGCAGTTACCATCTGCAGTGATTTTGGAGCCCAAAAAAATAAAGTCTGACACTGTTTCCCCATCTATTTCCCATGAAGTGATGGGACTGGATGCCATGGTCTTCGTTCTCTGAATGTTGAGCTTTAGGCCAACTTTTTCACTCTCCTCTTTCACTTTCACAAAGAGGCTTTTTAGCTCCTCTTCACTTTCTGCCATAAGGGTGGTGTCATCTGCATATCTGAGGTTATCGATATTTCTCCTGGCAATCTTGATTCCAGCTTGTGTTTCTTCCACTCCAGTGTTTCTTATGATGTACTCTGCATATAAGTTAAATCAGCCATAAATATACATATATCCTCTCCCTTTTGAACCTCCTTCCCATCTCCTTCCCCATCCCACCCCTCTAGGTTCATACAGAGCCCCTGTTTGAGTTTCCTGAGCCATACAGCAAATTCCCGTTGGCTATCTATCTAACATATGGTAATGTAAGTTTCCATGTTACTCTTTCCACACACCTCACTCTCTCCTCCCCTCTTCCCATGTCCATAAGTCTATTCTCTATGTCTGTTTCTCCATTGCTGCCCTGAAAATGAATTCTTCAGTACCATTTTTCTGGATTCTGTATACATGCATTAGAATACAATATTTATATTTCTCTTTCTGACTCACTTCACTCTGTATAATAGGTTCTAGATTCATCCACCTCAACAGAACTGACTCAAATGTGTTCCTTTTTATGGCTGAGTAATATTCTATCGTGTATATATGCCACAACTTCTTTATCCATTCATCTGTTGATACACATCTAAGTTGCTTCCATGTTCTAGCTATTGTAAATAGTGCTGCAATGAACAATGGGATACATGTGTCTTTTTCCACTTTGGTTTCCTCAGGGTATATGCCTATGAGTGGGATTGCTGAGTCATATGGTGGTTTTATTCCTAGTTTTTTAAGAAAACTCCATACCATCTTCCATAGTGGTTGTATCAATTTACATTCCCACCAAAAGTGCAAAAACATTTCCTTTTTTCCACACCCTCTCCAGCATATATTGTTTGTAGACTTGTTGATGGTGGCCATTCTGACTGGTGTGAGGTGATATTTGTAGTTTTGATTTGCATTTCTGTCTCTGCTTTTTAATATGTTGTCTAGGTTTGTCATAGCTTTTCTTCCAAGAAGAAAGTGTATTTTAATTTCATGGCTGCAGTCACTATCTGCAGTGATTCGGGAGCCCAAGAAAATAAAATCTGTCACTATTTCCACTGTTTCCCCATCTATTTGCAATGAAGTAATGGGACCAAATGCCATGATCTTAGCTTTTTGAATGCTGGGTTTTAAGCCACTTTTTCACTTTCCTCTTTCACCTTCATCAAGAAGCTCTTTAGTTCCTCTTCACTTTCTGCCATAAGGGTGATGTCATCTACATACCTGAGGTTATTGATATTTCTCCTGGCAATCTTGATTCCAGCTTGTGCTTCATCCAGCCCACCATTTCACATGATGTACTCTGCATATAAGTTAAATAAGCAGGGTGACAATATACAGCCTTGATGTACTCCTTTCCCAATTTGGAACCAGTCTATTGTTCCATGTCTGATTCTGACTGTTGCTTCCTGACCTGCATACAGGTTTCTCAGGAGATGATACGGTGGTCTGGTATTCCCATCTCTTTAAGAATGTTCCACAGTTTGTTGTGATCCACACAGTTAAAGGCTTTAGCGTAATCAATAAAGCAGAAGTAGATGTTTTTCTGGAATTCTCTTGCTTTATCTATGATGCAACAGATGTTGGCAATTTGATCTCTGGTTCCTCTGCCTTTTCTAAATCCAGCTTGAACATCTCGAATTTCTCAATTCACGTACTGTTGAAGCCTCACTTGGAAAATTTTGAGCATTACCTTCCTAGCGTGTGAAAAGCGTATGCAGATGTGTAGTAGTTTGAATATTTGCTATCTGTGCTCCCCTTCTTGGAACATTTGGAACCATCAGTCTTTACTTCTTGTAAAGCTTACAGCGCCACCTAGTGTGCAGAAACCAAGCTCACTTTAGACCAGCTAGTTGGTGATGGCAGAAGGCAATGGCACCCAACTCCAGTACTCTTGCCTGGAAAATCCCATGGATGGAGGAGCCTGGTGGGCTGCAGTCCATGGGATCGCTAAGAGTCGGACACGACTGAGCGACTTCACTTTCACGCATTGGAGAAGGAAATGGCAACCCACTCCAGTATTCTTGCTCGGAGAATCCCAGGGACGGAGGAGCCTGGCAGGCTGCTGTCTATGGGGTCGCACAGAGTTAGACATGACTGAAGCGACTTAGCATCAGCAGCAGTTGGTGATGGACAGGGGGGCCTCATGTGGTGCAGTCCGTGGGATCGCAAAGAATCGGACACAACTAAGCGACTGAACTCACTCGCTCAACTCAACATTGCACAACCCCAACCCCATTCACTTCCTGTTTCTTTGTCAAAGAAATGTTGAAGGTCGGAAAACAATATAACTGCATGGATTAAATGGGGATTAAAAATGAACCAATCCTACTTTTAAGACGGAATTTCATGAAAATTAATACCGTAAAATAATTTGACAATTCTCATCTATTGCTATTTGATTTTTTTTTTGCTTGATTCAAAATAAGTGCATAAATGTTTACTAAAATTCTACTGTAAATGAGGTAATTTATGAAATCTTGAGAATATGTAAAAGGGATGAGACAGCATTTTACAGTCCACTGAGTAAAATAAAAGTTCAGTTCAGTTCAGTTCAGTTGCTCAGTTGTGTCCGACTCTTTGCAGCCTCATGAATTACAGCACTCCAGGCCTCCCTGTCCATCACCAACTCCCGGAGTTCACTCAGACTCATGTCCATCGAGTCAGTGATGCCATCCAGCCACCTCATCCTCTCTTGTCCCCTTCTCCTCCTGCCCCCAATCCCTCCCAGCATCAGAGTCTTTTCCAATGAGTCAACTCTTCACATGAGGTGGCCAAAGTACTGGAGCTTCAGCTTTAGCATCATTCCTTCCAAAGAAATCCTAGGGTTGATCTCCTTCACAACGGACTGGTTGGATCTCCTTGCAGTGCAAGGGACTCTCAAGAGTCTTCTCCAACATCACAGTTCAAGTGCATCAATTCTTTGGCACTCAGCCTTCTTCACAGTCCAACTCTCACATCCATACATGACCACAGGAAAAACCAAAGCCTTGACTAGACGGACCTTTGTTGGCAAAGTAATCTCTCTGCTTCTGAATACACTATCTAAGTAGGTCATAAGTTTTCTTCCAAGGAGTAAGCATCTTTTAATTTCATGACTGCAATCACCATCTGCAGTGATTTTGAAGCCCCAAAAAATAAAGTCTGACACTGTTTCCACTGTTTCTCCATCTATTTCCCATGGAATGATGGGACCGGATGCCCTGATCTTCGTTTTCTGAATGTTGAGCTTTAAGCCAACTTTTTCACTCTCCTCTTTCACTTTCATCAAGAAGCTTTTGAGTTCCTCTTCACTTTCTGCCATAAGGGTGTTGTCATCTGCATATCTGAGATTGTTGATATTTCTCCCAGCAATCTTGATTCCAGCTTGTGTTTCTTCCAGTCCAGCGTTTCTCATGATGTACTCTGCATAGAAGTTAAATAAGCAGGGTGACAGTATACAGCCTTGATGCACTCCTTTTCCTATTTGGAACCAGTCTGTTGTTCCATGTCCAGTTCTAACTGTTGCTTCCTGACCTGCATACAGATTTCTCAAGAGGCAGGTTAGGTGGTCTGGTATTCCCATCTCTTTCAGAATTTTCCACAGTTTATTGTGATCCACACAGTCAAAGGCTTTGGCATAGTCAATAAAGCAGAAATAGATGTTTTTCTGGAACTCTCTTGCTTTTTCCATGATCCAGCGGATGTTGGCAATTTGATCTCTGGTTCCTCTGCCTTTTCTAAAACCAGCTTGAACATCAGGAAGTTCACGGTTCACGTATTGCTAAAGCCTGGTTTGGAGAATTTTGAGCATTACTTTACTAGCGTGTGAGATACGTACAATTGTGCGGTAGTTTGAGCATTCTTTGGCATTGCCTTTCTTTTGGATTGGAATGAAAACTGACATTTTCCAGTCCTGTGGCCACTGCTGAGTTTTCCAAATTTGCTGACATATTGAGTGCAGCACTTTCACAGCATCATCCTTCAGGATTTGAAACAGCTCAACTGGAATTCCATCACCTCCACTAGCTTTGTTTGTAGTGATGCTTTCTAAGGCCCACTTGACTTCACATTCCAGGATGTCTGCCTCTAGATGAGTGATCACACCATTGTTATTATCCGGGTCATGAAGATCCTTTTTGCACAGTTCTTCTGTGTATTCTTGTAAACATAACTATAAAAGAATCAAAGAATAGGACCATAAGAGGAAAGCACTGAAAGCTATATGATCCCAGGGGAGAGAGAAATATTTCACTTGATGCAGGAGAACAAAATCTTATTAAAAGGAGATTGTTTTCTCTTTCTGGAATTTTTATGAGAATATAGCAGAATATGGACAAAATTTTAGGAAAGCTTTTATAATTTTATTACATTTAACATTAAGAGGAATTCATGAATCTATGGAGGATTAAAATAATAAAACATTATACATAAATTAAAATTCTCTTTGACTCTTCACTTCCAAATTTGACCATTGTGATCATTCATAGATTTGGAATTGATGCCAGCAGGTTTACTTTAGATTTATATACAGTAAGTCTCCTACATACGAACCTACAAGTTGAGAGCTTTCAAAGAAGCAAACATGGAGCTTACTAATGAAGATCTGAACTGAAGACCCAGAGTAAGGATGAAGAGAGACAAGAGGAAGAAGTAACTAAAGAACCAAAGAGATTCACAAAGCAGGAAATGGCAAGGGGGTTTTCTTTGTTGGAGGAGGCACTGTTAGTTTCTGAGGCAGAGGACCAGAATGCAGAACAGTACACAAAGGTTGCAGCAGCTGTTCAGAAGGCAGGTCAGTGCTACTGAGTCTTTTATGATGAGAAAAAGAGTTACCACCCAGACAAGGCCTGGATCATTCTTTTCAAGTGGGTAGATAGAATTGAATCCAGCAAGGAAGCAGAATGTATGCCATCAACATCAGGTGTGAATGAAATCACAGTCTGCCCTCCATCTCCTATTGCTGATGACCCTTAAGCTCCTGTCTCCCACCTCCTTTCCCTTCTCCATCAGTAACTCTTTCTGCCTGTTCACTCGATGCTAGTCCCTGTACGCCAGCTGTTGTACTGTTCTACTGTACTTTCAAGGTACAGTACTGTAAGATTTAAAGTGTTTTCTTATTTTTTGTGTTTGTTTGTTATATATTATTGTGTGACAAAGTATTATAAATCTATTAAAGTACAGTACTATATCTTGGAGAAGGCAATGGCACCCCACTCCAGTACTTTTGCCTGGAAAATCCCATGGACGGAGGAGCCTGGTGGGCTGCAGTCCATGGGATCACTAGAGTCGGCACGACTGAGCGACTTCACTTTCACTTTTCACTTTCATGCATTGGAGAAGGAAATGGCAACCCACTCCAGTGTTCTTTCCTGGAGAATCCCAGGGATGGGGGAGCCTGGTGGGCTGCCGTCTCTGGGGTCGCACAGAGTCGGACACGACTGAAGCTACTTAGCAGCAGTAGCAGCAACAGTACTGTATAGTCGATTGTGTCAGTTCGGTACCTAGGCTAACTTTGTTGGACTTATGAACACTCTCAGAACAGAACTCATTCCTATGTAAGGAACTTATTGTAGTTATACTAATATACAAACCAATAGAAAATATATAGTATTTTTAGTATTTTATTTAGTTTTTAGTTACTACAAAATGATGCGTATTGTGATACATTTCTGTAACTTGCCTTATGGACTCAATAATAAATCTTGTAGGTCTTCTTATATTAACATAGGTATATATATATATATATACTAACATAGGTTCTTCTGCTGCAGTGTATTCCATACTATGCATATACTACCCTTTATACGGCCCTTCCCCTACTGATGGTTGTCCCTACTGCCCTGTGTGTAAGGATTGAAGCCCCCTCCCTTACCCAGTGAACGCACCAGACCCATCAAAGAGACATTCCAAAGGAGTGTCAATTCTGCTTAAGGGGCAGTGAAGGAGTCCAAGAGGACACCAAGTTAGTGAAAAAAATTAACTTCTGCAAGGTAAGACCTAATTTTTAGAAAGACATAAGTTCAAAAAAATTAATTTTCAAACAGAAAAAGAGAGTAGAGGAAAGTTAGCAGAGATGAAACTAAGAAATTAAGATTTACTTACAGAAAAGGATGAAAACAGAAAAAGATGAAACTAAAAATGAAGACATTTCATAATCCAACACAGCAAAAGGTCAGAGACAGATATGAATAAGAGTTTTAAGGAAGCATTTTAAAATGTATCATTTAAAAGGAACCACTTTTCAAGCTTCTCTAAAAACACATCAAGGGAAAGTGGGAAACCTCATCCTCAAAATTATACATAATCATTCCGTGTACCAGAAATTAGTGAAAATTTTAATCAAGGATGGCCTCAGCTGTCTTATTTATAAACTTCACATTTATTTACTAGAGGGTTGTTACTGACTGAATCATATCCCCCACCTGAATTCATATGTTGAAGCTTAATTCCCAGTACTCAGAATCTGACTGTATCTGGCCTTAAGTCTTAAGATAAAATAAAGTCATATGGGTAGGTACTAATCCATGTAAGTAGTGTCCTTATAAGAAGAGGAAAATTGGCAACAGACATGCAAGAAACAGAAGTAAGACTTGCCAAAAGCAGTGAGAAAGGAGTCATCTTTCTCAAACAAAGGCAAGAGGCCTCAAAGAAACTAACACTGCCAATACGTAAATCTTAGATTTATAGCATCTAGAACTATGAGAAAACAAATGTTTGCTACTTAAGCCACCCGGGCTAAGGTATTTTATTATGGCAGCCTTAGGAAACTATCACAAGGGTCAATTTTAATACCCTATCATATGAAATGTCACCAAAAAAAAACCTGAAATCATCACTTTCCAGGTCTTGGTTCTTTGCCTGTTTCAGTGACCCAAACCTTATTCCAGAAAGATCTGAGTTTTCAATGGTCCTATTTTAGTTTTGATTGCTGATGTTTTCCATTAAGCTTAACCACTGGACATGAAAGTAATACTCCAAACATAGTATTCTTTGCTTCCATTGTAGGAAAGTAGTAGTAGTACTCCAAACAGTATTCTTTGCTTTCATTGTAGGAAAGCAATCCAATATCCTCTTGTTATTCTAGATCAATCACTCCAGCTAATAGGTTCTTTATTCTTCCATGTTGATTTGATGGCTAGAGAGCCCAAAATATCCAGTCTCATTGTTCATTGACTGGAGCCATTGTTTTGCCCTCTGGTGAAAGAATTCTTCTCAGAGAGACTAAGATCTCCAGATCTACGTGCATAAAGTTGCCAGCTTGAAAATCTATTAAAGTTTGTTAACGGATTATTAGGTGTAACAGTGAGAGGAGCCACTCCCTTCTTTTGATTTCAGGTCCCATGTATTCTGGCTACATGGAGACAGTAACATACAATGGTCTCTGATTCAAAGCACATGCTGAATCCTGTTACACACAGAGCCATCCTATCATGTTGTCTTCCAACTGGTACTATCTAGAAAGTGAAAGTCGCTCAGCCGTGTGCAGCTGTTTGCAACCCCGTGGACTACACACTCCATGGAATCCTCCTGGCCAGAATACTGGAGTGGGTAGCCTTTCCCTTCTCCAGGGGATCTTCCCAATCCAGGGATTGAATCCAGGTCTCCCACATTGCAGGCAGATTCTTTACCAGTTGAGCCACCAGGGAAGCCCAAGAATACTGGAGTGGGTAGCTTATCCCTTCTTCAGCAGATCTTCCTGTCCCAGGAATTGAACCTGGGTCTCCTGCATTGCAGGTGGATTCTTTACCAGCTGAGCTACCAGGGAAGCCCTAGTTAATTACTGAAAAGTCCAAATTGTTAATTTCATAGACAAAGTAGCTCAAGATTTTCATTTTATTCCTAATATAATTTATTATTGTAGAAAACTTCTAAAACTCATACAATCATATAAATAACAATGAATTATTAATAAAAAGAAAGAAGGGAGGGACCCAGGGAAGGAGGAAGACCACTTTGATTTCACAGGCAGAGTTAGGGTTGGGAGGTTGGATTATGATCTCCCAGCTGCTTGGGACTTATTGGTGTAGGACTTATTTTTCTTCAAACTCAGCTTGAGTTCAGAATCAAAAGAAAAACTTCAAATCAAAAACTTCTCCTAGATAAAGTGCCCCCTGTAGTCCTACAGGACGTGTGGTTTAACCAATGACAGTGAGTGACCTGGAAAGAGAGGCAGAAGAGAGTGTGATCCAAAAACAGAAAGGAAGGGTGGGAGGGAAAGAGACATTAAATGAGCATATATTTCTATTCTTAATTGTGTTTCTCCAATACCCCATTTACTTTCCTTATATTTATCCAGCAATCACTTAAACACATTTATTACAAACCACATCAGTAGGTCCTAAAGTTATTGTTATTTTCAGACTCACCATTTAACTAAGATAAACCATGGTCACAATCTACTCGTTCTCTTTATATTTTGAGAGCACCTATGCACGTATCTCCTATACATTATGCTACTGCTGCTCTTTAGTCATTAAGTTATGTGTAACCCTCTGCAACCCAGTGGACTGTAGCCCACCAGGCTCCTCTGTCCATGGGATTTTCCAGGCAAGAATACTGGAGTCGGTTGCCATTTCCTTCTCCAGGGGATTTTCCCAACTCAGGGACTGAACCTGCATCTCCTGAATTGGCAAGTGGATTTACCACTGAGCCACCTGGGAAAAATCCCTCATACATTATAGTGCAGGCCAAATAGGCAACCAGAAACAGCCCCCCCCTCCTCCTCTTTCTCTAGAGTACTCAATATGTTCTGAGTCCTAAAGAACACAAACACTATAAAAACTTCTTATACAATTCTTCCCACCCTAGACAAAAAGTTTATATGGATCACAAATTTATACTGGTTCCAGTATCATCCTGCTGCTGCTGCTGCTAAGTCACTTCAGCCGTGTTCGACTCTGTGCGACCCCGTAGATGGCAGCCCACCAGGCTCCCCCGTCCCTGGGATTCTCCAGGCAAGAACTCTGGAGTGGGTTGCCATTTCCTTCTCCAGTCCAAGTATTCATTAAAATTCTTATCAATATTCTAGCAGAGTTTGAATTGCTAAACTTACTACCTGATTAATTATGACAATTTTAACATATAAGAATTAAACTCTAACATTCTAACAGTGAAATCATACAAGAACAGGGTGAAAGCAAGGCAGGGGGGAAAATGTCCATAGCTGGAAGAAAGCAGCAAAGGAGTTATATTCACAAATTTCTGATATAGACTTATAGAATTTAACAGAATACCAAAAGAATGAGAAGCTACCTTTATAACTGAGAAAAATTCTTTAGATATGATGAGTTCTAAATCACCATTCTCCTTAGGTACAATTCTTAAAGAGTTGCCAGAACTAATATGACTGTAACAGTTTTCTAAGCCCTGTAAGATTCTAATCAATCTCTTAGTGTTATCCAACTTCAGAAGTCCTACTAAGTGAAGTAAATATTCAGAGAAAATATTCTAACATTTTGTGACCAACACAGTGAGACCCAGGGAGTCTCAATTCAAGAAAATTGTCTGTGAATGACCAAGTTAAGGAGGCAAATTTTCAGGGAGAGAACATGAGCAGTTCATCTTTAGTTTTCTGTCTTGAGCGAGACACAAAGTGGTAAATGAAAACCCATACAAGTCAATCCCTTAAAACGGTCAACCTAAAGGCAAGTCTTTAAGCATCTGATTAGTACATGATAAGAACATCATTCTAGGATCTTAACTATTTATTGTTACATGGTTTCTAAAGCAAGTAAAAAGTTCCCGAAATAAAATTTACCAGACATGGAACTGTAGGCTTACATAAAAGTGCCTCTGTCTGCTCAGCTCTCTTTGCCCCATTTGCAATCATATAGCAAAAGATCATTTAAAATAAAACAAGAAGCGATCTTGAGTGTCTGAAAACTCCACTGCCATGAGTGGTTTGTGTTCAACTCCTCCTACAGCCCCAGGCACTGTGCCACTCAGTGCACAGAAGTACTCGGCTGAGTCACTCCAATGGGCTGAGAATTTCCTCAGGTTGAAGGAAAAATCACTGCTCTTAAATTCAGCCACGAAGCCTTTAATGCCTTGAACTACAGTGTTCCCTGAAAAGTACTTGAGGAGCAGCTGGGGTCCTTGCCCGGGGTACTGGACGTACCAGAAGAGATAGGGGGTTGCACCGTAGGAATAGTTGCACTTCAGCTCCAATGAGGTTCCTTCAGAGACCAAAACAGGGTCATCAGGCTGGGTCACTGACTGGCCTCTGGAATCTCCTGCAAAATCAATGTCATGTCGGTAAAAGCAATGCAGACATCACTATGAAAACAATTGTATTTGTAGTAAGAGTCTGTAGAACTACAGACCACTAAGAAATTTTACTCACTCGGGGCAAATATCATCCCCAGTATTGAGATGAGCAGCAGCAGCATGGCTGAGCAGTGGAAACGCTGTGAAGTCTTTTCTGAATTATCTCCCC
Source organism: Neotragus pygmaeus (assembly GCA_006410875.1). Classification (NCBI taxonomy): domain Eukaryota; kingdom Metazoa; phylum Chordata; class Mammalia; order Artiodactyla; family Bovidae; genus Neotragus; species Neotragus pygmaeus. The sequence goes on along the minus strand of SJYV01053926.1, from coordinate 13,500 downwards.
TGAGCAGGCAGGAAAGTGGCAGGACAAAGAAGTTTAAGCCTGGACAAGTTCCTTGCTAAGATAAAAACACAAACGCTGCTGAGATGAGCCTGCAGCTTTCTGATGTTTGATGTCTGATTCCTCTCTCTTGCCTCTGCAAAGAACTCAGCAAGCTGCAGGGAGGAAGGACTGAACAGAGGAAGCTGAACAAGATTTTTAGTTTGTGCACATCGCCCTCTGAAGGCCAAATGTATAACAAAGATCCCAAGGCCCCACGGAGAGCTAATCAGTGTCTTCCTTTTATTTTCTGAGCTACATCAAAAACTTCTGTCTTCCCAATATGTTTTTACCACCCCAAATCTATGATGGTGTGTTAGTCCTAGAGTCTACAGAAAATGAAGAAAAAGAAAAGAAAGTGAAGTCATTCAGTTGTGTCCGACTCTTTGCAACCCCATGGACTGTAGCCTACCAGGCTCCTCTGTCCATGGGGTTCTCCAGGCAAGAAGACTGGAGAGGGTTGACATTTCCTTCTCCAGGCAATCTTCCCCACCCAAGGATCGAACCTGGGTCTCCTGCATTGCAGGCAGGAGCTTTACCACTGAGCCATCAGGGAAGTCTATAGAAATTAGATGTCATATAAAAGTAGAGTAACAAGTTACTTCACTGAGAAATCAGTTTATAAAAGGTATCTCAGAGTTGGAATTTGAGTCTATGAGAATCTTTGGAATTAGACTAAATGCCTCAGACATTTTTGTCATGGTGGTGATGGAAGATGGCAGAAATGTTTTCTTTGACTAATGCTCATGAGTCCACATGATGCTTGTGAAATCTTTTAGATGTAAAGACAGGGCCCAAAACTATAAGATATTGATGAAGAAAATTTAAGGAGACACAGACAAATGTAAAGATATATTGTTCTCATGTATTGGAAGAATTGATATTGTTAAAATATTCATACTATCCAAAGCAATCTATAGGTTCAATGCATGCGGGCATGCTCAGTGGTGTCCAAATCTTGCAACCTCACAGATTGTAGCCTGTCAGGCTCCTCTGTACATGGAATTTTCCAGGCAAGAATACTGGAGCAGGTTGCATTCCCTGCTCCAGGGGATCTTGCCGACACAGGGATCGAACCCACATCTCCTGAGTTGGCAGGCGGATTCTTTACCACTGAGTCACCTGGGAAGCCCTTGTTTCAATGTAATCCATATCAAAATGCCAATGGCACTTTTCACAGAAGTAGAAAAAATAATCTCAAAAATTTTATAGAACTAAAAATGATCCTGAATATCCAAAGCAATCTTGAGAAAGAATAGCAAAGTAGGAGGCATCACACTTTCTGACTTCAAGCTATATTACAAGCTATAGCAATAAAACTATTTGCTGCTGCTGCTAAGTCACTTCAGTCATGTCTGACTCTGTGTGACCCCATAGACCACAGCCCACCAGGCTCCTCCATTCATGGGTTTTCCCAGGCAAGAGTGCTGGAGTGGGCTGCCATTGCCCTCTCCATAAACTGTTTGATATTGACATAAAAACAATCACACTGATCAATGGAACGGAATAGCGAGCCCAGAAAAAATTAACATATATATGACCAGTTAATTTACAATAGAAGAATATACAATGGAACAAGGACAATGTTTTCAATAAATGGTGATGAGAAAACTGCACAGTCACATGCAGAGGAATGAAAGAGCACTCCTATTGTACTCCATAAAAAAAATAAACTCAAAAAGGTTTAAAGACTTAATCATAAGACCCGAAAACATAAAACTCATAGAAGAAAACATTAAGCTATTTTCAATAACATATATGCATCATGAAAGCATTAGAGTAATGAAATAAGTCAGAGAGATACAGACAAGTAGTTAATGATATTACTTATATATGGAATCTTAAAAAAGAAAAAAGCTTATGGAGAACAGATTGGATATTGCCAGAGGTAGTGGTCAGTACTTTGGTGCAATCTCAAAATCTGTGGAATAATCTCTGTTCGTTTCCAAGGCAAACCATTCAATATCACAGTAATGCAAGTCTATGCCCCAACTACTAATGCTGAAGAAGCTCAAGTTGAACGGTTCTAAGAAGACCTACAAAACCTTTTAGAACTAAGGCAAAAAAAGATGTCCTTTTCATCATAGGGAACTGGAATGCAGAAATCGGAAGCCAAGAGATGCCTGGAGTAACCAGCAAGTTTGGCCTTGGAGTACAAAATGAGGCAGGGCAAAGGCTAACAAGAGTTTTGCCAAGAGAACACTCTGGTCGTAGCAAATACCCTCTTCCAACAACTCAAGAGAGACTCTACACATAAATATTACCAGATGGTCAATAGCAGAATCAGATTGTTTACATTCTTTGCAGCCAAAGATGGAGAAGCTTCACACAGTCAGGAAAAACAAGACCAGATCTACTGCTTTGGGTATAGGATTTTGGTTTTGTCCTCTCCCCACTCTACCTTCTAGTGGATTCTGTCACCTAATTAGGTAAAAAAGTTGGTTCTGCCATGAAAGTATTATTGTGTTTCCCTCAAATGAACCTAAGTTAATTAGGGTACATTGTCATAACCAAGATCTCCCTCCTTCCACACCAAATGCACTGGCTTAAAGAGTGTGACTGCGCTCTCAAATAACCACCTCTTTTTAGGTGAGAGATCAGGGTGACACAGCAAATCTGCTCCATGCAGTGATTCAGGGTTGCAGGCTCCTTCCTTTGTGGTGCTTTTTCATCCCCTAGGGTATTGCCTTGACTCTACACGTGGACGTCACCAAGATGGTCAATAATCAAATCAGACTGATTATATTTTTTTGCAGCCAAGATGGAGAAGCTCCCTATACAGTCAGCAAAAACAAAACCGAGAGCTGACTGTGGCTCAAATCATGAACTCCTTATTGCCAAATTCAGACTTAAATTGAAGAAAGTAGGGAAAACCACTAGGTATGGGTTTGGGTCATTCAGGTATGGGTCATTAGGTATGGATCATTCAGGCATGACCCAAATCAAATCCCATACAATTATACAGTGGAAGTGACAGATAAATTTGAGGGATTAGATCTGATAAATAGAGTGCCTGAAGAATTATGGAAGGAGGTTTGTAACATTGTATAGGAGGCAGCAATCAAAACTATCCCCAAGAAAAAGAAATGCAAAAGGCAAAATTGTTATCAAGGAAGCTTTACAAATAATTGAGAAAAGAAGAGAAGCTAAAGGCAAAGGACAAAAGGAAAGATATAGCCATCTGAATGCAGAGTTCCAAAGAATAGCAAGGAGAGACAAGAAAGCCTTCTTAAGCGAACAACACAAAGATATAGAGGAAAACAATAGAATGGGAAGGACTAGAGGTCTCTTCAAGAAAATCAGAGATGCCAAAGGAACATTTCATCCAAAGATGGGCACAATAAAGGATAGAAATGGTATGGACCTAACAGAAGCAGAAGATCTTAAGAAGTGGCAAAAATACACAGAAAAACTATAGAAAAAAGATCTTAATGACATAAATGACCAGGATGGTGTGATAACTCACCTAAAGCCAGACATTTTGGAGTGTGAAGTCAAGTGGGCTTTAGGAAGCATCACTATGAACAAAGTTTGTGGAGATGATGGAATTCCAGCTGAGATATTTTAAATCCTACAAGATGATGCTGTGAAAGTGCTGCACTCAATATGCCAGCAAATTTGGAAAACTCGGCAGTGGCCAAAGGACTGGAAAAGGTCAGTTTTCACTCCAATCACAAAGAGCAATGCCAAAGAATGTTCAAACTACCACACAATTGCACTAATTTCACTTGCTAGCAAAAGAATGCTCAAAATTCTCCAGGCAAAGCTTCAACAGTATGCAACATGAGAACTTCCAGATGTTCAAGTTCAACTTAGAAAAGGCAGAGGATCCAAAGATCAAATTGCCAATATCCACTGGATTATAGAAAAAGCAAAAGAATTCCAGAAAAATATCTACTTCTGCTGCACTGAGTACACTAAAGCCTTTAACTGTGTGGATCACAACAAACAGTGAAAAATTCTTAGAAATGGGAATACCAGACCACCTTGCCTGCCTCCTGCAAAACCTATATACAGGTCAAGAAACAACAGTTAGAACCAGACATGGAACAGCAGACTGGTTTCAAATTGCGAAAAGAGTGCGTCAAGGCTGTATATTATCAACCTCCTTGTTTAACTTCTATGCAGAGTACATCATCAGAAACACCGGGCTAGATGAAGCAGAAGCTGGAATCAAGATTACAGGGAGAAATATCGATACCCTCAGATATGCAGATGACACCACCGTTATGGCAGAAAGTGAAGAGGAACTGAAGAGTCTTTTGATGAAAGTGAAAGAGGAGAATGAAAAGGCTGCCTTAAAACTCAGCATTCAAAAAACTAAGATCGTGGCATCCAGTCCCTTCACTTCATGGCAAATAGATGGGGAAACAATGGAAACAGTGACAGACTTTATTTTCTTGGGCTCCAAAAGGACTGCAGATGGTGACTGCAGCCATGAAATTAAAGATTCTTGCTCCTTGGAAGAAAAACAGCATATTAAAAAGCAGAGTCATTACTTTGCCAATAAACGTCTGTCTAGTCAAAGCTATGGTTTTTCTAGTATTCATGTATGGATGAGAGAATGGGACCAGAAAGAAGGCTGAGCATTGAGGAATTGGTGCTTTTGAACTGTGGTGTTGGAGAAGACTTCTGAGAGTCCCTTGGACTGCAAGGAGATCAAACCAGTCCATCCTAAAGGAAATAAGTCCTGAATATTCATTGGAAGGACTGACGCTGAAGCTCCAATACTTTGGTCACCTGATGTGAAGAGCTGACTCATTAGAAAATACTCTAATGCTGAGAAAGATTGTAGGCAGGAAGGGGACAACAGAGCCTGAGATGGTTGAATGGCATCACCATCTCAATGGACATGAGTTTGAGCAAGCTCTGGGAGATGGTAAAGGACAGGGGAGCCTGGCATGCTGCAGTCCTTGGGGTTACAAAGAGCCAGACATAACTGAACAACAACAACAACAAAGTGGTCAGAGATGTTGCGAGAAATGAATGAAAGTGGCAAAAAATAAGACAGAGTCCATGTTGATGAAAGTAGTGCTGCCACGTGGAAAGAAGTAACTCTGGTTAGGAAGGCATTGCCTTAAGGGCCAAAGGAAATACAATTACAGAAATCTCTGTGGCTAGAGGAAATACAACCATACCAAAAGATCAATCTCTGGGACTTCCCTAGTTGTCCAGTGGTTGACTCTGCCACACTATCAGCGCAGGGGGCACAGGTTTGATCCTTGGTCAGGGAAGATCCTGCATGTCACAAGGCCAAAAAAAACACAATGATCTCTGAATATCTGGGAATGGAGAAATTCTCTGTTTTCTATGTGACTAATGAGGCCCTCTGACAAAAGTCAGAAAACTTTTCTTTGATTCCAGGAGAATGAGCCCAGTCCTCTCCTGGGGTTTCTCATTCATGTGTTTCTTCCTGTCAAGGCTGACTTTCATATAAACGATTTAGTAATCTGTCAGTATGTAAATTTGTAGTCTGTAATTGTGGATTTCTGATTCCTAGTCCTGCATAGTTACCTCTCATCTCATCCAAATTTCCTTTTAACTAAAAAAGTAGACATAGAAAGAGAATAAACCAAAATTCTTAGGAGTAAAAATATTAGGGATCATGTAGAGATGAGAGATTTACACATATTTCCAGAATACAGAAAGTAAATGGGATCATATTGAGGATGAAAGTTAGGATAGAAAAAAAAAAGCATAGTAAAAAATAAGCTATGAGGAGGAATTCTTGTTGGCTCTTAGCAGTCATTCTGTCTCCTCTCAGTGTTGCTGAGTATTGGCAAAACCCGGCATACTTAAATTCAATGTCCATGAGACTGTCTGAAGCCTTGGAAAGTGCTATTTCCTCTACACTGGAAGAATGCAAGAAAATTCTCCAATTGCCTATGGTGGTAGAATAAACATCTCATAGTTGAATAAAAGAGGAGAAATAGAATATTCTCCTTTAAAGATGATGACAGGACTCTAAGACATATATTGATTGCCAGAAAGACTAATGAGTCTTCACAGACAGCTCAGAACACCAAAAACCATAGTTCATTAAAAACAAGCAAAAATGAAGACATTGAAAACTTAGGGAAGAGAAACTTGAAAACAAAACAGCTCTGTTTTAGGTACTGAAAAGACCTAGCCTTTCAGTTGCCATATGCTTTATCACGCTCTTGTGAACTGATGGAAAATTCTTAGGTTTTAACCGAGGAAACCAGAATTGAAAGAGACACATGTACCCCAATGTTCATTGCAGCACTCTTTATAATAGCCAGGACATGGAAACAACCTAGATGTCCATCAGCAGATGAATGGATAAGAAAGCTGTGGTACATATACACAATGGAGTATTACTCAGCCATTAAAAATAATACATTTGAATCAATTCCAATGAGATGGATGAAACTGGAGCCTCTTATACAGAGTGAAGTAAGCCAGAAAGAAAAACACCAATATCATATACTGACACATGTATATGGAATTTAGAAAGATAGTAATGATGGCCCTGTATGTGAGACAACAAAAGAGACACAGACTTATAGAACGGACTTTTGGCCTCTGAGGGAGAGGGAGAGGGTGGGATGATTTGGGAGAATGGCATTGAAGCATGTATACTATCATGTAAGAAACGAGGCACTGGTCTATGTTTGATGCAGGATGCAGGATGCATGATGCTTGGAGCTGGTGCACAGGGATGATCCAGAGAGACAATGTGGGGTGGGAGATGGGAGGGGGATTCAGGATTGGGAGCTCGTATACACCTGTGGTGGATTCATGTCGATGTATGGCAAAACCAATACAGTATTGTAAAGTAGAATAAAGTAAAATAAATAAATAAATAAATAAAATAAAAAATAAAATAAATTTTAGAAAAAAAAATTTAAGTTGAAGCACAATTGAAAAACACTAGCCTAGAAGAAATGCTTTAAAATTTTTTCAAGATTGAAGGGAAATACATCATGTTAGACATAGTATCAGAGGAAAACTCCCTGGTATCAGAGGAAACTGCATCTTCAGGAATGAAGGAAGAATACTAGAAAAGGTAAACAGCTGATAAATATAAGACCTCTTACTTATTCTTCCATTAAGCCTTAAAACTCATGTAACTATTTAAAGCAAAAGTTATAACATTCTATTGTAAGATGTTCAGTGTCTGTAAATGTAATATATATGGACAATTATTTAAAAAATCAGTACTGGTGGATAAAGAGACATATCGTACAAGATTTCAACATTTTCCATGAAGCAGAGCAATATTAACTCTAACTGGGCTTCCCAGGTGGCTCAGTAGTGAAGCATCCGTCTGCAGTGCAGGAGAAGCAGGTTCAATCCCTGAGTCAGGAAGATTACCTAGAGAAGGAAATAGCAACACATTCCAGTATTCCTGCCTGGGAAATCTCATGGGCAGAGAAGCTTGGCAGGCTACAGTCAATAGGATCGCAAGAGTTGAACACGACTTAGCGACTAAGCAACAACAGTAATTTTAACTAGACTCTGAGTAACAGGCATGTATGTTGTAATCACTAGGAAAAGTATTAAAAAGTATTAAAGTAACCAAAAAATCAAAAGGGGCAAGAAAAACAACAAAAAAGATGGATCAAACAGAAAATCAATGATAAAGCAGTATACCTAAGTCCATGCAAAGACTGTAACAACAAGCAGCTGAATTTCTGGGGTCCATGGTGAAAGGAGGGATGGATAGCACAGGGCAAAAGAACCTTTGGGGGGTGGTGGAAGGATTCATTACCTTGATTGTGATGATAGTGTCACAGGTATATACATATGTTAAGACTGATCAAATCATAGGCTTTAAGTATGTGCAGTTTATTGTACCTCAAATCACAAATTAATAAAAGCAAATGTCATACCTAATACATCCAGTTCTTGTGCTGATCAATTTGTATCCCTTCTGCAGTTCCCAGCGTATATCCAAGATGACCTAAAAAATAACTCCTTCCTATTCCAATATCAAACTCCTAAGGACAATATATCTTGAAATTTTTTATATTATTGTCCTTGAGACTCTCCACTATCTCAAGGTGGGGGTGCGGGAAGAAAAGCCAAGATCATCTTAGAGTCAGATCTATCACTGCTCAGAACTTCTGTTTAAATTAATGTCCAGTCCCCTCTTTGCTACTGGCAATGTGATATATATACATCTACACAAGTACCTACAACATTAATCTACGTTAATACCTAAGACAGGTGTCTCAAGAAACTGCATTTGAGTCCTGGTTCTGCTACTAACTTGGCTTCCCTGGTGGCTCAGAACATAGAAAATCTGCCTGGAACATGGGAGACCCAGGTTTGATCCCTGGGTAGGGAAGATCCCCTGGAGAAGGAAATGGCAACCCACTCCAGTATTCTTGCCTGGAGAATTCCATGGGCAAAGGAGCCTGGAGGGCTACGATCCATGGGGTCACAAAGAGTCGGACAGGACTGAGGGACACACTTCTGCTACTACATGTGATCGTGGATAAGCAACTTATTCTCTTTGTGCCTCAGTATTCTCATTTATGAGACTGGCATGGNAGCCTGGAGGGCTACGATCCATGGGGTCACAAAGAGTCGGACAGGACTGAGGGACACACTTCTGCTACTACATGTGATCGTGGATAAGCAACTTATTCTCTTTGTGCCTCAGTATTCTCATTTATGAGACTGGCATGGAAATATATACCAGCGTTTGAGAGAATTAAATGATTTTATGCACATTAAAGACTTAGAAACAGCGTGTGTAGCAAGGAGGAAGACCTCTGTCAGCATATAAACTCTAATAGGGCAGCAAATTTTGTATGTTCTCTGTTCTGTCTCTTAGATTATGATCTGATACTGAGTAGGCACAAATAAGTCTTTATTGAATACATTTTCTTAATGAAAAAAAAGGTAGCCTTTTTGTGGTAGCAGTAATGGGTTTCCCAACCCATTCATTAATTTAACAAATATGTAAAGAGATTTTACTATGAGGCAGTCACTATTCTAATTGCAATGAATGTAACAATTCTGCATTAATATGTATGAAGAACATCAGTCTATGTCTAACATGCAACTCCTCCCAAAATAAACTGTAAGAAATGTTCTGTCTTCACTTGCCACGTGTGTAGTCATACATAGGACTCCCTCCTCCCCCGTTCTTTCTTAAATTTCTTCCTTCCTTTAAGAGGCTAATGTTTCTTGGGATGAAGTTTCTCTAGAAATCACCCATTCTTGCCCTAGATGAGCCATTGAGTGTTTGCAATCTCGTCTATTGCAGGTGTATCTTTAAATACAATATTTCCCTAGATGATCTGGGGCACAGTTAGGGGTTAGAATTTTATGCAAGGATAACATAGACCATTTCATTCATTGCAGATCTTATGCTTGTAAAATTACAAATTGCATCCCTGATTAAGGAACCATGGTGACAGACTCTCATCATTAAGGCATCTTGTATGAGGCATGTTTACTTATTTTTTTCTGCTGTCTTCTTAGAGTTGATTTGGGGGACTTTCACACCAGCAAGAGTTTGGGGGTAGGTATTGGGTGGCAACACAGTAGCCTACCTCCTGGTTCCTAAACGAAAGTGGATCATAAGGTAGACACTCAGCATCTAGGCCCCCCGTTGCTGCTCAGAGTTTGCGCTCAGCTTCCCCTGCAGTTTCTGTCACTGTGTCACTCAGAGCACAGTAGTACACAGCCGAGTCTGACTCTTGGACTAAGGCTTTCTCCAAGTGGAAGGAGGTGGTTTCTGTATTGTATGTGGCTTCAAAACCTTTGTTGCTTCCCTTCTCGTTGCCACTCTGGGCTCTCAAAAGGAGCTGTAGACCTTCTCCAAGATACTGGACATACCAGAAAAGGGCAGGGTACTGTTTGGTTTCATAGAAGCAGTTCACAATCAGAGACTGCCCCTCTAAGAGGGTCACTTGGCCTTTTGGCTGAGTCACCGAGTCTCCATTGCTTCCTCCTGGGGGAAAAAAAATAGTTCTCATTACCTTGGCACAGTACAGAGCTCTATCCCTTAGTGAAAATTGTGTTTAAAGAGTATATCACCATAATGAAACAAAAGACTTTAAGCTCTAGGTACCATTTTACTTACCAAACATTAAGAATAGCACAATCACTGATCCTGGAAGAGAGTTCATTCTTGGAGTCTCTATTGTCTTTGAGTCTTGATTGCTTAGTGTGAGAAAAAGTTAAGGTCATAGTGAACAGATGACGGTGAGGTCAGAATTTCAGCAGGAAACCTGTATGTTTTAGGAAGATGCACCCCCTTGTGGGCAAAATGCTATACTCAGAGGAATGCTAACCTGTTCTCCTGTCAAAAGTCAGTCATACAGCTTCATTTCTGGCTTTATTTTTATGACACCTGTTAGCTTTCAAGATGTTGTTGTTGTTGTCATTTAGTTGCTAAGTCATGTACTACTCTTTTGTGACCCCATGGACTGCAGCCCTTCAGGCTCCTCTGTCTATGGGATTTCCCAAGCAAGAATACAGGGTGGGTTGCCATTGCCTTTTCCAGGGGATCTTCCCAACCCAGGGATCAAACCTGTGTCTCTTGCATTTGCAGGCAGATTATCACTGAGCCACCAGGGAAGCCCAGCTTTCAAAATAATCCTTTGTAAATCTAAACAGCATTTGGTATTTTTCACGTGCCTTTTTTTTTTCCCAACACACAGCTTAACATGGAAGCTCATACAACATTTTTGGAAACTGTTCAAAAAAATTTTTTTCTAAATCTTGGCTGAATTGAGTCTTCACTTGGCATGCGAGCTTTCTCTACTTGTGGCTCACTGGCTTCTCTTCTTGCAGAGCATGGGCTCTAGATTGTGAAGGCTCTGTAGTTGCAATGCAGGGGTTTCTCTAGGCATGGCACACAGGTTGTCTAGTTGCCCCAAGGCATGTGGGATCTTAGTCCTCAGACTAGGGACCAAACCCCATGAGCCCAGCACTGGAAAGCAGACTCTCAACCACCGGACCACCAGGGAAGTCCCACTTTTTCTTACTTAGCCGTTTTTGGCCTCTTTGTGATCCACCGAAATGTCATACAAGCACATTTTTACAGAAAAATCAGAGGAACATCAATAAGACAAATCTAGTCATTAGTACACATAACCATTCTACCTCAATGAAACTATGAGACATGCCATGTAGGGCTACCCAAGATGGATGGGTCATGGTGGAGAGTTCTGACAAAAAGTGGTCCCCCGGAGAAGGGAATGGCAAACCACTTCAGTATTCTTTCCTTGAGAACCCCATTGAGCAGTATGAAAAGGCAAAAAGATATGACACCAAAAGATGAACTCCCCAGGTCGGTAGGCACCCAATATGCTTACTGGAGAAAAGTGGATAGTTACAGAAAGAATGAAGTGGTTAAGCCAAAGGAGAAACAACACCCACTTGTGAATCTCTCTGGTGGTAAAAGTAAAGTCCAATGCTGTAAAGAACAATATTGCATAGGCACCTGGAATCTCAGGTCCATGAATCAAGGTAAATTGGAAGTGGTCAAACAGGAAGAGTTTGATGTTCACTTTTATGGCAAGAGTGAACATCAATATTTTAGGAATCAGTGAACTAAAACAGACAGGAATGGGAGAACTTAATTCAGATGACCATCGTTTCTACTACTGTGGGCAAGGATCCCTTAGAAGAAATGGAGTAGCCTTCACAGTCAACAAGAGTCCAAAATGCAGAACTTGGGTGCAGTCTCAAAAATGACAGGACTATCTTGATTTGTTTCCAAGGCAAACCATTCAACACCACAGTAATGCAAGTCTATGCCCCAACCACTAATGCCGAAGAAGCTGAGGCTGAACAGTTCTGTGAAGATCTACAAGACCTTCCAGAACTGACACCAAGAAAAAAAGATGTTCTTTTATCATAGGGTACTGGAATGCAAAAGTAGGAAGTCTAGAGCTACCTGGAGTAACAGATGAGTTTGGCCATGGAGTACAAAATGAAGCAGGGCAAAGACTAACAGTTTTGCTCACAGAACACACTGGTCGTAGCAAACACCCTCTTCTAACAATGCAAGAGATGACTCTACACATGGACATCACCAGATGGTCAATGCCCCAATCTGGTTGATTATATTCTTTGCACCTGAAGATGGAGAAGCTCTATCAGCCTGCAAAAATAAGACAAGAGCTGACTGTGGATCAAATCATGAACTGCTTATTGTGAAATGGAGACTTAAATTGAAGACAGTAGGAAGAACCACTAGGTCATTCAATCAGTCAGTCATTTCAGTTGCTCTGTCATGTCCGACTCTTTGTGACCCCATGGACTGCAGTACACTGGGCTTCCCTGTCCATCACCAACTCCCAGAGCTTGCTCAAACTCATGTCCATTCAGTCAGTGATGCCACTGAGTCGGTGATGCCACCATCCTCTGTCGTCCCGTCTCCTCCTGCCCTCAGTCTTTCCCAGCAATAGGGCTTTTCTAATGAGTTAGCTCTTCCCATCAGGTGGTCAAAGTATAGGAGCTCCAGTTTCAGCATCAACCTTCCAATGAATATTCAGGACTGATTTCCTTTAAGATTGACTGCTTGGATCTCCTTACAGGCCAAGGGACTCTCGAGAATTTTCTCCAGCACCATAGTTCAAAAGCATCAATTCTTCAATGCTCAGCTTTCATTATGGTCCACGTCTCACATCCATACATGACTACTTGAAAAACCATAGCTTTGACAAGACACACTTTTGTCAACAAAGTTATGTCTCTGCTTACTATGCTGCCTAGGTTGGTCATAGCTTTTCTTCCAAGGAACAAGTGTCTTTTAATTTCATGTCTGCAGTCACTATCTTCAGTGCTTTTGGAGCCCAAGAAAATAATGTCTGTACTATTTCCATTGTTTCCCCTTCTATTTGCCATGAAGTGATGGGACTGGATGCCATGATCTTAGATTTTTGAATGCTGAGTTTTAAGCCAACATTTTCACTCTCCTCTTTCACTTTCATCAAGAGGTTCTTTGGTTCTTTTTTGTTTTCTCCCATAAGGGTGATGCCATCTGCATATCTGATGTTATTGGTATTTCTCCCAGTAATCTTGATTCCAGCTTGTTCTTCATCCAGACTAACATTTCGCATGATGTACTCTGCATACATGCTAAATAAGGAGGTAGCCTTGACATACTCCTTTCCAAATTTGGAACCAGTCCATTGTTCCATGTTTGGTTCCAACTGGTCTTCTTGACCTGCATGGAACAACAGATTGGTTCCAAATCAGGAAAGGAGTACATCAAGTCTGTATATTGAAACCCTGCTTATTTAACTTATATGCAGAGTACATAATGCAAAATGTCTGGCTGGATGAAGCACAAGCTGGTGCTTCAGAAAATCAGAAGCAAAAAAAACAATCAGAAAACAATAAGATCATGGCATCCAATCCCATCACTTCATGGCAAATAGATGGGTAAATAATGGAAACAGAGACAGACTTTATTTTCTTGGGCTCCAAAATCACTGTGGATGGTGACTGCAGCCATGGAATTAAAAGATG
>SJYV01053924.1:118639-152902 GCA_006410875.1 Neotragus pygmaeus | reverse complement strand
TTGCCCCCATCAGCATGATTTTTCTCATCAGAAAAATGGAAAAATATATCCTAGAAATCTCTGGTCCTAAAGTCGCCGTAAGTTTTCCACCTTAGAGGTTAGCAGATATGAGGCTTATCATCAACCTGAAAAGTGCTGCTCCATTCCAGCATGCCCTATCCCCCATAAAAATATTGATTTCTTTTAAAATTAAAAAATGAATATATCCACTAGTAAAAATTTTTGGACAAACATTTTCATTCTCAATAATTAACAAATAGAATTTATATCAGGAAGACACAAAAATCTTAAAAATATCTTCCTAACTTTATTCCTGTATCTCATACAGTGGGTATATCTCAAAATCACTCAACTCTCCAACAAAACTTCTCAAAACTCTCACTTAAAACTCACCATTGCACACCCTTCTTTTCTGTCCCCTTTACTCTTGCATTGCCTGATTAACCTTTGGTCACTCTCACCCTGACTGGTTTCCAATTTGTCTTGGTTCTCTTTGGTTTGTAGCTTCTCCCTTATTTCAATCAACAATTTGAAAGTGTAGATGGCCAGTCTAGGTTATCACTGGCAAAAAAATGCAACTCCTTTTAGGATGCAAGAAACAATGCTCATACTTTGTGTTTCTGTATTTGAGAGTAGTGAGTATTAAACATATTGACTGCAGTTTTCAAAGAGAAGGAGAGAATGCCAACTTTGGGTTATGTGCCTCCGAAGCATTTAGAATTCAAAAAGGAAAAAAAAAATGATTTAACTGAAAGAAGATTGCTGTTGATTTATGGGCACTATGAAAATGTAGAACAACCAAAATGCCCTCTACAGAGACAATTTCACACAATGAGACACAAGATAGCTAAAATAATCCAAAATTTAAGTCAAATTGAAATGATAATGCTGAAAACTAGCGCTGATTATATTTTAAAGTATAGTATGGTATTTTATGTGATCATACATAAAAGTATAACTTGAGAATTTTAGGAAAGAGCCTAAGTAGAGGCTGAGTTTCCAGTTTCCCAGGTCTGAGTTTCCAGTCTCATGAGATGACTGAAATACTCCAGAATTTACTTTCTTTGGTGATCCTATTGCCTAATGGAATAATTCCAGATTTCTTTCCAGATTTCATGATTCTTTGGAATACAATCTAGTCTATCTTCCCAGCCACAGCCTTCTGACATCTTGTAGCTTTGCTTGGTGTCACAAATAAGCCATATTGCCTACTTTTTATAGAGCTCATCTTTGCTATCCCATTGCATCTCTTTGCTTAGCTCCTATGCTCAGTCACTCAGTCATGTCTGACTCTTTGTGACCCCATGGACTATAGCCTGCCAGGTTCTTCTGTTCATAGGATTTTACAGGCAAGGATACTGTAGTGGGTGGCCATTCCCTTCTCCAGGGGATCTTCCTGACCTAGGGATCGAACCCACATCTCTTGTGTCTCCTGCATTGGTAGGAGGATTCTTTACCATTAGCACCACCTGGGAAGCCCTGTACCTAACTATTAAAACTTTGTGAATCCAATGATAAATTTTTGAGTAGTATCTTGTCCAGTATTTCATCAAGTCCTTTCCTTTAAGGATGAAGGGCCCATGAGTAAAGAGACTTGATCAAGGGCACCCACCTGGGAAAATTGGACCTGACCTGAAGTCACCAATCCTAATTCGATGATCTCTTTAACTGCCTCACTCTATCCTCCCACTCAGCAGCAACAGTGATGACAGTAATGGTTCCAGCTATTCATTTAGGTATTATAAGTCAGCATGACTTTGGAGCATGTCTACTTCTAAAGCCTGTTTCCTGTAAATAAGAGTAAAAATTCCTGTACTTTATGTAAGTACCTGTGAGAGTACAATGAGATGGATCATTTAAAATGCTCAGATTTAGTGCTTACACTCAAGATACTGAGCCTTCAAGAAATGTTTATTATTATTAGACACATAAATGAACACTTGCAAACTAAAAGTGAAGAAAAGCAATGGCTTCCAAAATGTACATTTTCAGATGATTTTAAGATGTCTAACAATATTACATCAAGAAGAAAACCCCTGAGACTTAAAAGTCAGAGAATTACTAAATAATTTCCAGCTGAGCAATTAATTTAATGCTGTGTTTTCTTCTTTAAGTTAATTATCATAGGTCAATGGCATTCTGCCTTCCAGGGTTTGGACAGAATTTTGCTATCTTATAAACAGAACACCTTCTCTTCTTCTTTTTAAAATGTTTGATAGTTTGCCAGTCATTGCTGAATTCAGTTGACCTGGACTTATTTTTAAAATAAATCCTGTAACCTTAGGTATGGAAGCCTAAAAGAAAACTCCAGAAGGAATTATTGACATTAGGTTACATTCCTAAAAGTCTTAAATTAAAGGCAGTCAGAAACCTACTAAGGCAAAATACCCAAATCCTTCAGTTCAGTTCAGTTCAGTTCAGTCGCTCAGTCGTATCTGACTCTTTGCGACCCCATGAATCGCAGCATGCCAGGCCTCCCTGTCCATCACCAACTCCCAGAATTCATTCAGACTCATGTCCATCGAGTCAGTGAGGCCATCCAGTCATCTCATCCTCTGTCGTCCCCTTCTCCTCCTGCCCCCAATCCCTCCCAGCATCACAGTCTTTTCCAATGAGTCAACTCTTCTCATGAGGTGGCCAAAGTACTGGAGTTTCAGCTTTAGCATCATTCCTTTCAAAGAAATCCCAGGGCTGATGTCCTTCAGAATGGACTGGTTGGATCTCCTTGCAGTCCAAGGGACTCTCAAGAGTCTTCTCNCTCATGAGGTGGCCAAAGTACTGGAGTTTCAGCTTTAGCATCATTCCTTTCAAAGAAATCCCAGGGCTGATGTCCTTCAGAATGGACTGGTTGGATCTCCTTGCAGTCCAAGGGACTCTCAAGAGTCTTCTCTAACACCACAGTTCAAAACATCAATTCTTTGGCACTCAGCCTTCTTCACAGTCCAACTCTCATATCCATATGTGACCAATGGAAAAACCATAGCCTTGACTAGATGGACCTTTGTTGGCAAAGTAATGTCTCTGCTTTTGAATATGCTATCTAGGTTGGTCATAACTTTTCTTCCAAGGAGTAAGCATCTTTTAATTTCATGGCTGCAGTCACCATCTACAGTGATTTTGGAGCCCCCCAAAATAAAGTCTGACACTGTTTCCATTGTTTCCCCATCTATTTCCCATGAAGTGATGGGACCAGATGCTTAATGTAATGCAAAACTTGACGTAGTCACCACCTATAGCCTATAGAAGCAATGCCACATGCAGTCTCATGAAACATTTTGCCACATTGCTTTGATTCATTTAATGCTTTCCCATTGCTCTTTGGAAAAATATTAAATCTTTAATTCAGCCTGCAAAGTCTTCCAAAGTCTGATTCCTTCACCCCTAGCTTCCTATCCTGCCCCACCTCTACTCCCAACACCTTCCCCGACCCCTGCACCACACTGGCCTGCAGGCAACTCCTAGAATAGGCCTTGCTCGCTGTCTCACAGCACTTTCCCACACACTTTGCTCAGCCTGAGGTTCCCTTCCCTACCCCAGTATCTCCACCTTCAGCCCATCAGGGAGACTCCTCTGATGCCCAGCTCACCAAATCAACACTAGCATTGTCCTGCATAACACTTTGCAGAGTGACCACTTCATACCTCCTTAGGAAATGATATACTCGTCTCCCTTCTAACCTGGAAGCTCCTTGGGTGCTGGTATGTTTTCTATGTTCATCACTGTTTGCCTGGCATTAGTCCAGGGCCAGTACTATGTTCTCAATACATATTGTGCAATAAAGAAAGAAAACCACAATTTTAAAATAATTTAAGAGAGAAAGCACAAAATCTCCTTCAAATACAAAATAAGATGGTTAGTATGTTGGTCACACATGCAGATTTGCCAGTACTTAAAAGAATGCTTTTATGCCTCACTGTGTTCCACGATTTTATTCTAAATCCCAGGATCTACTTGGGTTGTTCCCAGGGGTCCCTTATACACATGTCTCTACCAATCAAACAAAGCCATCCTCTCTTGGTCCTTTTCTATTTTATTATTTTTATTGCATAATCTATGAGCAAAGGATTGAGAGGATGGAAATAATTTGAAAATCAGTGACATAGGATACAATTATAATCAATTATTTTATTTTTAAATGTCATCTCAAGGGCATGCTTTCCTGGGTAAACTTTGTTAGTGACATAATTTTTTAACTCTCCAAACTCTATTCCCAATCTGCAGTCATACTCTTGTACCTTCATGCATGTCAGAAAACACAGATATCATTATCTATTTCTGGCTGTCTCTCTATCATCTATCTTTCCCCTCATAAATGTACGTCCTTTAGTGGTTTCTCTGAGATCCAGAGGAAAACCTCCAAGTCAGTGGCATAACATTTGAAAACTCCTATCACTATTTAGACTTACCATTCCAGCTACCCTCCCCTCCCCTTGAGCTTTATATATGAATCATGAAACATATCACACTTTTTCCTACGCCTGTGCCAGTGTACTTGCCATTCTGTCTTCTTGGAATGTACTTTCTCTGCCAGAATAATTTGTTCAGTTCCCTCATGAACCAGCTTAGCTATCACCATTTGCTTTTCCCAGTCTGGATAATGTACCCAAACCCCTGCCACAAGCGCCCATAGGACTCTGTGGCTCCACCTCACCATAGGCCTAACACACTGATCAATAACACACGTGGGTCTTGTTTACTTTCGTGTCTGTCTTCCCTGCCTAGGTATCTCCTTAAATACAGACTCTGGGTTTCTCAGGTCTGTGTTCTTACTTCCTAGGTTACAGCTTGACATAAGAAATCTACCCTGAATGAGTAGAAGAAAAGTTGTAATCATTTTGAACAGTTCCTTGGCATTTAAACATTTTATATTTATGATTTCAACTCACTGTGTGATCCCCCATAGTGTGTATCATAGAGGAATTAGCTGAATCCCCAACAAAATCATGTATGCATGGTGACTACTGCCCTCATATATCCTTCAGTTGGTTAGAGTCTAGTCAACTGCTCTGACCTTGCATCTAACAATTTTGTCATTTTCATTTTAAATAACATTCTATTATGACAACAATTATCAAGAGGGTTTTCAATGCTTGTGAAATAATCAGGGAATTCTGTAGAACCTTTTTAATTTTGAAATTAGAAGAATGAGGAAAGTATTTTCTCACTGCACAGTGAATCAGGGTTGGTGCTGGTATAGGTCAAGATCAGTATTTCTTAAAGTATGTTCCAAGACTCACCAGTCCCTTGAGATTCTTTTTTTTTTTTTTTGCATTTTTATTTTTTTTACTTTATTTTACTTTACAATACTCTATTGGCTTTGCCATACATCGACATGAATCCACCACAGGTGTACACGAGCTCCCAATCCTGAATCCCCCTCCCACCTCCCATCCCACAACCTCTGAACAAAAATGTTCGTGATGAGATCTATTTGGGAACTGCATTCCTGGCCTTGCATAAAGGTTTGCAGTGTACACTAGAATCCTTAAGGCCTTGAGAAATTCTTTGGTTAAAAAAAAAAAGACTTATCTTTATTTAGTTCAACATTCCCAAACTCATTTGACTGTGGAGGTCTACAAACATTCCAAGGACTCACTGTGAAAAAAGCTAACGTTGATCATCAAATTCTCAACCCAAACACTTGCCTTTTAATTACATGGATACATGTACATGCAAAGTAGAGATCTGAATCAAGTATTGGGGGGATCATTTTTACCATAAGGGTCTATATAATTGAGAACAAATTATTCTAGATCCTTTTTTTCTGCTTACTTTTGATATGAAATATATGATTGCTTTATTTTTCTCCATTGTAATTAGGCATAAAATAAACAATCACTCATTTGCAATGTGTTTGATAAAATGGAATAAGTCACATTGATTATCATTAACATCGTAATGTTAATCCTACATTCATTAAAATTTGGTCATTTTGCTTTATATCTTATCTCTATTGCACACCACAGCAGCAGGTTACAGCAGTTATTTTAACAGCATGAATTGTAATTTAAATTTAGATTTACCACCTCATTCTCCTAATCTTCAAGTTGATTTTCACGAGTGTGTGTACACACATGTATACATGTGCACACAATTAAGAAGATTAAATTAAAAAATCCTAAATAGTTTATAAGACATGTAAATCCTGATTGAATAGATACATATATATGCAGTAATTGGCATATAGCAATTGAGACCCCTATGAATTATATGAGATTCAATTCAGAAAAAGAAGAAAATATATAATAACCATCATCTTTGGAAAACTCTATGTTGAGAAAAGAAATATTTTCTGAAAAGAGTGGTGTTTCTTATTTGTAACGCAAAACAAATTAAAATCAAAGAAAAAAATCTTATTTTTACCAGCTTAAGAAAAATTATAGAGATCTGTGGTTGTCAATTTACCAGAAAATATAAGTACATTTTCTCCATGAATTCAGCCTATACTACTCGGTATGGTTTATGCTGTAAATGTACAAGTGGAACTACAACTCAGCTACTGCTTGATAAGTAGCAAAAGATGGAAGTATCTGAACACTTAGGTTGTCACCTTAAAACAAACTGTCACACATTTTTCTTCACACATTTGAAACCCAACTTATCAACCTTAACAAGTGTTGTTATCAAAAGAATTTTGGTGCCTTTGTTCTTTCCCTTTTGCAAGTAAATTACACTTTTAGGATTTATTAAGACAAGAAACAATTTTTGAATAGCAGGTCAAAACTCTCTACGGAAAAATTCTCATTACTTTCTAGCCTGAAGCAGTATTTACCACCCAATGTATCCATCTTTTTCCTGTTTCTTCTATATCTATATTTCCCGAATCTTGTTTCTGTGCCTAATGCTATAACATTGCTGCAGTTTGTTCAAAGCAACACTCTTATTTTTGCTCTTAGCTGATGCTATACAAACCATGATCAATTATTAAAGCAGAAGCCCTGAAGTAACACAACCATTACTGCAGCAGGCGGATAAAAATGGAACACTTTCAGCTGCAGTATATTTACTTTCGAGTTCAGCAAACAAACTAACAAGTTAAACTACTTTGTCTTTCACTTTGTTCAATGTATTAATACTTTCTGCTTCCTTCTTTCTTTTCTTCAGAAAGCATGGGTTCATAAAGTCCACTTTCTTCCTGGAATTGTGATAACCTTAACATTTATGCTAAAGAGCTCAGCAACAGGGACACGACATGCCGGGCTGAAACGAGTTAACACAGACACGTCCTGCCAAGAGCCACTTGGTATTTTATAAAGTTCGCCAGTGTGTCATCTTCATATGGTAATAACACTGCAAAGATTCCATGATGATATTTAAAACAACAAACAGTATCACTGAGGAAAGTATTCATTAAAGCCTTTCAGAAAAGTCAAATTAGAGGTGGAGAAAATTTCTCATGAAGAGCAACCGCTAATCACATTTGGACTTTTTTTTCCTGTTCTCTGTGCTGCTTACTCCATTATTTACAAAAGATTGCCCAAGATGTTATAATTTTATTTTTTAAACTGCTCCCTTATTTAATTATACAGAATATATCTGGTCAGGTTGCCAGTGAAGGCTGCAAGTATTCATCTTCGGATAATGCTAACTTGCATCTGCCGCCTCAATATAATGGTGTACTTTTTTCTTTTTTTCATTTTAAATGTCTGCTCTGGGTTTAAAGGACTAAATGATAGTGAAGATAACTGGAAATGTTCCAAGGTTTTTCTATGTACTGTGCAGTCAAAACCAAAATTAGTAGTTATACTCCAGAACTAATAATATTTGACATTTATTCTTATCATTGCCTGAAGTTTGGGTAGAGAGTTCCAGCAAGTTTGTGAAACGTAGCTAAGAACAATGTAAAAAGTTGTTCTAAATTGTGATGTATCTGCAACACACTCTTAGATCTTTTCCAGCCAAGCAAATAAAAGCAATCTGCATAACCTCTCAGCACCAAAGGTGAGCACATTATGAGAAATATCTTCATGAATTCATAAGTATGTTATCAAAGCCACTTGAAGCACTTTGGTATTTGAATAGAAAAAAGCCATGTATAAAAGGGCCATATGCATTTGGAAGCTTTCATAGTTTAGGATAGTTTATCTCAATGTCTTGTTATGAAGTGATGTTCATCTTTTCCCTCATATACTCTTCATTTGTGAATAGGCCTATTAGATACAATACAAAGCATAAAATACCTCCACTGAAATATATGACAGATAAGTATCTTATCAAACATTTTTAAAATATGAGGACATTTGTACCACTAGCATTATGACAGCCAGTTATATCTCACTATCAGGACAACAAAAGGAAGACTCTTTTATTTATTCCACGCTGTCGTTAGTGAGTAGACAACAATATCACATTATTATTAGTTCCCTTTCCTTTATTCATTTCAAAGAGGAGGAATAATGCATTTTTATGTCCAGTTCCTAGCACATCCATTTCTTTGTTTGAATTGATATTGTGATCTAAGTATGGTGTAAAGGAGTGGGTGGGGAGCAATTTTATTTATATACTAGGATGTCTGAAAGAGAGATGGACCATTTATTGACTCAAACATCTGCATTATTCTTAGGGCTTCGTGGCAGACAGCTCATGAAAAGTAGCTTGTATGACAAGAAACATTATTTGGAAAAGGGCAGAAGGGATTTTCTAGAAATGTTGTAAAACGCTTTAGAAACTGTTCTTTATTTAACATGGCTCTGGATAGTGGGAACAGGTTGACTGAATTTATGAGATGTGAAGCTTATGTCTTATAATGATTAACATTGGAATCACAATTTAAACCTGAGGTCAGATATAAGAATTAACTCCTCCTCTACCAAGAAGGTTGTCAAGACAACCCAGTCATCTCCCTTTTTACTCCAAAAGACCGTATTAGCCTTTCTAAAGTGGCTACAGATTTGAAACTCTTTTCTCATGTGCTTGCTTTTGTTTGTTTGTCTGACTAGTTTGATTGGAGTGTAGTTGCTTTACAGTGTTGTGTTAGTTCCTACAGTCCAGCAAAATGAATCAGTCATACATACATATGTGTGTGTGTAACCGATACACAAATATACATATTTGTGTGTGTATACATCATATATATACATATATATATACACTTCCATGTGGATGTCCTTCCCATTCTAGTCACCACAATGTATTAAGCAGAGTTCCCTGGACTTACAGTACGTTGTAATTAGTCACCTATTTTATACATAGTATCAGTAATGTCTATATCTCTATCTCAGTCTCCCAATTCCCACACCCCTCTTTTCCCCCTTGGTATCAACGTTTGCTCTCTATGTCTGTGCCTCTATTTATGCTTTGCAAATAAGATTGCCTATACCATTTTTCTAGACTCCACATATACGTATTCAGTTCAGTTCAGTTCAGTCGCTCAAATATACAATATTTGTCTTCTCTTTCTGACTTCGTTCTATATGACACTCCTTAGGTCCATCAATGTCGCTACAAATGACCCAATTTCATTATCTTTTATGACTGAGTAATAGTCTTCCATACTTCTTAAGGGTAATTTTGTTTTAATATCAACAGTATTCTTCTAAGAAAGTTTAGCTTGATTAATGAAGGGAGACAGGTCTCTATAATCCTTGCTTAGAATTTCACTATTTCCTCATTTATACATATATTATTATATTTAAGGAAAAATCAAAACAATTTTATTGAGGAATTGCTATGTATTATGTCCTCTGCTGGATTCTGACAAAACAAATAGTGCACAAGACACATTCCTGCTCTGAAGAGTTGATAGCCTAGCAGACAAGACAGACAAAGACATATTTATACTTAAGTTATAGAATAGAGACAAACAGGTCCATAGTATCCTGGTGGTGTAAAGAGGTTATGGTTTCTTTTACAAAAGAGAAAAGTTGGGAAGGGTGATGCAGGCAGGGGAGGAGCTTTCACCAAGTGATCTTTAAGGTGATCAGTGTACAATAGCTACCAAAATAGACATAATGAAAAATATATTGTTAAAATATAATTCTCAGAGAAAAAATGTATTTGCTATGTACTAAAGAATCATGTAAAAGACAAAGCAACTCTGGTTTATGAATGGAGTCACAGTTAGCAAGACTCCTTAATATACATCTAATCCTCCTAGCAGCTTCTCCTATAGGCATAATATCTCTCCTTGTGGAACAGCCATAAATGAATATATGATCGACTCAAATATCCATATCTAATTAAGGGTAGAATTAGGACATCAACCTCAGCTCAAATCAAAGAAATGATATTCTTTAGGGAGACTGTGACATCAGTTTAGCAAGTTACTTGAACATCCTCATAAGGAAAACTAACGAGAGTATGTATATCGATAACCTCAGATATGCAGATGACACCACCCTTATGGCAGAAAGTGAAGAGAAACTAAAAAGCTTCTTGATGAAAGTGAAAGGGGAGAGCGAAAAAGTTGGCTTAAAGCTCAACATTCAGAAAACTAAGATCATGGCACTTGGTCCCATCACTTCATGGCAAATATATGGGGAAACAGTGTCAGACTTTATTTTCTGGGGCTCCAGAATCACTGCAGCTGGTGATTGCAGTCATGAAATTAAAAGACGCTTACTCCTTGGAAGGAAAGTTATGACCAGCCTAGACGGCATATTAAAAGCACCTGTAGCAGATTCATGTTGATGTATGGCAAAACCAATACAGTATTGTAAAGTAAAATAAAGTTAAAAAAAATTAAAAAAAAAAAGCAGAGACATTACTTTGCCAACAAAGGTCCATCTCATCAAGGCTATGGCTTTTCCAGTAGTCATGTATGGATGTGAGAGTTGGACTATAAAGAAAGCTGAGCACCGAAGAATTGATGCTTTTGAACTGTGGTGTTGGAGAAGACTCTTGAGAGTCCCTTGGACTGCAAGGAGATCCAACCAGTCCATCCTAAAGGAGATCAGTCCTGGGTGTTCATTGGAAGGAGTGATGTTGAAGCTGAAACTGCAATACTTTGGCCACCTCATGCGAAGAGCTGATTCATTTGAAAAGACCGTGATGCTGAGAGGGGTTGTGGGCAGGAGGAGAAGGGGACGACAGAGGATGTGATGGTTGGATGGCATCACCAACTCAATGGACATNTGAAACTGCAATACTTTGGCCACCTCATGCGAAGAGCTGATTCATTTGAAAAGACCGTGATGCTGAGAGGGGTTGTGGGCAGGAGGAGAAGGGGACGACAGAGGATGTGATGGTTGGATGGCATCACCAACTCAATGGACATGGGTTTGAGTAGACTCCAGGAGTTGGTGATGGACAGGGAGGCCTGTGTGCTGCGGTTCATGAGGTCACAAAGAGTCAGACACGACTGAGTGGCTGAACTAACTGAACTGACTTAATGTTTCAGGTGCAAAATAAATATTTTCCCAATGGACATCTAAATTGATATGGGGACATTGACACTTACCAAATATATTACTTTAGAAACAGAGAACTACAACTCATACTCTGTATATTAATTGCCTAGAAGAGTTTTCCAATATATCACTGATGGAGGAATGAAATCTTGAGAACAAATTGAATTAGAAAAAAAATCATAATTCTATTTGGGTAATATGCTGAAATTGCATAAACAGTGTTGCAATATTGTGCACATGCTACTTTAAAACTCTGAAGGCATGAATCACCAGGCTTCTTTGTCCTCATTTAATGTGACCAAGATCCTGAAAAAGAGATTTTATTCAACTAAAGTGATGGAGACTTAGGAAGCACACATGGCTCCGAATGAAATACGTACACACTTAACACATATATGACCATGGATATGTCATATATTTACCTTATACAGTGCTACTTGATAGCTTCATCTGTATTATGTACCTGTATTTATATGTTAAAATTTGATGGGAAATGGTGGCATAGTAGAAAAATGTATCTATACAAATCTTTTGGGACTTCCCTGGAGGTCCAGTGGTTAAGGCTTTGCTTTCTAAGACAGGGGCGAGGGCTCAATAGTCTGGGAGCTAGTCTGGGAGCTAAGACTCCATATGCCTCTCAGCCAAAAATATAAATAATAAAACAGAAGCAATATTGTAAGAAATTCAGTAAAACCTTTAAAAATAATCTACTAACAATCTCATAGGCAGGCACATTGAAATATTAACATTATATTGCATTATTTTTACTTTATAGATCTTATAGGCCTATTTTTACTTAAACTCTTCTCTTTTACTAAAAACAAATAGACACTAAACTTCTAAGTTTAATGCCAGTTTTCCTTTTATACCTCTTAGAATCATTGTGATTCACCAAGCAGTTTCCTTTAAATTATGTTCTCTCATAACTTTTGTAGAGTGGTTCCAAAACTTTGGTGAGAGTTCTGTCATTAAAAATATAAGATAGTGATGCTGCTGCTAAATTAGGCATGTGTTGTGTGCATGTGTAAATAAATAAACAGTGTAAGATGTATGTGGAGATATATATATATGTATATGTTTCATATAAATTGAAAAGATTTATAGTACACTAGAAATTACTTTCTGTATTATCATTAATACTTGTTTTAGTAAAAATGTGCTCATTTTCTATGATAGTGTAACAAATTACCACCTTTTTAGCAGGTCAAAACAATATCCATTTCTCACTTCACATTTTCCATAGGTCAGGAGTTCAGACCCAAGCTAGCTGAATCCCCTATTCAGGACTAGTATGTGGTGGTGGTTCATACGTGCTCAGCTGTGTCTGATTCTTTGTGACTCCATGGACTGTAGCCTGCCAGGCTCCTCTCTGTCCTTGGGATTTTCCAGGTAAGAATACTGCAGTGGGTTGCCATTTCCTCTTCCAGGGGAGCTTCCTGACCCAGGGATCAAACCAGTGTCTCCCATGTCTCCTGCATTGCAGGCAGATTCTTTACTTCTGAGCCCCTTCAGGACTGCACAGGTTGTAATCTGGGTGTCAGATGGATTGCTATCTCTTCTGAGGCTACAGAGTCCTCTTTCAAGCTTATGCTGTGGTTGGCAGAAATCACATCCTTAATGGCTGTTGGGCTAAGGTCCCTAGAACCTAGAGACTGCTCCTCTCCATACATGGCGTGGCCATGTGTTTCGACAAGGCTAGCTGGAGGTTATTGCTCATATCTAAAACTTCTTTTAGAGGGCTCACCTTATTAAATGAGGTTCACCCAGGATAATCTCCTTTTGATTAAAGTTAACTGCTTCAAGGCCTTAATCACATCTTCAAAACCTGTCCACCATTGCCATAAAGCATAACCAAATTGAGGCAGTGACATCATCACCTTTGCCCTATTACCATGGGTGTAACACCAGCGGCAGAGATCACAGGGTCCTCCCACACCTTACTGAGAATGACAAAGCTACTGTTGAAACACTGGTGAGGACAAGTTCATATTATTCAGAAGTCATGGGCAATCCTAGAGCAAACAAATGTGCAAAACACATTGATAAGTTGCTTTCACTTAAATACCACAGAGAAGTCATGAGTGTATACACTATGAATAATATTGGAAAATAATCTATGATTAAATGTCAAAATGAGTGGCATGTACAATAACTCAGGAAACTGATCATCTGAAATGAGTTCAAATTGTTGACAAACTGAGACAGCATATTAAAAAGCAGAGATTACTTTGCCAACAAAGGTCTATATAGTCAAAGCTATGGTTTTTCCAGTAGTCATGTATGGATGTGAGNTGATCATCTGAAATGAGTTCAAATTGTTGACAAACTGAGACAGCATATTAAAAAGCAGAGATTACTTTGCCAACAAAGGTCTATATAGTCAAAGCTATGGTTTTTCCAGTAGTCATGTATGGATGTGAGAGTTGGACCTTAAAAAGGCTGAACGCTGAATAATTGATGCTTTTGAACTGTGGTGTTGGAGAAGACTCTTGAGAGTCCCTTGAACTGGAAGGAGATCAAAGCAGTCACTCCTAAAGGAAATCCATCCTGAATATTCATTGGAAGGACTGAGGCTAAAGCTGAAACTCCAATACTTTGGCCACCTGATGTGAGGAACTGACTCATTAAAAAAGACCCTGATGCTGGGAAAGATTGAAGGCAGGAGAAGAAGCAGATCACAGAGGACGAGATGGCTAGATGGCATCACTGACTCAAGGGACATGAGTTTGAGTAAGCTCCAGGAGATGGTGAGGGACGGGAAGCCTAGCATGCTGCTGTGCATGGGGTTGCAAAGAGTCGGACACGACAGAGTGACTAAAAAACAACTAATTACTGGAGAAGGCTCTACTGAGTATGAGTTTTAAGCTGGGTTCTAAAGGATACAAAGGTTTTGCGTGAACACAGAAGAGACGTCCAGTTTATACAGCTGTTTAACATTTTTCTTAGTAGTGTAGTGTAAAGCCAGGCAAATAAGAATGTTGAATTCTACTTCTGTCACACACATCTGTGTGACTTTGGATAAGTCATTTAAACTCTCAACTTCCACTTTCCGCTTCTAAAAGAGGAATAAAAAAACACTTCACAGATGTTAATTCAGAGAATACAAAATCAAATTTTTGGATTGTTTATTCATAGAATCACAGAAAGAATTCAGTAACAAAAATATGAAAAGAGAAAGGAACTTGTAAAACTCTTAAGTGCCATAAAAACGTAGGGCACTCATATCGTAAGTTCTCCAGTGATGTTCTCTCTTTGGTTTGCTATCTCTAATTTGTTGCCATATTGTATTTGTTACAATAAATGTGTAAATAACTTTAAGATCATTCTGAAAAAAGGAAGTTTAGAAGTAAGCAGACAAATTAGCTTTTTGACTGAGAACTTCTATAATTTAATACCAGGAAAGTGAAAAACAAAAGATGGACATTTCAGAAAACATGAAGTTCAGCATGGGTGATATTTAGGGAATGGATCTGCTTTTCTTTTTAGTTTGTCATCATTCTTGTTAGTGATTGTTTTTGACATATAATTAGTAGTATATGTAATACATTTTATTGACTATGTGCATTATATTTGGAAACCAGTGATTTAAATCTTAAAAATGTGCCAAACACTAAAGGATTATGTTACCGCTATGTGTCCCATTGAATTAGAAACTTAAAGTGATTTTTTTTTCTTATGTAAGGTCTCAAAATAAAGAACTTAGTGTCGCTAAGTGATTAACTTGGCTTTTAATTCATATTTTATATTTTTGGTAAAGAAGAACAGCCAAAATAAACACTAGATTTCAATCCTGAATTTCAAACATATCTTCCACTTGATAATCATTGTAAATAAGGTGACACGGAGGACTCTGGGAATATTTATTGAATTGTGAAAGAAAATATCTGACAAAGAGTATACCTGAATCATTTTCCATTTATCATCATCACCCTGTGACAGGATATAGAAACAACTGTACTAAAATGAGGTGTTTTGTTGAGGATGAGGCTCTAGAGTATTCAAAAAAGATTTATATTTGAGTAAATAAAATTCTGCTGGAACCAGAAATTGAAGAGTATTTGAAGAAAATGCTCTGAACTATGGTAACTGATTATTCTTCATTTATAATGTCTGTTTCAAGCTGTCTCGAACATACGGTCCAAGAAATTTTGAGTCAAGACAATATACAGCTAGGGAGATACACCAACTTTTCACTTAACTGCATGTGAAATGAATTTTCAAAGTTATCTAGGTAAACTGAAACTGGTATATATTTAGTTGGCTTTCCTCTTTGATATCTCTGAACAATGTGAAAAGATGAGATTCAGAAGAAATAATAAAACCTTGAGATTGACTAGTAAGTGTTCTTTAGCCACGACTTCTGACCTATTGTGCACACGCTGGAGAATGAATCTAATTTTGAATATTCATTATAATCATGTTTTTTTTTTTAAAAAAATACATTTTAATGTCACATAGAAACAAAAGCTGTTCACGGGCCACAGCCTAGTCACTTAGGTTTACCACAGAGTGATGAAAATTCATCAAAATGTCAAGAGATCTGTATTTACCAAGTTTGATGAAGAAAATCTGACAAATACTATTTAAGATAAGTGGCATTTTTTTTCTAATTGTTTTCATATGGATGAATGAAAATCAAGTGTCCTGTTACTTTGATGAAATGCTAAATTGCTTAAAAATTCATTTTTAAACAACGGACCAGCATACAAACTGAATGTAAGATTATAGTTTTGAAACCAATGTATAGAATTTTTCTGAGTTAGGGTTGTACAATACAGCAAAGAAAGTAAAAGTGAATGTTTAAACCTGAAGTAACAGTTTTACTCTCTCTGCCATTTCCTCACAGAAAAGCAAAACAAGTAAGTATTAGGTTACACAATAGTAAGTATTTCTGTCATGGAGGATAGCTTGGACTTTCTGTTTGTGGTGGTCAAACAAAGACAAACATAAATCATTTCAGCAGATAATTCACCCCAGGAATTAAATATGTTAATACTGAAAGAAAGCCATAGATTATTTCACCAGTCCACATAGGGGGTGTTATAATTCCAAGGAAGAAAAAAATGTGCTAGGAACACGAAATACAAGACAACACAGATTAGTCTTACTGAATGCTATAAAAACAGAAAGGAATGATCAAATTCTAATCTGTACAAATCCAAATGATCAAATCCTAATCCTAATTCTCCCTACAATTTTATACGTGGGTGAATCCTTATGCATATGTGGTATTAACAGTGAAATTTAAAATCAAAAAACCACAGACTGAACTAACAAGCAGTAGAGCTGAGATTTGAACCCTGGTGCCTGTGATGGCAGGCCTCGCCTCCATGCTTGTATCTCTTCAGTCTTCCCAAAGGAAATTATGTAACATTTTAAGGAAATCCTAAAATTTGGAATTTACTGATCTATGAGCCATCATCCACTGACCTTGACTTTTTAAATTAGAAAAATATAATAGAATGAAAACAGTTAACCACTTCTGAGTTGACTATCAGTCTTGATATAGATTTCCTCACACTCAAGTACATATCATTCCTTTCTAAGACATTTGCAGTTTTGCACACTGAGCAAGAGCCATCATCAGATGCCAGTCAATTTCTACATTTACAGACTCTTCCTAGGCCATCTCAGGAGGACAGCCATATATCTAACTTCATTTATGTTAAAGATTTCAGAAGAAAGCTGCTTTTATTATACCTTCATTAACTAATTCCAATGTTTTTTGGTGAATAACCCATCCTTTCGAAACAAAAATAATTCTCACATGCAATGTAAACTTAGTTTATCTACAGTCTTTGAACTGAAACACTTTTATAGCGTGTGAGGAGGCACAAATTAAAAATACACTGAAAGACAAGCATCAACCAGGAGAGTCTCAGGAAAACTAGGAAGCACAGTCAGAGGAAGAGTCAGGTAAAGAGATGGTGGGTCCACCTTCACCCTTCCAGCAGCAAATATTATTTCCAAAGTTGACTAACTTCCATTAGTTTAAGATAACAAGTTGACCAATAACTACATGTATACACATTAAAATATAAGGAATTAAATTCATAAAATTAAATTAATTACATTCACATAAGATGAAGTTACCCATTTTTCCAGTTATCAGAACATTTCACAAATGAATTCTACCTCCTTTTCTGTTCCAGTGCTGCATTCAGACACTGGGAGGAAGAGACAGAAAGTAAACACACAATTCTGTGACAACAATAATTAGGCTAGGGTTTGAGTTGTCTGTCTACCCTAATACTGACCTTTTTCCTATCAGGTAACTTAATAGTTTAAAATGGGAAAGTTGCAAATGATTTTTGATCCTCAAACTTCTAATTAAGATTTTCCTGGTGGCATAGTGGATAGGAATCCACCTGCCAATGACCTAGATTTGATCCTTGGTCTGGAAAGGAGCCACATGCCACAGAGTGATTAAGCCCATGGGCCACAATTTCTGAGCCCATGTGCTGCAGCTACTGAAGCCTGCAGGCCTAGAGCCTGTGCTCTACAAGAGAATCCACTGCAATGACAGGCCCTCACACAGCAGTAAACTAGGCCCTGCTCACGGCAACTAGAGAAAGACCGTGCAGCACCCATGACCCAGTGCAATCAAAAAAAAAAAAAGGAGAGATTTAAAAGGTCATATATAAAAATTCCAATAAAATTAAAATATTTACCCTTGTGATTATTTACTATTATTAATAGGAATACTATTACTATTATATTATTGTATTATTATGTTGTATTTAGTAGGTAGTTTATAATGGCATTTTTTAGATAAAATAATCACTTTTCCATCATTTCTGTACCAATCATTTTACAAGTTATCTAGAATGGGCAATGAAGAGTTATACAATGCATAACCAAGTCTTTGGTCAAAATTTCAAATTTATGAATAAAAATAATAACTTGGGCAGTTAATTTATTAGCTTCTCTCTGCTAATAAAGCAGTCCTTTGTCACTCGAGCAAGGGATTTTCATGGTTGAAGCAACGTAGCCTCTCCTAATTGCCTCAGTCAGTCTGAGAGAACAAAAAAATTGCATAAAGGATGAACTACCTATGGTCCAACTCTTGTACAATCAGGAAGCTGAAAGGAAAGTGGGCATGGCACACAGGGTTGAGCAGCCTACTGGGATTAGACCAATAACATAATAGAAATAAAGAGTGGTGCACACATACAGCAGAATGAAATCCTAGAAGGTGTACAATTTGGGGAAACTGAAAATGAGCATAGAGACTTTTGTAAGAAAAGAAACTAGGTCCTATAGAAAGTGATTATGATTAAGCTGGTATCTACTTTTAGAGGATGTCAGTAAGTTCCCTGCAATGCTAAGGGCATAACTACAGTGGAGGTCTCTCTATGTCCAATCTATACCTCTTCCTTTTAGTCCACAGAATCTGAGCTTTTTTCCATATGTGGACACTGAGCCTAGGTCAGCATAAAATTTCTTTTCTCTGCCAATAGTTATTGGTTTAGAGAAGGGCATGTGACATATCCAGGCCAATGAAAAGTCCTCTCAGGGCTTTTTGCCAGAAGTTAGGGGAAAGAGACTATCTCTCTTATGCTGATTCCCTGAGTGCTAGGGTTCACATCAGTGTGAATCCTCTATGAGAGAAAATCTGTTTTGAAATAAAACCAATGAACAACCAAAGAGGAGAGAGACAAATCAGCCCGCTCCTTCTTTGCTTACATAAGTTTGAGTTTTTGTCACTTGCTGCCTACAGGGCTCTATGAAGTAGTGAAGTGAAAGTATTAGTTGCTCAGTCACATCCAACTCTGGCAACTCTACAGACTGTAGCCCGCCAGTCTCCTCTGTCGATGGGATTCTCCAAGCAAGAATACTGGAGTGAGTTGCCATGCCCTTCTCCAGGGTATCTTCCCTGACCCAGGGATCAAACCCAGGTCTCCTGTATTGAAGGCAGATTCTTTACTGCCTGAGCCACCAGGGAAACCCAAAGGGCCTTATACTTCCCATGAATTAATGTTGGACTGAGGCACTTAAACCAAACATGTTTATATTACATTTTGTATAAACCTGAGCATCATGGTTTGGGGGCTTTGAAGCTCGTTTTCTTCTTATTTTAATACACAAGATCTTCCTTCTGAGACTGCCCTTCTCCAGGAAAACAGCAATGGGCCCCCAGAGCCAGGTAAGAGTCCAGTACCCAGGCTCTGTCATCCAAGGCTCTGGCTGTGGCTTCCTCCTACAGGGAATGGAGGCGATTGNAAAAAAATACATTTTAATGTCACATAGAAACAAAAGCTGTTCACGGGCCACAGCCTAGTCACTTAGGTTTACCACAGAGTGATGAAAATTCATCAAAATGTCAAGAGATCTGTATTTACCAAGTTTGATGAAGAAAATCTGACAAATACTATTTAAGATAAGTGGCATTTTTTTTCTAATTGTTTTCATATGGATGAATGAAAATCAAGTGTCCTGTTACTTTGATGAAATGCTAAATTGCTTAAAAATTCATTTTTAAACAACGGACCAGCATACAAACTGAATGTAAGATTATAGTTTTGAAACCAATGTATAGAATTTTTCTGAGTTAGGGTTGTACAATACAGCAAAGAAAGTAAAAGTGAATGTTTAAACCTGAAGTAACAGTTTTACTCTCTCTGCCATTTCCTCACAGAAAAGCAAAACAAGTAAGTATTAGGTTACACAATAGTAAGTATTTCTGTCATGGAGGATAGCTTGGACTTTCTGTTTGTGGTGGTCAAACAAAGACAAACATAAATCATTTCAGCAGATAATTCACCCCAGGAATTAAATATGTTAATACTGAAAGAAAGCCATAGATTATTTCACCAGTCCACATAGGGGGTGTTATAATTCCAAGGAAGAAAAAAATGTGCTAGGAACACGAAATACAAGACAACACAGATTAGTCTTACTGAATGCTATAAAAACAGAAAGGAATGATCAAATTCTAATCTGTACAAATCCAAATGATCAAATCCTAATCCTAATTCTCCCTACAATTTTATACGTGGGTGAATCCTTATGCATATGTGGTATTAACAGTGAAATTTAAAATCAAAAAACCACAGACTGAACTAACAAGCAGTAGAGCTGAGATTTGAACCCTGGTGCCTGTGATGGCAGGCCTCGCCTCCATGCTTGTATCTCTTCAGTCTTCCCAAAGGAAATTATGTAACATTTTAAGGAAATCCTAAAATTTGGAATTTACTGATCTATGAGCCATCATCCACTGATCTTGACTTTTTAAATTAGAAAAATATAATAGAATGAAAACAGTTAACCACTTCTGAGTTGACTATCAGTCTTGATATAGATTTCCTCACACTCAAGTACATATCATTCCTTTCTAAGACATTTGCAGTTTTGCACACTGAGCAAGAGCCATCATCAGATGCCAGTCAATTTCTACATTTACAGACTCTTCCTAGGCCATCTCAGGAGGACAGCCATATATCTAACTTCATTTATGTTAAAGATTTCAGAAGAAAGCTGCTTTTATTATACCTTCATTAACTAATTCCAATGTTTTTTGGTGAATAACCCATCCTTTCGAAACAAAAATAATTCTCACATGCAATGTAAACTTAGTTTATCTACAGTCTTTGAACTGAAACACTTTTATAGCGTGTGAGGAGGCACAAATTAAAAATACACTGAAAGACAAGCATCAACCAGGAGAGTCTCAGGAAAACTAGGAAGCACAGTCAGAGGAAGAGTCAGGGAAAGAGATGGTGGGTCCACCTTCACCCTTCCAGCAGCAAATATTATTTCCAAAGCTGACTAACTTCCATTAGTTTAAGATAACAAGTTGACCAATAACTACATGTATACACATTAAAATATAAGGAATTAAATTCATAAAATTAAATTAATTACATTCACATAAGATGAAGTTACCCATTTTTCCAGTTATCAGAACATTTCACAAATGAATTCTACCTCCTTTTCTGTTCCAGTGCTGCATTCAGACACTGGGAGGAAGAGACAGAAAGTAAACACACAATTCTGTGACAACAATAATTAGGCTAGGGTTTGAGTTGTCTGTCTACCCTAATACTGACCTTTTTCCTATCAGGTAACTTAATAGTTTAAAATGGGAAAGTTGCAAATGATTTTTGATCCTCAAACTTCTAATTAAGATTTTCCTGGTGGCATAGTGGATAGGAATCCACCTGCCAATGACCTAGATTTGATCCTTGGTCTGGAAAGGAGCCACATGCCACAGAGTGATTAAGCCCATGGGCCACAATTTCTGAGCCCATGTGCTGCAGCTACTGAAGCCTGCAGGCCTAGAGCCTGTGCTCTACAAGAGAATCCACTGCAATGACAGGCCCTCACACAGCAGTAAACTAGGCCCTGCTCACGGCAACTAGAGAAAGACCGTGCAGCAACCATGACCCAGTGCAATCAAAAAAAAAAAAAGGAGAGATTTAAAAGGTCATATATAAAAATTCCAATAAAATTAAAATATTTACCCTTGTGATTATTTACTATTATTAATAGGAATACTATTACTATTATATTATTGTATTATTATGTTGTATTTAGTAGGTAGTTTATAATGGCATTTTTTAGATAAAATAATCACTTTTCCATCATTTCTGTACCAATCATTTTACAAGTTATCTAGAATGGGCAATGAAGAGTTATACAATGCATAACCAAGTCTTTGGTCAAAATTTCAAATTTATGAATAAAAATAATAACTTGGGCAGTTAATTTATTAGCTTCTCTCTGCTAATAAAGCAGTCCTTTGTCACTCGAGCAAGGGATTTTCATGGTTGAAGCAACGTAGCCTCTCCTAATTGCCTCAGTCAGTCTGAGAGAACAAAAAAATTGCATAAAGGATGAACTACCTATGGTCCAACTCTTGTACAATCAGGAAGCTGAAAGGAAAGTGGGCATGGCACACAGGGTTGAGCAGCCTACTGGGATTAGACCAATAACATAATAGAAATAAAGAGTGGTGCACACATACAGCAGAATGAAATCCTAGAAGGTGTACAATTTGGGGAAACTGAAAATGAGCATAGAGACTTTTGTAAGAAAAGAAACTAGGTCCTATAGAAAGTGATTATGATTAAGCTGGTATCTACTTTTAGAGGATGTCAGTAAGTTCCCTGCAATGCTAAGGGCATAACTACAGTGGAGGTCTCTCTATGTCCAATCTATACCTCTTCCTTTTAGTCCACAGAATCTGAGCTTTTTTCCATATGTGGACACTGAGCCTAGGTCAGCATAAAATTTCTTTTCTCTGCCAATAGTTATTGGTTTAGAGAAGGGCATGTGACATATCCAGGCCAATGAAAAGTCCTCTCAGGGCTTTTTGCCAGAAGTTAGGGGAAAGAGACTATCTCTCTTATGCTGATTCCCTGAGTGCTAGGGTTCACATCAGTGTGAATCCTCTATGAGAGAAAATCTGTTTTGAAATAAAACCAATGAACAACCAAAGAGGAGAGAGACAAATCAGCCCGCTCCTTCTTTGCTTACATAAGTTTGAGTTTTTGTCACTTGCTGCCTACAGGGCTCTATGAAGTAGTGAAGTGAAAGTATTAGTTGCTCAGTCACATCCAACTCTGGCAACTCTACAGACTGTAGCCCGCCAGTCTCCTCTGTCGATGGGATTCTCCAAGCAAGAATACTGGAGTGAGTTGCCATGCCCTTCTCCAGGGTATCTTCCCTGACCCAGGGATCAAACCCAGGTCTCCTGTATTGAAGGCAGATTCTTTACTGCCTGAGCCACCAGGGAAACCCAAAGGGCCTTATACTTCCCATGAATTAATGTTGGACTGAGGCACTTAAACCAAACATGTTTATATTACATTTTGTATAAACCTGAGCATCATGGTTTGGGGGCTTTGAAGCTCGTTTTCTTCTTATTTTAATACACAAGATCTTCCTTCTGAGACTGCCCTTCTCCAGGAAAACAGCAATGGGCCCCCAGAGCCAGGTAAGAGTCCAGTACCCAGGCTCTGTCATCCAAGGCTCTGGCTGTGGCTTCCTCCTACAGGGAATGGAGGCGATTGAGCCCTGTGCAAAGTCCTTGCATGGATGCGGGTGCCGCACCTAAGTACAGCAAACGCCTCTCACCAGGTGAATCCATAACTTGTCAGAAGTTTCTTCTTCTGTAGTACTATGACCCTAGAAATCTCTTTTTGTTTAAAGTCTCAGTCCATTCACTTTTGTACTTTTAAAACCCAACTCCATTAACCCCCTTATTTTTCCCTGTAAAACATGGCAAAGAAAGTGAAAGTGAAGTTGCTCAGTTGTGTCTGACTCTTTGTGACCCCATGGACTGTAGCCTNGAACAAAGCTAAATCCTGGTAAACTTGTATTGCCCCTGTGTACTTTAGCACCTAGCTTGGGGACTGGGCACATACCTAATGTTTAAGAAGCTCCCAAATTTTATTATGCATTCAAATCTGAGAAGCTTCCCAGAATATGGACTCTGATTCATTAGGTCTGGGGTGGCCCAGACACTTGCATTTCTAACAAGCTCTGGGACACACCAATGCTGCCTGTTTGAAGACCATATTTATTAGATGATTGCTTACTGAATTTATTGGTTGACTGATTGACTAACTACACTTGGAAGAAAAGCTAATGGTTAGAATTCTCATTAAGTCATACCCAATTTGGATCAATCTGAACTGAAAATTATTTAACACATTCAAATAAATGTGTAATATAAATTTCCTTAGGGAATTAAGGTGATTCAGGTATGTATAACAGTATTCTGGTCATATTCTAGGTTAAAAAGTATTGGAGAGAACAGATTTTAGCGGCATTTTTGGTGTTACTATTTTTCTAGTGGTTGTTAGTATCACTCTGTAATTGTGGATTTTAGAGAGCAGAAACCACAAGGTGATGGTAGTGTTGCTGCTGTTGTTTATCCTGTACAGAAGCACCTGTAGAAATTTTATAATATACAGACAATGTGTCTTATCCCTTGACAATACAGTAAGCATTCTAGTATCTAGATTAAAAAAAAAAATCACCCCAGAAATTCCTATGTTTAGCTCTGTTTTGGAGCCACATGTATATTTAAGTAAGGAAGACAAAGAGCGTGTCATGATGTGCAGCTACTGGCTCCCTTAAAGGGTGCGTGGCTCCTTTATATTTGTCCTCAGTGCTTATAATCTGGAATTTCCCACCTACTCTCAGAAGAATATTGTTTTCTTACTTTTTCACATTGGTCAATCCCAGCTCAAAAGTTTTCCTAGGTATTTTCCCTGCCTCTATCTTCTAAAGAAATCCCCTGAATGAGTTTGTGTCATCATGCATTTTACTTTTACAACAATCATCAAGTAAAATAATTATCAATCTTTAATTGTGAATGCATTTTTGTACCTTTCCCCTTGGAAAGTTAACTCAGTATGGCTAGCCACTAGTAATTGTCCATCATCATCATATCCTCACATTTGACTGAGTTGCTTGGTGTTCAATAAAAGGTTTGCTAAACAAAGTCATTCAAGTCTTCAGTTTTCCTCATTTGGATTACCAGTGCTTTGTGTGTGTATATTCTTTTTCTGCTCACTTCACTGTCACATGTTATCTGCTAGAATTTGCAAGCATACATGTTACATCCATCCAATCATTTTTCATTGAGTTATTAAACTTTCACATGGCACTAGTGAAAGTGGAGTGCATTGGCACTCCTGCCAGTGTAGGAGACAGCATGGAGATTGTACCATGTAAGCATGAATTACCATAGGTAAAACAGATAGCCAATAGGGATTTGCTGTATGACTCAGGGAACTCAGATCGGGGCTCTGTAACAACCTAGAAGAGCAGGGTGGGAAGGGTGGTTTAAAAGGGAGAGGATATATGTATACCTATGGCTGATTCATATTGATGTTTGGAAAAATCAACACAATACCATAAGGCAATTATCTTTCAGTTAAAAGTAAATAAATAAATAGAGACGTTGGTTTTATCCCTGGGTGGGGAAGATCCCCTGGAGGAGGGTATGGCAAACCACTCCAGTATTCTTGCCTGGAGAATTCTCATCAACAGAGGAACCTGGCAAGCTGCAGTCTATAAGGTCTCAGAGTCACACATGACTGAATTGACTTAGCACGCACATATACCCATGGCTGTGATAAAGGCTAGAAAATAAGACTTACGTGGTCTTTGACACAGGAATATTATAGTCTGGTCACAGGTTATAATTAAACAGACCATTACATTATATTTGCCAAATATATTTTAGAATAAAAATTAAAAGAAAAACCTTTAAAGGGCACAACTAAAGAAAACAAATCTAAAGAAAATTTGCTAATAAAAATATATTATTTATAGAGATACAAAGAAGCACTGCAAAGCTAAAAAAAAAATCAAGTTTTGAACTTTGTAATTTACTAAACTGCAAACTCCTTGAAGGCAGAAGCAGTGTCAATGAATAATTTCTAAACAGCATGAAATCTGAATTTTTAGAATACATGCTATTTGACATTATTATCTGTTAGAATTTTTAATACTTCTAGCAATCAATAGACATTGCTGCAGGTTACTAAGGCAAAGCAATTTGTTCATTTGGTTATTTTATGTAGATTAGTCTTGAGTTCTTATTTAGACAGTCCATTTGACTTTATCACAATCCATGTATTTTTATGGTTTTTGATGATAGTTACCACTAAACTTGAACTCTACATATCTAACTACTCAAATGTTGATTATCAGTATGAAGTGATGAGAAAAAAAAATGAGGTCTGCAATTACAGAGTCCCAGGTTGGGATTTTATCTTGGCCACTGCTCTGAGACTAGAGGAAAATTTATTAACCTCTTTGGATTCCAGCTACTTATTCTGTGAAATGAAACAATAAGCCAAGAATCAGCAATAATTTATGAAGAAGATTTGGTGCTCATTACCTGGTGGGCTGCAGTCCATAGGGTCGCTGAGGGTCAGACACGACTGAGCGACTTCACTTTCACTTTTCACTTTCATGCATTGGAGAAGGAAATGGCAACCCACTCCACTGTTCTTGCCTGGAATCCCAAGGACAGGGGAGCCTGGTGGGCTGCCGTCTATGGGGTCACACAGAGTCGGACATGACTGAAGTGACTTAGCAGCAGCAGCAGGTGTTCAGTAAATGGTAAACTATTGTTACTAGAATAATATCATGATTCTAAGAAGGATGACATAAATGACAGAATGACTTAGGATGAATTAATTACACATTAATATAATTAAATTTTGAATGAAGGTCACAATTCTTTCTAAAATATATTCTATAAATAAGAGTAAATATAGCACTGCTAAGTCGCTAAGTCGCTTCAGTCGTGTCCGACTCTGTGTGACCCCAGAGACGGCAGCTCACCAGGCTCCCCCGTCCCTGGGATCCCAGGCAAGAACACTGGGGTGGGTTGCCATTTCCTTCTCCAATGCATGAAAGTGAAAAGTGAAAGTGAAGTCGCTCAGTCATGTCCAACTCCCAGCACTATATATATATATGCAATTATTTAAAATAGTATAAGGACATAAATGGTGAGAGTAAATTAATGGTATCTGTTAGTTACTTAAAACAAGAATTTCCCCTTTAAATATTTGATATATTGACTATTTATTTGTTTAGAAAAGTGACTAAGTGAAATATAACTGTTGCTATGATAACTCTTTAATCTGTTATAATATGCAATCCTCTTTGAAGGATTAAACAGGCTCCCCAAAATGTATGTGTATGTACATGTATTTATGTCTATACACATGTATGTATGTTGTGCTAAGTCATGTCAGTTGTGTCCAACTCTTTGCGACCCTGTGGCCTGTAGCCCACTAAGCTCCTCTGTTCACAGGCTTCTCCAGGCAGGAATACTGGAGTGGTTGCCATGCCCTCCTCCATATGCATATATACATGCATACAAATAAAGGCATATACATATGTATTAGTCTATAGCAAAATGACAGTTATTTTACACATTGCACATAGGAGTATGTTAAATTAGGACATATCAGAGATATCAGGTTTTTTTTTAATTAATTGAGTTGTCAAAGTGTTTTAATTAAGGACAGATGAGTGAACTTCATTATAATGTCATTCATCATCTTGAACAATTTTCTTAAGAATTTCACATTGAATCTAAATCCCAAACACACTTTTCAAGGTAATTATCCTTTAAATATTAAATATTGAATATTTTGCATTAAAATCTAGAGCTAATTCATTCAAACTCTTTTAGAGGTAGCAGTGTATTTCTGTAACTGTATTCAGGGTAACTTAGATTTACAAACAAGCTTCTGAAAGTTCCCCCCACCCCGCCCTTAAAAACCAAGAAGTTTGGATTATTCTTGAGGCATCTTATTAACTGAAACCAAAAAAATTGATTTTATTCCAATTCTGTACCAGTAACTCTCTTCTGAACTTTGAGCCCCGACCAACTCCCCACAGGATATTGTGCTTCTGAACTCTGCCAAGAACTTGAGTGGTGATGGAGGCCTTTCCAGTTCACAGCTACATCATAGCCATTTGCTTATACCTTGTAGAGGGAAGTTACTGTCTAGTTCTGATAAGAGTTAATTGTAAAGGTGAGTTATTTGGAAACTCTTTTCTAGCTTTAAATGTCATCTAGCATTTTTGGATGAGAAATGTAATTTTTTAATTAAAAATAAAATAAAATTCACGTATGTTAAAGTATTATAAAAGATTGGTTTCCTCCTTAGCAGAATGTAGGCTCTGGCAGAAATACGGTTTCAGGTGTGGGTGTAGGAGGGGAACCAAACTTGGATGAAACGGGATTTTATCTTCCTGGGGTGGGCTGCCAGTTAAATTTCTGCAAATAGCAATGTCATAAAGCATGATTTTAGAGAAAGACCATGTGCTTTCTAGAGTAGCAATTGGGAGAAAAACAAAATTACAAGAAGGCTAAATGTAAAAAGCAAGATTTCTCCTCACCCACCTGAATTCTTGCAAAACAAAAGTGCATTTTAAAAATATGCTTTGTTGCAATACCTATTCAAAATCAGAAAACAACACCATGAATCTTAAAAGTTTCAAGAGGGCTTGGCTGATGAACTCTACACTCTGAGTATTAGGATATAAAGGTTAATTAAAGAAAGGACAAGTTCTCTGTTTCCCTAACGTGGCAAAGGAAGACCCGTTAGCAATGCCATATACAAAGCTGAACAGCAATTAGAGAGAATCAAAAAACAGGCACACAAAATGGAACCTTTGGCAAACCTAAAGACAGATTCTACCTTAGCATCTGTCGTTATGTTACAAACACCGAAAAACCTTACGTTTCTGATTTATGCTTCTTGCTCCACCCTCCCACACATACACACTCTTTGCCTCTACATTCCCACCTTAGCAGGGTTTTGTAGGAAAACTGAAATGAAAAGAGTTGCTGTGAAAGGATATAATCTGAGGTGAGAGAAGGGAAATGACCCTGTTTGAACAATGAAGAACAATATAAAGAAAACCAAGGTTTAGTAGTAAATAGAAGTAGTTTGCCCATTATGAGTTTGAGGTACAAGAAGTGGGAGGAACCTGACTTTATATCCATAAAATTCCTGGCATCATTACTTTGCTGTTCTCTTACAAACAATCAATGGTCCTCTAGGTGTTTCATGAGAATCAGTCATACTTCAAACTCTGTAATTCAGTGAACTTCCTGTTTATTTATTGTCTGTCTTCCATACGATGCTACCCAGACTAAGTTTTTCTTTTTTCTCTTTCATTTGTCAGTATTTTTTTTTAACTCTCCTGAGTCATTTTTAACACACAGTTAGGAATTTTTCCAGCCACTTGAAAATTCTATACTCTTTTCCTGCCATTTAAAATACAGTATTACAGTAAATCACTGCTACTGGGAAGAACATCCTGACTTGATCAGTGCAACCATGGTGTAAAGTGTGATAGACAGAATTCAAACACTAAGAAGACAGTCTCTAGTTTTCCTATACCATTCTTTAGTTAAAGATAAGTAGTAGGCTAACTGTATTTAAGATATCAGAAATATACTTGTATATATAGGGTATTACTAATTTTTAGCTGTGACAATTTCACACAGAAACCCTTTTGTTGGAAACTGAATTTCTCATGTAGTAATTAGCTGTGGAATATTACCCCAAACAGGTGTCTGTAGCCTGTCAAAGTCAGAACAGGTGATTTAGAATTAGCGTATTAAAAGAACTGTGAATTAGCGAAGCAAAAACGTGTTAATTTCTTGTTCCATCTGTTAATATGAATTCACTGCCAAATATTTTACTTTGTAGAACTGTGCTGGGATTGGCAAGAACATACACTATAAAAAAAGTTTAAAGGCCTGAATGTTTAAAAATCATGACATACGTTACTGCAAAAATAACTTCTACATTTTGAGCATGCTTTTTTTCTTTTTTATCTTTGAAAAAATAACCGCAGAGATTGCCATATAATATAGAAAGTTAACTAAAGAAAACATACGATCAAATGTTAGACCTTTAAAACAAAAATTGGAAGAAAATGTTATTCAAGAATGTTTGATTATAAATGAAGACTAATTCTTCAGTGCTACTTCTCAGATGTATCTGAGAACTACTTTGAATTGCTGAAAGATATAGAGAAAATATCTGCTGCTACCACACAGCTCATATCCTATAATATCTTCTTACACACAGATGCCATTATAGAAAGAGAGATCATTTTTTTCTCCCCAAATACTGTAATCCTTTAAAAGATTATGGTGCAATTTAGGTCACTAAACCACAATCTCTGTATAATACTTAAATCTATTCTTCATTAGCTTAGTTTTATTTCTTCCCCCATATTTTCCTTGCATGGAAAAAAAAAATCAAAAGACATTATACCTTTAACTCCATGAGTATGTGTGTAGTTGTGTATGCTGGTAGTAGCAACAGAGGGTGGTGAGCAGGAAAAGAGGAAAGACCCATAATAAAACAAAGACAATTTGTATGGGTATCCCCATTCCAAAACACGAGGGGCTGGGCTTCAATTGGACACTTTTTTATTCTGAAAACCTTGAGAAAATCTAGAGTACTGAACTATTGAACCTGTTTACCATCTTTGGATCTCTTTTCTTTGCATGCAGATCCATGGGAAAAGAAAGGAATTTGAAGTGAATTGAAATTTGTGAGCTTAGACATATGCTAGAGTACAGTTAAGTTGAGTTACTTTTTCCATGCTGCTGAATTGGGTCCTGAATG
This sequence comes from Neotragus pygmaeus, assembly GCA_006410875.1. Classification (NCBI taxonomy): domain Eukaryota; kingdom Metazoa; phylum Chordata; class Mammalia; order Artiodactyla; family Bovidae; genus Neotragus; species Neotragus pygmaeus. Next base: position 122,421 of record SJYV01053924.1, on the reverse strand, counting down.
AGGCAGTTTTGTGACTTAAACAGATTTCACTAATTTTCCTTCCTTGCACATTTAAAAAACAAACCACACTCTCCCATATTGCTGTTTGGGTTTTAACCGAGTGAAGGCATGCACACCCAATTACTATAAGCACTTTAAGTAAAGCTTAAAGATATGCAGCATGTTCTTAACTGCAAATGATATGATAGGTAGTGTCTTTCCCCTTGAGTTTTATGTCACATCCAAGAGATTAATCCTCTCATGAATCATCCATAATGACTAGAATAATTTGGGGAAACTGAATGAAATTTTTCAAATTATTTATATCATGAACTCATAAGAACATGAATGGTGGGTTACACAAATACACACCATGCTTACAAAAGATAAATACAAAAAAGGGAGGGGTGAGGGCTAAGTTTATGGAACTGACACACTGTGGCATTATTACTTCACTGTAACAGCTAATGAAACACATAAGGGAAATGTATTGTTTCTAACATTTGAATGGAAAAATAATGACATTTTTGTATAACTTAGAACACAAGTACCAAAATCTTTAATGATGCAAGATGCCCATATTATATGAAGTTCATAATACTTTAAGAAAAAAATAACAATTCTTTAAAATATCCAGAGATTTTTTTTTCCTATTCAGAGCACACAGACTGAGCATAAGTTTTATAATTCTTTCTAAACATGTTCTCAAACAAAAGACAATACTCTATTTCCCATACTGTTTAAGAAATATGGTGGTGTTGTATAGGAATTGATGAAATATTTCCAAAATTCTATACCATCAAGCTAAAAATTCATATGAAACTATATAATACATAAAACATTTTATGGAGTTTTAAATTATACAGTATATTAAAGTGTTAGTTGACTTATCTGAAAAGACATTTTTGGTATGTAAATAAAAATGCAAAGAGAAGAACCTGTCAGAAAGTAAATAAAGTATGTAAATTAAATAAAAGGTAAGGCAGCTACACTTTTTATATAAATAACTGTGTTAACAGAGCTTTATGCATATTACAGTATATTCAGATGCAGAGCTTTTGCAAAAATAAATTCATTGCTCCTCTCCAAAGGATGGATTAAAACAATTTATTTTATAAAATTTGGATAGATAGGATAAGAAATGTAATAGCCATCCATGGAAAATAAATATAAAAATTATTCAAGCTCCATCTACTTTATGTTAGTAATGAGATGCACTTCATTCAAATTCCTTTCAATTGAAACAGTGCTGAGGAAGCAAAAACATGATTCTGTAGGAAATGATTTCTAATCTTCATGATAACATACCGATATAATACAATTATTTACAATTGACTAAGAGTTAATTTCAATAGTATAACATCTTTCTTGCAAAAACGTCAGTCTTTATTGATGAAACAAACTAAGAATAAAACATTTTTACTTGTAGTATTACAGTGCTGTTTTTCATTCTGTTAACCAAAACAACACAGTAATACTGTAAACAAAAAAATAACATCAGACTGCTTGTGTTTGCATGATTTTCATCAAGAACCATAAGCAATGGAATGAAGTACATTAGCTTTAATTTTGAAAAACACTCAGTTCTTTTAGATGCCAGTCATGCTGTATTCAGAATAAGAAGTCACTGATGGGATAATTGTGTTATCTATTATGTCATGGAAGTACATAAAATTAATAATTGATAATTATTGATCTCATATATTCAAGGTACAACAAAAGTACATAGTATGTGACAGACAACACTATCTGCATGGGCACACACTTAAACACACACATATATACACACCTGATCATATATACAAAATTTTCTCAAATGAGGTCTAATTGTCTCTAGACAGTTTAGCTGCTGCAACTTGAAGAAAAGGGCTACTGATATCTAGTGGGTAAAAGCCAGAGATGCCGCTGAATCACCTATAAGATACAGGACATCTCTCACAATAAAGAAGTATCTAGTCTAAAATGTAACTATGCTTATGTTGAGAAACCTGGGTATATACCTAGAGCCTTTTTTTTTTTTTTTTTTGCTATCATCTGCTTTCTTTGAGTAGAGAAATATCAAGTATTAATACTTACATCAACTAACTCTCACTGACCATTAGACTGGTTAAATCAGACCACTACGATCAGAGCTTCCCTAGTGGCTTAGATGGTAAAGAATACACCTGCAATGCAGGAGACCTGGGTTTGCTCCCTGTGTTGGAAAGATCCCCTGGAGAAAGGAAAGGCTACCCACTCCAGCATTTTGGCCTGGAAAAGTCCATGGACTGTATAGTCCATGGGGTGGCAAAGAGTCAGACACAATTGAGCGACTTTCACTTTCACTTCACCATCACACAGGAATAGGATCCACTCTTAACTTTTATTTATGGAATGTACACTCTGTGCCAGACCTTGGTGTGCTCATAGTTCTAGAATGAGGTGGCACCTGTCTAGTCCACTTACCTCACTTAAGGTTTGGTGAATAACTGTACTAGTAAGCAAAGTGACTTGCCCATATTCACTTTGGCCAGACTGGGTTTGAACTGATTTTTCTTGACTCTGAGATTCCAGAAAAATCTTTTGTACACTGAAACCTTTGCTCTTAGCAGTCAACAACTGGGAATGTCAGTCAACTGTGGGTGTTTTCCTATATAATACCTAAAATCCAAACTTGCTCTGGCTGCTTTGAATAGGCTATTTGTATTAAATTTTCAGATATATAGATAGAGTAGGAAGGAATAAGGTTGATTCGTTTAGGAATACGTTTATTAGATTTAGTTAGCTAAGCAAATCTTCTTTGAGTTGTATTTAATATTATATATTAATTTTCTACTAAGGATCTTTAAAAGAAACTACAAAATGAAAATTCTTTTGGCACTACTCNTACTTACTAGCAGCTACCTTTTGGTATATTCTTTTACTTCTGTCTTCAATGCTTCTCCATTCTTTTTACATGTTTAAATACAACTCGTCCTTGAAAGCTTAAAATACCCTTTATTCCATGTAACCTTGCTTGATTCCTCCCTTCACCAGTGCCATCACATGAGTTATCTCCTCCCAGTAGCTCCCAGAGTACTAAGACAGTTGCCTTAGAACCTTGTGCTGTGCTTTATTACTAGAGAGGTCTTATCTCTGACTTCAGTCTTTAAGTTTTTGAGGACAAGTGCTTTGCCAGCTCCATCCATGAACATTTCCAGAGTGCCTCATTTGGCCTTGTGCATAGCAGATGCTCAGGACACCTCCTGAAGTGGCCTGGCTGGTGAGATGTGAGCTCCTGTCCCTGGTCATCTTCAACAGAGTGCTGAAGTCAATCTTTTGGGGATAAATTCCTGCATTAAGTGGAAGGTATATTAAATAACTTAGAAGTTATTTCTTGTTTCTTTCTGAGATTCTATGTTATTTATAGCATAATTTTATACTTATTTTTTATTTTTTTCACATCATTGTTGAAACATGACTTTATACATCTGACAAAAAAAAAGTCCTTAATGAATTTCTGGCTCTTAAGTATCTAGATGTCTCTGCGGCTGCTGCTAAGTCACTTCAGTCTTGTCCGACTCTGTGCTACCCCATAGACAGCAGCCCACCAGAATCCCCATCCCTGGGATTCTCCAGACAAGAACACTGGAGTGGGTTGCCATTTCCTTCTCCAATGCATGAAAGTGAAAAGTGAAAGTGAAGTCACTCAGTTGTGTTCGACTCTTTGCAACCCCATGGACTGCAGCCCACCAGGCTCCTCCATCCATGGTATTTTCCAGGCAAGAGTACTGGAGTGGGGTGCCATTGCCTTTTCTGAGATGTCTCTGGCTAGACAGAAATGC
>SJYV01053924.1:31274-114003 GCA_006410875.1 Neotragus pygmaeus | reverse complement strand
CAGGGGGTTGCAAAGAGTCAGACACAACTGAAGCAACTTATCACATATACTTATATTAAATTGCTGCCTTCCTTTAAAAGCCTTGGCATTTAAATTTATCCTCAATTGCAAAATGAAAGGCCTTTTATTATTTGAAACAGTTTAGAGATAAGAGGCAAAATTTGAATATGGTTCCCAAGATTCCAGCCCCCTGGTATGGATGCCCGGTATAATTGACTTTTAAGTGTGGACAGAACCTGAGATATGATACAATACAACTCCTGTGGTTAGAATTTGTTAGATGGCAAAGGTAAGAGATTTTGCAGATATATTTAAGGCCACAAATTCACTGACTGAGTCAATCAAGTGCTGATTATCCTGGGTGGACCTGACCTAGCTACTTATCAAATCTACCCTTTAAAATATTATCAGCCCTCCACCTGAAAAGAAAGACTAAAAACAGGGAAGATATTCTCATATGGCTTTGAAGATGCAGAAAGAAATGTTATGAGTTACCCCAAAACTCAGGACCTCAGTCTATAACTACAAGCAACTGAATTCTGGCAATGAGCCTCAAGTGACATTATAGTCCCTATGGATATCACAATAAGACACCTCACTAGTAGCCTTGGGGGACCCTGAGCAGAGAATCCAGCTAGACTATTCTTAGCAACCTGACTCATGGAAACTCTGGGATAATAAATGTGTGTTTTTTAAGCTGCTAAGCATATACTATTTTGCTACACAGCAATGGACAACTATAGCATGGATTAGCAGTTTGTTGGGATATTAGTAAAATAGGTGGAGAGAGTGGGAGGAAAAAGACTATTCAGGACTTACTTCCACTCAGGAAAATAAATGCTCCTTCTGGAGATGTGGATGAATTAAAAGGAGGCCTGGAGGCAGGACCTAGAGTTTCTTTTACCCAAGCATGCTTCTGCTTGTCTCCAGATCAGTCACACTTGCCTTAAAAGCCCTTTCCTTAATAATAGTAACAAGGATTAATATTTTTAGTATTTCCTAAGTGCTAGACACTATCCAAGGAAATTCATACTTATCATTTATTTTGATCCCCATAACCACTCTGAGGTATGAAATTATGTATTATTATCAGTCCTATCAGAAGAAATTAAGAAGAAATGGCAAGATACACAGAAGAACCATATAAGAGTCTTAAAGGTCCAGGTAACCATGATGCTGCAGTCACTCACCTAGAGCTGAATACTTCCGAGTGTAAAGTCAAGTAGGCCTTAGGAAGCATTACTATGAACAAAGCTAGTGGAGGTAATGGAATTCCAGCTGATCTATTTCAAACCTGAAAAGATGACGCTGTTAAAGTGCTGCACTCAATATGTCAGCATATTTGGAAAACTCAGCAGTGGCCACAGAACCAGAAAGGGTCAGTTTTCATTCCAATACCAAAGAATGTTGAAACCACTGTACAGTTGGTTTCATTTAGTATTCTAGCAAGATTATGCTCAAAATCCTTCAAGCCAGGCTTCAGCAGTATGTGAACTAAGAAATTAACTGATGTACAAGCTAGGTTTCAAAATGGCAGAGGAACCAGAGATTAAATTGCCAACAATCATTGGATTTTGAAGGAAGCAAAGGAATTCCAGAAAAAACATCCTATTCTTCTTCACTGACTATGCTAAAGCCTTTGACTGTGTGGATCACAACAAACTGTGGAAAATTGTTAAAGTAATGGGAATACCAGACCACCTTACCTGTCTCCCGAGAAACCTGTATGCAGGACAAGAAGCAACAGTTACAATCAGACAAGGAACAATGGACTGGTTAAAAATGGGAAAGAAGTACAATAAGACTATATTTTCCCCCTGCTTATTTAACTTATATGCAGAGTGCTGCTACTGCTACTGCTGCTAAGTCACTTCAGTCGTGTCCGACTCTGTGCGACCCCAGAGACAGCAGCCCACTAGCCTCCTCTGTCTCTAGGATTCTCCAGGTAAGAATACTGGAATGGGTTGCCATTTCCTTCTCCAATGCATGAAAGTTGCAAAATGCTGAGCTTGATGAATCACAAGCTGGAATCAAGATTGCTGGGAGATATATCAACAGCTTCAGATATTCAGATGATACCATTCTAATAGCAGAAAGTGGAGAGAAACTAAAGAGTCTCTTGATGAGGATGAAAGAAGAGAGTGAAAAAGCTTGTTTAAAACTCAACATTCAAAAAACTAAGACCATGACATCTGGTCCCATCATTTCATGACATGTAGAAGGGGAAAAATTGGACACGGTGACGAGATTTCTTTTCTTGGGCCCCAAAATCAATATGAACAGTGACTGTAGCCATGAAATTAAAAGATGCTTGCTCCTTGGAAGAAAAACCTAGACAGCATGTTGAAAAGCAGAGACATCACTTTGCTGACAAAGGGCTGTATAGTTAAAGCTATAGTTTCTCCAGTATTCATGTATGGATGTGAGAATTGGACCATAAAGAAGGCTGAGCACCAAAGAACTAATACCTTCAAACTGGGGTGCTAGAGAAGACTCTTGAGAGTCCTTTACACTGCAAGGAGAACAAACCAGTCAACCCTGAAGGAAATCAACCTTCAATATTCATTGGAAGGACTGATGCTGAAGTTTAAGCCACAGTATTTGGATACTTCATGTGAAAAGATCCTCATGCTGGGAAAGACTGAAGACAAAAGGAGAAAGGGGTGGCAGAGGATGAAATGGCTGGATGGCATCACCAACTCAATGGAAATGAATTTGAGCAAACTCCAGGAGATAGTCAAGGAAGAATAGTCTGGTGTGCTGCAGTCCATGTATGTGCAGAGTTGGACACAATTTAGAAACTGAACAACAACAATAATTGATCAGATGATATAATTGATGACACATATGTGTTAAATAAAGTGCCAAATATCAAATGGCTAGTACACGGCAGGGGCTAAGAATTAAACACAGATCTGACCAATCTAAATCATACAATCTGAAAACTGCGGAGTTTACTTTCTTCTATACAGTGACTTAGAGAAGGCAATGGCAACCCACCCCAGTACTCTTGCCTAGAAAATCCCATGGACAAAGGAGCCTGGTAGTCTGCAGTCCATGAGGTCGCTAAGAGTCGGACACGACTGAGCATCTTCACTTTCACTTTTCACTTTAATGCATTGGAGAAGGAAATGGCAACCCACTCCAGTGTTCTTGCCTGGAGAATCCCAGGGGCAGGGGAGCCTGGTGGACTGCCGTCTATGGGGTCACACAGAGTTAGACACGACTGAGGCGACTTAGCAGCAGCGGCTAAGCTAATCTGAGCACTGCAGTAGGCACTGTTCTCTTTAATCCTTACCCATAAATCTTAAAGATTTTCTATGTCTTTCTCACATTTTTGGTCAGCATATCAAGGCATTTTCTTACCCTAATGTAACATTTTCATTTGAATAAAAGTAACAAGTCCTTGCATAAGAAATTCACAGTATGCCCAATAATGTTATTGAGATTGTTCCAATAGTTTTCAATGTAGAAATGAGGAACAGGTGTTTGCAAAAATATTTTTTAAATTAAAAAAAAAACTTGGTTAAAAATTTAATCTAAGTCTATTCTACAAACTTTTTTATAATGAAATAAATTATTTATAAGATACACAATACACTTATTTAGAAAATATCTAAATAAGAATATTGTATCAACTAGATTTATTTGATTGACATACTTTTGGCATTGAATGATATTTATATATTTAAAATTACCCTTAATTTGTTTACAACAGTTGCTCAGATTCCATTTGTATAGAAGACCATTTTTCCCCAAAGCATTGATATTCTATTACCAGTTTCACACTAAAGATCTGTTTTCTCCTAAGTGTTCATTGACAATTAAAACATCATAAAAAATATTGTTTGTGCTTCAAGTTTGATATGTCTGAACTATTTAGATTTTATAATTTCATCACTGTTATACTCAATTTTGGGATTCCGAAGTGGCTCAGTGGTAAAGAATCCATCTACCAATGCAGGAGATGTGGGTTTGATCCCTAGGTTGTGAAGATTCCCCTGGAGAAGGAAATGCCAATCCACTCTGCTATCCTTGCCTTTTTCTGCCAGACAGAGAAGCCTGGAAGGGCACAGTCCACGGGGCTGTAAAGAGTTGGACATGACTCAGCAACTGAACACACACCCACACACCCACACACTCAATTTTGATTTCGGAAATGCCATTTTTAGTGATGTGGAAAGACCAAGATTTGACCATCTTTGACCTACAAAAATGGCACCTTCATACAGTTCAAGTAAGACTTAAATAATGGTTCTGAAGTATCCATAAAATGCAAAGAACACTGTTGTAAGACTGACCATACTTTTAGTTCAATATGCTTTAAAAAGTTAAATGGACAAGCTAGAAATAAGAAAGTGACTCTATCATTTTGTGCATGTACATTTTTACCTTGTAATGTTATACTTATTTGCAAAGGGGCAGTTTTACTATATTTATCCTTAAGGATATAAGCCATTTTGTTTAGTCTTACCAATTATGAAGTAAGGGTTAGACTATAAAACCACAAGAGTTTATTTGTGGTCAAGCTTATGATTTATTTAGTTGAGAGTTTTCTCTTTAATAAAAGAGTCATTTTTGTGAAAAAGCAAGACTATTCTTCCTGAATTGAAATGATAGGAATAGATATGCTTTTATAATACATTAGTTCAGCTACAACTAGGACAGAGTAGGTATTTCACTACCTGTGAAATTTCAGAGTCAACTGTGCACTGAAGAATGCCTGATCTCCTTCTTCAAGGCAATTTTTGTCATAAAATCATAAAATAGAATTTCTTCTCATCTTCCATATCTGTGCCACTAAGTTAAATAAGTATTTTCACCAGAAATGCAGATTTTCAGCCCAGAATTTCACACCACATTGGACTGAAATTTTCAAAAAGAATATAAAGTGTCAGAATTATTTTTAGTCAGAGCAAGGAGTATTATTTATACCTTGCTATAGTTTTTTTTTTTTAATGTGAAATTTTAACAAAATTTTAACTTGGGAGAGTAAAAATAAGATATGATTGTCAACCACATTAAAGGTCCTCTTTAGCAATGTCTTGTGAGGACAAAGTTGGTGGTACTAATGGTGGTGGTGGTGATATTTTAAATGCAGAATCACAAACCAGGAATGAGGAAGAGACTAATGGATACTGAACATCAAAGGTGCTCACAATATAAGCCCTTGGCTTTCATTATCTCAGGTGACTATTTCAACATGCTTGTGTCAAGAGGTTTTAGGTCTTTATCAGGTGAGGAAATGGAGATAAGTGAGATTAAATTCACTCAAGGCTATGTTTATAGTAAGTAACAGAATCTAAAAGCAAATATGGCTGGATTTTAGAAAGTCAACCTCTTAACTCTTCAGATAGNTTTTAGGTCTTTATCAGGTGAGGAAATGGAGATAAGTGAGATTAAATTCACTCAAGGCTATGTTTATAGTAAGTAACAGAATCTAAAAGCAAATATGGCTGGATTTTAGAAAGTCAACCTCTTAACTCTTCAGATAGAATGAAGTGAAGTGAAGTCGCTCAGTCGTGTCCGACTCTTTGCGACCCCATGGACTGTAGCCCACCAGGTTCCCCTGTCCATAGGATTCTCCAGGCGAATACTGGAGTGGGTTGCCATTTCCTTTTCCAGGGGATCTTCCCAACCCAGGGATTGAACCCAGGTCTCCTGCATTGCAGGCAGATGCTTTAACCTCTGAGCCACCAAGGAAGCCCCATGTTAGTCATTACTGGTTAGGTAAACCAAGTAGAACCATATACTCAGCATTTAAAAACTTGAAAGAGCACTCTCTCTATCCATCAATTATTTATCTACTTATCTATTTCCATTTGCGTGTATATTCATATGTGTGAACCCATAAATTTATTGTAATATGGTAACTCTTTCAAACTCTCAAATGGTGGTGCTTTAGCATTAAGCAATTTCATTATGAAACAATTTTGCATTTAAAAACATCCTATGTCATAAACTTTAAGAATGAAGACATTTTAAAAAGATAACAGTGTCAATATGTATATTTTATCCATTGTAAAGTGATCATAGTTACCTGTGGAGACTATTTTTATATACACAGCTAAAGTTTATAACATATTGACTCTTGCGTTTTTTTTTTTTAATTAGTGCTTTTGTCATCTTTAGGAATGATAAAGTTGATAAATATAAAACTGATAAATAATAAAGCTGATAAATGGACTTTATTATTTTTATCTTCAGAACCTATTATTGTAGAAACATTCAATAGCTCTCCTATGAGGATCTAACACTTAAAAAATAAATTACTACATTAATTTACCACATCAACTCATCCATTAAGAACTAGGCATAAAGCAGTAATTGGGGAAAACAAAAATGACAGTAAAAATTCAAAGGCATTGTTCTTAAGAGTCCATACTGAAGACCTGACTCATTGGCACAAGTTTTGTCAGACTTTCAGCACATTTTAAAGTGTTTAGGCAAGGTCCGATGCTGTAAAGAGCAATATTTCATAGGAACCTGGAATGCCAAGTCCATGAATCAAGGCAAATTGGAAGTGGTCAAACAAGAGATGGCAAGAGTNAGTTCAAAATGAAGCATGGCAAAGGCTAACAGAGTTTTGCCAAGACAACACATTGGTCATAGCAAACACTCTCTTCCAAAAACACAACAGAAGACTCTATACATGGACATCACCAGATGGTCAACACCAAAATCAGATCGATTATATTATTTGCAGCCAAAGATGGAGAAGCTCTATACAGTCAGCAAAAACAAGACCAGGAGCTGACTGTGGCTCAGACCATGAACTCTTTGTTGTAAAATTCAGACTTAAATTGAAGAAAGTAAGGAAAACCAATAGATCATTCAGGTATCACCTAAATCTTATGATTATACAGTGGAAGTAGCAAAGAGATGCAAGAGATTAGATCTGATAAACAGAGTGCCTGAAGAACTATGGATGGAGGTTCCTAACATTGTACAGGAGGCAGTGATCAAAACTGTCTCTAAGAAAATGAAATGCAAAAAGGCAAACTGATTCTCTGAGGAGGTCTTACAAATAGCTGAGAAAAAGAGAAGCAAAAGGCAAAGGAGAAATCAAAAGATATACCCATCTGAACGCAGAGTTCCAAAGAAAAGTCAGGAGATATAAGAATACAAAGAAGATGGCAAGGAATCAATAGAGGCAAATAATAGTGATCAATGCAATAGAGGCAAATAATAGAATGGTAAAGACTAGAAATCTCTTCAAGAAAATTAGAGATACCAAGGGAACATTTCATTGAAAGATGGGCACAATAAAGGACAGAAATGGCATGGGCCTAACAGAACTAGAAGATATTAAGAAGAGATGACAAAATATAAAGAAATACTATACAAAAAAGATCTTAACGACCAGGATATCTATGATGGTGTAATCACTCACCTAGACATCTTGGAGGGAGAATTTAAGTGGGCCTTAGGAAGCATCATGCCAAACAAGTCTAGTGGAGATGATGGAATTGCAACTGAGCTCTTTCAAATCCTAAAAGAGATGCTGTGAAAGTACTGCACTCAACATGCCAGCAAACGTGGAAAACTCTTCAGTGGCCACAGGACTGGAAAGGTCAGTTTTTGTTCCAATCCCAAAGCAGGGCAATGCCAAACAATGATCAAACTACCACACAAAAGCACTCATTTCACATGCTAATAAGAGTATGCTCAAAATCCTCCAACCGAGACTTAAACAATATGTGAATCAAGAACTTCCAGATGTCCAAGCTGGATTTAGAAAAGGCAGAGGAACCAGAGATCAACTTGTCAATATCCACTGGATTGTAGGAAAAGCAAGAGAACTCCAGAAATATATCTACTTCATGGACTGTGCTAAAGCCTTTGACTATGTGGATCACAACAAACTATGGATAATTCTTCAAAAGATGGGAATACCAGGTCACCTTATCTGTCTCCTGAGAAACCCATATGCAGGTCAAGAAGCACCAGTTAGAACCTGACATGGAACAACAGACTGGTTCAAAATTGGGAAAGGAGTACATCAAGGCTGTATATTGTCCCGTTGGTTATTTAACTTATATGCAGAGTCATCATGAGAAACACTGGGCTGGAGGAAGCACAGGCTGGTATCAAGATTGCTGGGAGAAATATCAATAACCTCAGATATGCAGATGATACCACTCTTATAGCAGAAAGCGAAGAGGAACTAAAGAGCCTCTTGATGAGGGTGAAAGAGGAGAGTGGAAAAAAATGGCTTAAAACTCAACATTCTGAAAACAAAGATCATGGCATTTGGTCTCATAACTTCATGGCAAAAAGATAGGGGAAAAAGTGGAAACAGTCACAGACTTTCTTTTCTTTAGCTCTAAAATAATTGTGGGTGATGACTGTAGCCATGAAATTAAAAGATGCTTGCTCCTTAGAAGAAAAGCCATAGCAAATCTAGACAGTGTATTAAAAAGCAGAAACATTTTTTGTCTACAAATGTTTATACAGTCAAAGCCATGGTTTTTCCAGTGGTCATGTATGGATGTGAGACTGGACCATAAAGAAAGCTGAGCACCACAGAATTGATGCTTTGTAACTGTGGCATTGGAGATGACTCCTGAGATTCCCTTGAACTGCAAGGAGATCAAAGCAGTCAATCCTAAAGGAAACCAAACTTGAATATTCATCGGAAGGACTGATGCTGAAGCTCAATGTCCAATACTTTGGCCACCTGATGTGAAAAACTACTCATTGGAAAAGACCCTGATGTTGGGAAAGATTGAAGGTGGGAGGAGATAAGGATGAAAGAGGATAAGATGGTTGGATGGCATCAATGACTCGACGGACATGAGTTTGAGCAAGATTCAGGAGATGGTGATGGACAGGGAAGCCTGGTGTGCTGCAGTCTATGGGGTCACAAAGAGTTGGACACGACTGAGCAACTGAACAAAAACAACAAAGATATGTCCAGTTTGTGGGACAAGGTTTTTAAGCAGCTGCTGCTGCTGCTAAGTAACTTCAGTCATGTCCGACTCTGTGCGACCCCATAGACAACAGCCCACCAGGCTCCCCCGTCCCTGGGATTCTCCAGGCAAGAACACTGGAGTGGGTTGCCATTTAAAATCCCATGGACGGAGGAGCCTGGTAGGCTGCAGTACATGGGGTCGCTAAGAGTCAGACACGACTGAGCAATTTCACTTTCACTTTGAGCAGCTGTTGTATCCTAACTATGCTTTCTTCTGATAATGATGAAGCTCATGAGCAAGTAGAGCCATGAGATGCAAGGGGTAAGGGTCTGAGTCACTGCCTATCCAATGAGAGGTGGAGGAGAGCTGCCTGTTCAAGAATCACCACCAGAAAATGTAAGTATGTTCTAGTTCATTATGAACATGTCTGTTTTGTTTAAGACATTGCATACTTTGGGTCTATTTGTTATTTCAGCTAGGGTGACACCAACTCACACACTGAGGATAGTATTCAGGTAACAAAATGATTACTTAGACATAATTTGAAACCACATATAAAATGAAGTATATACAATTTACTCAGTGTTACAAATATGTGAAGAACGTATGGTTATATAGAATAGAACATTACCTACTAATTTTACCTCCCTATGGCTACATTTGATCCCATTATACTTGTGCTTAATAGATTAATTCAGTAACATCATTAGCAAATTGAATGATGTGCTTCCATTTGACACACTGGCCAAGCAGACCTGGCTTCTTCTATGTGAGAATTGGGCTAATAATCTTCCTGTAGAAACTTCCCAGATTTTCTGCCCCAAAGTGCTCAACATCTGTTCCCTTAAGAATAAGCTTTCTGATTTGTCTACATAGAATTCAATCATTTTCCATTTATAATCTAAGATATTTAACTTATCAAGTGCTATTAAATAAAATTGTGTATGATAGGAAGTACTTTGCTGCTGTCTTTGCAAGGGTTTCTAAAGGCTTTAAAAATTCTTTTCAGAGTGAGAATTTTAGAATCTATGAGAAGCATATTCCAAAATGGTTCTTCCTACACACTGTATATGTTACTTGAACAAATCTCTAAACATCTTTGACATTCAATTACCACATCTGTAAAATGGGAGGTTGTACATGCAAAATAAGATAATGAATGTAAAACAACTTGGACAGTATCTGGTGTACTATTTACTTTTTGGATTATTTTGATAATTTAATTTACTGTCTAATTGTTTTGCCACTTCACAGGTATCAAGATCCATATGCACTATTGCCACATATGTGATAATCCTAAGGTTATACATATGGATTTCACGAATGTATTTTCTGATTAATTTTTACCTAAAAGTAGTATGAGACTGAGTTAATACCACTTGGTATGGATTTGCTGAAATGAGATTCAAATCAGTTTAATGAGTTTAACTTTGAAAAGTACCAATATGTCTAGAAAATAATTATTAGAAATTTTCTTCATGACACTAATTTTCCATTCACATGAATGAGGCTTAGCAAAGCTGTCATAATCATCTTGTAATGATACAAGTAGAAATTCTCAGAGATGATGTTATAATGATAAGGTAAAACAAAGTTCTGTCAATACTGTGCTGTGCTAAGAGGATAATAAGGAGTTCCAGTATTTTAAGATACTAACTGAGAATTACATCCATTTGAGGGGAAATCCTAGTATTACCTTTTTAGTAGTCCTTCAACATGGAAATGCATAGTTGAGACTGAAGCACCAATATCTGTATTGCTACTGCTAAGTCACTTCAGTCGTGTTCGACCTTGTGCAACTCCATAGATGGCAGCCCACCAGGCTCCCCCGTCCCTGGGATTCTCCAAGCAAGAACACTGGAGTGGGTTGCCATTTCCTTCTCCAATGCATAAAAGTGAAAGTGAAGTCGCTCAGTCGTGTCCGACCATCAGCAACCCCATGGACCACAGCTCTCCAGGCTCCTCCGTCCATGGGGTTTTCCAGGCAAGAGTACTGGAGTGGGGTGCCATTGCCTTCTCCGAATATCTGTATACTAACATGCATATAGATGGTGTGATCTACAGTCAGAAAGGACAGAGAACAAATCAATCCTTGTTATCTACTTCTAAGTAATTCTTAAGCAGATATGTGCTGGGGAATATAGGAAACTCCCCTCCAACTGGAGAGAATGGTACCTTGTGAACACAGGGTGATAATTCAAGAATGGGAATCTATGAAGCATTCTACACGGGAGTGGTAGAACAAAAGGTAGAAATAAGATGCACTCTATGTAAGACAATGCAAAGAGAAACTATCTAAAATGCAGGGTTCCTGTGAGGAAGAATTAAAATTCCTGTGTCATAAGTTGTGCAACTTTGGACAATTAATTTTCCTATGCCTTAATTTTCTCAACTGTAAAGGGGAGATTACAACTGCTCATAGTTTATTTGTCACTAGAATTTGATAGATACTTTACTGCAAAACATATAATCTAGTAACTGGCACCTAATTAGCCCTCAATTATAGTCCTGTGTGTTGTGAACTTTTTTTCTTTTTGTATTTGTTATTATTACTTAAATGCATATATATGAAATGTTGAGGCTGTACACTGAAGATTTGGCCTTGTCAGGTATGTAAAACTTTATTTCAATAACTGTAGCTTTCCTTTGTTGCCATGGTTCAGGAGACATGCAAACAGTTAAAAGGAGGATTTTATCCTTTGTTTTTCCACCAGTGCTCGCGAGGAGGCCTGATGATGATAAGCTTCTCTCACCATGCTCCTTGCACTCATCATCATGAGCCTGATAGTAAAGAACGTACTGGTAAGACAGACAGCCAACAGTGTTGCCTGAAAATGCTTCAGGTTGCTGCTAAAGACTAAAAAAAAATGCTCTTCCACACATAGAGGGTAAGGGAGAACAAGGGAGAAACCGTGGCCAGACAACAGGAGGAAAATAGGAAGAAGGTGTCACCAAAGCCACCAAGCAAAGAACCCACAGCATGGGCTGCTGCAGGGAGGCGAGGATCGGGGAGTCGATCATCAGCCGTGTTCAATGACTGAGCACCGCTGACTGCTGTGCTGGTTCAATGCACTATTGATGGCGTGTAAACTGGTAATCTCCAGCACAGTATAATTGATCGCTTCCCAATTTTTTAATCTGTCCACTTAGTGTTAAAACCACCCAGTTGTCCATAAAAATGACTTTACATGGGTTTGAGTCCCCTCATTTGCCAGACTTGTTATTGTTCCAGTAATAATTATAATTTGAATTTAGGCAGATTTTCCTGATTATCCTTAGGAAAGACTCCCTGAGAGTATGTTTTTCTGCCTTTTTCATTTTGGACATCAGCTTTTCTAGCTGTAACTACACAAATAGAAGAAACACAAACAAGCATATAAACTAACAATGAAAGACACATTCTGCTAAAATCAGGGCTAGTGAAATCTCTGTCTCATAGACTAAGAGATTCTGAGGGTTAGACTGTGTTTTCACCGGTGCCTACTTCTGGCCAAAGACTTGTAGGAAACTAATAGACGTTCTTGCTTCTACTTAGGAAGATACTCTTAGGATGGAAGTACAGAGCAGCCATTTAGAGTCTACTGTGCTATTGCATTGAAGAGCTACTTCTAAATAATCACTCACCTTCTATATCACCCAGCAATATGCTTATGAAAGCTATTTTCTTTCTTGTAACTACAGGTGTCAAATGCATCAAAACCAAACCAAACAAAACAGAAGTGCCCTTTCAGCTCCTCTCAGTGCCATTTCTTGTCAATTTCATGCTGCCTACAGCAACAACATAATATGGAAAAGAGCAGTGATGTCACTGGAAGTGCTCTGTGATTGACAGTGAAGAACAATAATAGTCGGAGGTGGCTCCTCAGAGAATTCAGAACTCGCTCGATGTCGTCCAGAGGCTCATCCCTTGATTTAAAGGAGAAATGAGGTTCTCTGCATGAGAAAGCAGAGCTGAGAAGTGGCATCGGTACAAAACAATGGACAGTTACTCTGATAAAGTACTGAGAAGCCGGACCTGCGGAATACTGAGGTCTTGGTAAGGTTCTTTGTGAGAAGCTCTGGGAACCCAGAAATGTAATGGCAGTGAAGCACATTCCTTGACTCTCACACTTGTTGAAATGAGTGGAAGGTGGCATTTGTTTGGAAATCCCTCCCCAGCCTTTGTTCCCAGAGCCCAGTATCCATTTTCCTGTGCCTACATACGTAGCTCTACCACTGCAACAAACTGTCGAGTGCCAGGCCTTCCCAGATGGTTACATTGAATTAAAAATATATGCAAATATAAGTTCTAAAGTAAAAATGAATGTGAATAAAGATATAATTCTCACTAATTCCCCAAACTGCCTTCCATTACAGCCATGCTGCTACAAATATTGCCTTTATCCACCCAAATCTTTGTTCCCATCATCCTTCTCCTTTGAAATCTTCTGTAATTCTCTACTCATGAAATTCTGCCCATTTATTAAGGACCAGCTAAAGTCTTTGCCCTTCATACTCTTTCTTGGTAATGCCCACCTTTGCTGAAAATCCTATTGCTTGCCTTTTATTTGTCCTTTAATACCTGTCCTTTTCTATTATTTTAGAATCTCTTTCCTCCTCAACAGAATCCAAATTCCTTGAGAGTAGAGCCCATTTGGGCTTTCCAGGTACAGCAATGATAAAGAATTTGCCTGGAAATGCAGGAAACAAGAGAAGTGAGTTCTGTCCCCAGGTAGGACAGATCCCCTGGAAGAGGAAATGACAACCCACTCCAGTGTTCTTGCCTGGAAAATTTCATGGACAGAGGAGCCTGGTGTGCTACAGTCCACAGGGTCACAAAGAGTTAGACACAGCTGAGTGACTAAGCAATGCAGAGATCATTTTAAAATCCAGTCCTTTGCTGAATCCACAATGATATGCACAAGTCCTGTGGAGAAAAGAACAGGAGTCTACAGGCTGGGCATGAACCGTACAAAATTACACCATGTAACCTGAGCAAAGTCTGATTAGATGGAATTTCTGTCAAGAAGAAACTGTTCTTCCAAATTTTCCCTTTTCTTTTCAAATGGCATCTGTCTATCTTTCCTGGGAGATAAAATAGTCTAATTGAATTAGATCGCCTAATTTGGACTTAGACTCTAAGTGATGTTTACCATATAGCTTTGGGGACTTTACTCACTTCCCTGTGCCTCAGTCTCCCAACTTAAATTGGACCATATAAGAATAATTGCCTTTAGCATCATCCAGAGTATTAATTAAACTAACATATGTAAAGCTCTTAGAACAATCCCCCAAACATAGTGACTGCTAATAAATACAGGCTATTATTTTGTTATGATTAAATTTCTTCCTATTAGCTTAGTATTCGATTAAGCTTCCCTCTGATTTCTAGGTGGAGGCCACTTGTTTGAACGTAGTGTCCCATTGGCTGGAAACCAGAGAGGCAGTACCGAGAGCTTTTGGGTGGATGTTAGGGGAGTTGACTCTTCAGTCACTAGTCAGTGCACCAGCCCAGGGTTCTTTGAGGGTAGGCTGTGACAAACCTAGACAGTGTATTAAAAAGCACAGACATCGTTTTGCCGACAAAGGTCCATATAGTCAGAGTATAGTTTTTCCAGTAGTCATGTAGAGATGTGAGATTTGGACCATAAAGGTTGACTGTCAGAAAATTGATGCTTTTGAACTTTGGTGCTGGAGAATACTCTTGAGGGTCCCTTGGACAGCAAGGAGATCAAATTAGTCAATCCTAAAGGAAAGCAACCTTGACTATTCATTGGAAGGACTGATGCTAAATCTGAAGCTCCAATACACTGGCCACCTAATGCAAAGAGCCAACTTTTTGGAAAAGACCCTAATGCTGGGAAAGACTGAGAGCAGGAGGAGAAGAGGGTGACACAGGATGAGATAGTTGTATGGCATCATCAACTCAATGGACATGAATTTGAGCAAACTCTGGGAGTTAGTGAAGGACAGGAAGCCTGGTATGCTGCAGTCCTTGGGGTCACAAAGAGCTGGACACATCTTAGTGACTGAACAGCAACAACAACCGATATTTCTGGATTGCTTTTGCCAAATATGTGTGGTTTCCCTTCCACAGTACACATTTATTGCTCAGAAGTGCTGTCCCTCAGAGACTAAACTTCCCAGCCCTCTCCCCTTGATTTTAAATGGTGAATCACATTCTAGCCAATAAAACATAAGTAGCAATGATGTGTATCACTTCCAGTCCAGGAATGCACCTCCTCTTCTTCATGCTCCTTTCACTGATTTGATGCAGATGCACCCATAGACCTTAGAAGTCATATGTTAAAGATGCCAGATCCATCTGCTGGGAAGCCTCTTGGGGGTCCCTGATTTACTGCCCACAGGAAAGTCACCTGTAAACAGCAATGCCCATGATGGACTTCAAAAGAGAGAAAAATAACATTCTATTCTATTTCAGCCTTTATGCATGGTGTTGTCTGTTTGTTATAGCAGGTAATGTTATCATACCATGTTGCCCATCAGTGAATTAGAAAGAAGTCTAGCCATCTACCAAAAGTAAACTAACATGTTGCCCATCAGTGAATTAGAAAGAAGTCTACCCATCTACCAAAATCTACCCATCTACCTGGATTGAACCCAGGTCTCCTGCATTGCAGGTAGATTCTTTACCAATTGAGCTATCCAGGAAGCACAAAGTTAATTATTAACTCATAAAATACCAAAGTCTCAAAAGCACCAAGTAAATATATCCAGTAATATTTTCCTGCTTACTTTGTGTTTTTATTCTGAGCAATTTGTGTTAAAATTGCATAATAGCTCACAAGCGCTTCTCAACTCACCCATGCATTCAAATACTCTGGGTTCCAAAATAAGCAGTAGTTATAGCAAAGACTGTCTCAGGATCTTTAAAGGTGCTTGTTAAGATTCAGGTATGAAGGAAGAGAAGGCTTAGAGAGAGATGATCCTCTATCATCAAGACAAACGTCAAAGGAGTTTTATGTAAATAGTTGAGCAAGACCAGTTAACCATTGAATTAATTTCCCAAAGCTTTAATGAATGTTCATCAGATGTACTTAAATAGTTTTAAACAGCAACTGAAATAAGTATTATCAATTTTTCTATTATATCTATTTTTAAGTATAGAATTTAAAAACTGAAACTGAATAGGCCAAAAAAAAAAAAAAGGCTTTTCATCAGGTGTTTTTTTTTTTTTTTCTTTTTTAGGGTGGGGTTAAGTATTTGTTGCCAACCCATGTGCTAAGTCACTTCAGTCATGTCTGACTCTTTGCAACCCTATGGACTGTAGCCCTCCAGGATCCTCTGTCCATGGGATTCTCCAGGCAAGAATACTGGAGTGGGTTGCCATTCCTTCTCCAGGGGATCTTCCCAACCCAGGGATCAAACCTGCATTTCTTATGTCTCCTGCATTGGCAGGCAAGTTCTTTACCACTAGTGCCACCTGGGCAGCCAATCCACAACTAAATTCAAATTTGAATGTGAACAGCTGATCGTCACATTTTTAACATTTAATATTTGTAACACATATAAACTTTTAGTTCCCACCCAGACACCCAGATTTAAGACCCATATATGAGATACTTTCAGTCTCTAATCAGGTACCTGTGGAATTACGAATCATTAACAAACTTGACATCACTGATGCACTGAGGTGGTTTTAAACTCCAAAATTAGTGTTACTCTAAGCCCCTCAAAATGAACAAAAAACACATGCTTTTTGGTGTAGAACAGATTTGTTTGAGAGTGAGTTCATTAAGCACCCCTTGCCCTAGCATCTATGGGTCTCAAAACAAGAAAACAAATGGAGATTATACATGCTGTATGTGAAAATTTTTAACAGTTGTAAATTCAGTGTACAAACTTCCCCAAATCGTTTTTCCAAACCATTTCATTTTTGTAAGGACTAAATATGTTGATATATGTTAAGGAACCATGCCCAGTACATAGTGAGGACCCAACAAGTGCTAGTTCCTTTTCTGGTTGTTGATGGTGATGACTTCCTCTCCTTGAGAGCATGATGTAGTGAACAAATGACTCAGGGATTGATTATTGGGCCAAATGCTTCTCCGGACCCTATGGGTATTCTCACGATTAATGAAACAATATCAAAAAGGGTGGGATCATTTTCACCAGATCCAAAATGCATACTAAAATGACTGTAACAAACAAAAGACTTTAGGCACTGGAACTTCCACAGGCATTAATTTTGTAATAACTTTAAAATGAGAATTCTCTAAGATAATTTATTTAAATGTTACACATATTTATGTATGATAAACTAAGTGAAATTTAAGTGCTATAGGAAGAGTTTGTATAAAAATGCTGATTAAAATCAGTAATTCTGGTATTGTTGGATTAATACTTGGCTTAGTAATGTTATCACTTAAAACTAATGGGGTCAATATCTATTTCTAGAAACAATCAACAATAACTCCTAAATTATAGTCATCCTTCCCAGGCCTGCTAAAATTAATGGTCTTGTAAAATTCCTATTAGAAGAATATACATTTCAAACACTGAAAACTCTGCCATAAATTATTTACATAAATAATTATTTTTAAAAATCAATAAGACTATTTTAAAGTTTTGGAACTAAAAGCAAGATTTTTTTAAAAAGTTGCTTTGGGAGTAATTTATGAAAAAAATTACCCTTCTTTCTATCATAATAATTTTTAAAAGGACTGTCTTTTCTATTAAATTTTTAAATTCAATTTTACAGGCTGTTACTCTATAAATAGAACAATCCATTTTAAATGGACAAGGTGAAGTATATAAATGACATTATTAGTGTTGCGACTAACAAGTTTTGAACTCTGCATATTTACACATAAATAAAACCAAACCACAGATACCAATCTAAGAGTAAAAGAAGAGTAGGAGTGATATACCATTATTTCCATAGTTTAAGGTGTAAATAGATCAAAATGATTGAGTGATATTGGTGCCTTCCTGCATTATAAATTGAAAAAAATATTGAAAACTTATTAATTTAAAAACAGCAAAAATCCCTATTTGGAAACTATTAGATATATTTGACTTTCTCCATTTACAATATTTTAAGTTATAGGTAGGAAGCTAAGTTACCCCAAATGTCTGATCAAATTGGTAAATCATTGCAAAGAACAAGCAACTGAATTTCATAAGAACATGATATGCTTATAGGATAGAAAAGTCAAACATTATTCGTACTCATGGCTACTAACTTGGGGAACCGTGGCTATGATTTTCAAATGGCACCACTGAAAAATGGACATTTATTTGAGAAGCAGTCACAGCTTTCCAAAAATATTTCAAAAACTTTCAAGTTTCTGAAATATTTTTATTCTCAAATTTTAAAACAAGCTTTGTCTACCTATAATACCTAGATGAATTTCTAGTTGATTTTTCCCAGTATCCAAGTATGACTCTTAAAGGTATTGGAGACCTTTACATAAAATTTGCTTTTTAGTGATAGTCTCATCTCCAGCCTTGATGGAGGGGAGGGGGGGCTTTGGCATCATAGCCAAGCAAGGCAATGAGAAAATGGGTAGATGTGGAAAGCAAATGTTCAAAGCGAATCAATTTGAATACAAATCAACTCACCATAATTAAAACTGTTAACTCACTGTACATATTCTGAGTGTTAACCTGAGTCAGGTCTCAATAAAAGAGACAAGAAAGGAAGAAAAGTGGGTTCAATCTGATTGCCTGAACTCTCTCTCCCAGAGAACTCCCTCTGGCTTGCTATTGGGATTCTTGAAAGAACCCACCAGTTAATAATGCATTGTAGATCTTCAGAATAAGCAAAAACGCTATTGCATGGATAATGGTTAATTTTCTGTGTCAGCCTAACCATTTAAAGATGCCCAGATTAAACATTTTAAGTATATCTGGGAGAGTGTTTCCGAATGAGATTACACTGGAATTGGTGGATTCAGTAAAGTTGATTGTCCTTCAGAATAGGAGTTCAGTTCAGTTCAGTCGCTCAGTATGTCCCACCCTCTGCAACCCCATGGACTGAAGCACACCAGGCTTTCCTGTCCATCACAAACTCCCAGAGCTTACTCAAACTCATGTCCATAGACTCGGTGATGACTTCCAACCATTTCATCCTTTGTCATCCCTGTCACTTCCTGCCTTCAATCTTTCCCAGCATCAGGTTCTTTTCCAATGAGTCAGTGCTTCACATCAGGTGGCCGAAGTATTGGAGTTTCAGCTTCAACATCAATCCTTCAAATGAATATTCAGGTTTGATTTCCTTCAGGATGGACTGGCTTGATCTCTTGCAGTTCAACGGACTCTCAAGAGTCTTCTAAAGCACCACAGTTCAAAGCATCAATTTTTTGGTGCTCAGCTTTCTTTATGGTCCAACTCTCACATCCATACATGACTACTGGAAAAACCATAGCTTTGACTATACGGACATTTGCTAGCAAAGTAATGTCTCTTTTTTAATATGCTGTCTAGGTTTGTCATAGTTTCTCCTCCTAGGAACAACCATCTTTTAATTTCATGGCTGCATTCACCATCTGTAGTGATTCTGGAGCCCAAGAAAATAAAGTCTCACTGTTTCCATTGTTTTCCCATGTATTTGCCATGAAGTGATGGGACCAGATGCCATTATCTCATTTTTTGAATGCTGAGTTTTAAACTAGCTTTTTCACTCTCCTCTTTCACTTTCATCAAGAGGCTCTTTAGTTCCTCTTCACTTACTGCCATAAGGGTGGTATCATCTGCCTATCTGAGGTTATTGATATTTCTCCTGGCAATCTTGATTCCAGCTTCTGCTTCATCCAGCCTGGCATTTCACATGATATACTCTGCATGTAAGTTACTCCTTTCCCAATTTGGAACCAGTCTGTTGTTCCATGTCCAATTCTAACTGGTGCTTCTTGACCTGCATACAGGTTTCTCAGGAAGCAGGTCAGGTGGTTTGGTATTTCCATCTCTTTAAGAATTTTCCGGTTTGTTGTGATCCACAGTCAAAGACTCTGGCGTAGTCAATAAAGCAGAAGCAGATGTTTTTCTGGAAATCTCTTGCTTTTTCTATGATCCTGCAGGTGTTGGCAATTTGATCTCTGGTTCCTCTGCCTTTTCTAAATCCAGTTTGAACACCTGGAAGTTCTCAGTTCACATACTGTTGAAGCCTCACCTGGAAAAAATGAGCATTACTTTGATAGCAATTGAGATGACTGCAATTGTGCAATAGTTTGAGCATTCTTTGGCATTGCCTTTCTTTGAGATTGGAATGAAACTGACCTTTTCAGTCTTGTGGCCACTGCACAGTTTTCTGAATGTGTTGGGATATTGAGTGCAGCACTTTAACAGCATTATCTTTTAGGATTTGAAATAACACAGCTGGAATTCCATCACCTCCGATAGCTCTGTTCGTAGTGATGCTTCCTAAGGCCCACTTGACTTCACACTCCAAGATGTCTGGTTCTAGGTAAGTGATCATACCATCGTGGTTATCTGGGTCATTAAGATTTTTTTTGTACAGCTCTTCTGTGTATTCCTGCCCCTTTTCTTAATATTTCTGCTTCTGGTAGTGGATATCATCTAATCTGCTGAGTACATGACCAGAACAATAGAGAGAGGAAAGATTATTTCTCCCTTTTCCACTGCCTCACTGATGGCGCTAGGACACCTCATCTTCTTTCTGGGACTGGGATTTACTGGCTTTCTGGTTCTCAGACCTCTGGACATGGACTAAATTATACTACTGGGTTTCCTGGGTCTCCAAGTTGCAGATGGAAGATTAAAGGGATTTCTCAGTCTCCATAATTATGTGAAATAAATTCTTCATAATAAATCTCCATATATATATGTGTGTGAGTGTGTCTTGCTGGTTCTCTGGAGAGTTCTGACACATGATATCTATATATCTATATAGAGATATCAGAAAAGATTCATTTTAGGGGTGTGTGTGTGTATGTATGTATGTGTGTGTGTGTGTGCACCTGTGTGTACGCACACTGCTTTCCATACAGATTTAAACACCTTAAGGACAGGTAGAGGGTCATACACTTTTATATTCACTGCTGTCCCCTGCATCTCCTCCAAAATATTTAAGCCAAGACTTTAGAAAGTGAAGGCTTTAGTGTATTTTGGCAAATGAATTGAATTCATTTAACCAACTGATGTGATATATTCTTGATAAACACTATCAAACCAATTCAAACTCACTTGCTTTGTTTGCTCTTGTTAGTAATTCTCTACTTTTGTTCCCCCTAGATTTTGGTCATTCCATTGTGATGTGCTCAGTGTCAGGCCACAGAATGTTGTTCTCCTCATCTCACTGGCAACATCATAACACCCTGGGTACTTACTTCTCTGTGATGATAACTCCTTCATATTCCTTAATGGCAATGCCTGGCCAATGCTGCTCTTCTCTGCCTTGTTATCTGCTACTATCACAGCTAGTTTAATTACCTCTTCAATAGCCTGTATTTGCCTGACTTCCAATCCCTTTTATTTCTTCAGTCCTACCCACCCCAGATATCTACTTCTAAAACTATTTGCGTCTCATTATTAACTTACCCTCCACATTTTCAAACTCAAAGATTTGCTACACTGTGTATCCACAATTCAAGATGACTCTTTATACCTACAGAGGTTATAACAAAGTATTATGGGCTAAAACACATCTCAGGTATATTTTATTTGATCTACATAATGTACAAGAAAATTTTTTTTAAGTATTTGCTAGGTTTGTGTAAAAATGCAAAAGATTTGGCAATTTTGTTCCATATTCTTGCATGCATCAATGATGTACAGCTGAAAAGCAGCTGTTTTTTTTGTTTTTTATGTTTCCCAGATAGGACAAGCAATTGTCCTCTCTCTACTCCAGATAGAAACTATCCCATTTTCCTCAACACTTAAAACACATCATTTATGTCTTTACATTACCAGTCATAAACAATTCTGTGTGTGGTTCCTATTTGAATACTGGCTGACCCTGTGTCTTACCATTTACCTCTCATGACTCAGTGCTCAGATCTTCTATATTCTCATCTTCAACCAAAACTCACTTTCAAAAGTCACTTTCTTAACACCCTCTCCTCAATGTGAATAGCTGATGGGGAAAATTATGGAGTTGTTTTGCCTGAGCCCAGTAGATATTTTTCTATTTGGTTTGAGCATGGCTGTCACTTGATACATATCATTTTGCAATCTATTTCATGAATTATTCAAATTGGTTGTTAACTTCTTGAAAATAGGACCCAAATTGTTTATGCCTCTGTAGCTCAAGTACCTAAAGTTTTCTGAGTAGTTAAGATATTCTATTCATTTAGGTATCCATTTAAAGCTTTTTGTGGGTGGTTATCTAAAGAGTCAGACTGTCTAGTTACGTGTTGTCATGTGGTACATGAAGATTTGACAAATTTATCAGCTGTAAAATAAGTCTTTTTCCCTCTTCTTATTTTTCTTTTGACTTCACCTTAGGGTGTGTGAAAGTCACTGTGTATGAACTGAAAGGATAAGTAATACGAACAAGGCATCACACTTTTGTTAAGCGAGCCTCAGATTTAAGGTTTCTTTACCTGTCCTTTATATAAACATCTCAGAACAAATGGTGGGGCCTCCCAAGTGGCTCAGTGGCAAAGAATCTGCCTGTGAAGCCAGAGATGCAGGAGACACAGGTTCAGTCCTTGGCTCGGGAAGACTCCCTGGCTAAGGGCATGGCAACTCACTCCAGTAATCTTACTGGGAAAAATCCCATGGACAGAGGAACCTGGTGAGCTACAGCCCATGGGTTTGCAAAGAGTCGGGCATGACTGAGGCTACTGAGCACACACGCAGAACAAATGATAATCTATAGAGGCTGCAAGTTGTAATTCCCAGGCACATCCGCGGGGGATAAGAAGGAAGAAGCTTTGAATCTCTGCAGCCTGTATCCTTGTTTCCAACCGGGGTTTTTTAGCCCTGTAAACTGCTATCCAGTGCACTGCTTTCCACAAAGATTTAAAATTCATCAAACAGACAAAGTGTATATTTAATACTCACATGAGGGAATACAGAATGCCTTTCAATACATCAAACTCCTAAACCTTTTACATCCTTCATTTTTAAGCTACATGGATTTTGATTTGTACAATTTTAAAAATATTCTGAAGCCTAGTCAATCTAACGGTAAAAAGCACTGTTGCACAGTAAGAAATCAAGAAATACAATTCAGCAAACCTGGCCTAGTTGGTCCCCAGGGAAGCTTTTTTCCAATTCGGTTTGTCATAGCCCAGATCCATCATGTCATGCTATCCTAACTTACCACTACTGTCTTTCATTTTTCCCCCTTTTTGGGCACACTCCAACTATTTTCTGTTAAACTAGGGCTATCAGAAGAAAACATATAAAAATGCTCTTTTGCAAACACTCTGTTTGGATCTCTCCTGAACTCTCACTGTCTTCATCAGGGGTGAATGTTGACAGATCATTGAACCTTACTGGTGGCAGTGACAGGCTTGATGCTGTTTCATGCAAGGTGCAGGAAAAAAAAAAAAAAGAAACAAAATACTAATAATAATAAAAAAGAAGGTTTCTGTGCCTTGCATCTAGAAGGTCCCTGATTCAACAACAAAGGCTTGTGTTCAAAGATGATTAGCTTAAAGGCATTTCAGAGATTTCTGATTGTAGCTGCAGTTGGGTGTCTTGCTACTGGGTGAAATATGTATTCCCCCGAGAACAAAGACAGCAGAAACTCTCTTCTGCTGAGATGGCACCTTTAATAATTCCATGTATTTATCAGGATTTGTGTCAAGATCTTAGAGATTTTGCCCTTCAGGTGAGGCTAAAAGTAGATGGAATGGATAGGGTCTTAAATAGTCCTCTAAGGTATCTGCAGAGAAAAAATAATTGTCCCAAGGTATCTAGGAGAATGAGAAGAAAATACTCTGGAAGATGAAAATGTACACAGCACAGAAAAATACCTACAAGGCTTCTAAAGGGAAGAATGAATAGCTTTTAGGTTATTCATAAAGCCCAAGATAAACTTGGCTAAAAAATTGTACAGCACTGTTCTTTTTTATTTTTTCAAGTTTGAATCAAGTCAATCTAAAGAAATGTATCTTTTTCAAAGGTTAGGTAAACTTATTTTTTCCAAATAAATCAACCAGCTCTGTATGTGCTGTTGCCATGGATTTCTTCTGTATAGCCATTCTACATATTGTGTATGTGACTCCAGAGGAGAAATGGTTGGCCTGCAGTTAGGAGAAACAAGATGTGCACAAGACTTAGCTGAATGTGCACCAACATGATTGGCACTCTCCCTGTGGCCCATGGCCTCGCGTGACACCTTCTGTCCCCATCAGAGACAGATTCATGTGCTACTGAATTAGGTGGTACTTTTTCCCACGTGGGTTTACACTGGGCCTAGTTGTTTGTGCTTCTCATCAATGCAGAGAGCATTCGCACATTGTGTACAAGGATGCATGTGTTATAGAAACATAAGGGAATGCCAGAGGCTTGAGGAGATAATCTTTCAAATAATGACTTTGATCCAGTCTCCTGAAGTTTGAAATATAAAAAAGTCAGTTTGCAGAAATGGAACTAAGCATCCTCCCATTGGTATAAGAGGGACCCCTAAGGAATGAGTTGAACTGAGGGGTGAGCCTTCCCTGGAGAGAGACATAGAGCGAGTCTCAGATGATTCTTTAAACTGAGTGGGAAGCCTATGGCAGCCCATCCTATTTTCTTCTTTTTCTTGAAGCAAACTTTCCTTGATACTTCTGGTATATCAGCTCCTTTCAGGGTGACAAACTGAAGTCCTAAAGTGTGATTTTAAGTATACTGTGAAGCCAAGCAGAAGACAAGGTATATTTTGAGAAAGAAAGAAAGCACTTGTCATAAGTACAAGGCCAGATAATCAGATTAAGACTGATCTCTACCAATGTCTTTTTGAGCACATTTTCAATTTAAGTCAAAAGCAGACTTCCTTCCTAATCCCTAATATAATTTATATTTTTGGTCAAGTTTTATACTGACAGTAGACAAAAGTAAGCTATATAAAATATATGGCCAGGTAATAATAATAATGTGTAATACGTTTATGCCAGTTTAGGTAACAGAATTATACATTTGTTCAGTACAGTGTTTCATTCTCAAAAATTCTGGCCATATAGTTTCACTTCTAGAATTTCAGACTCCTAAGAACTACGCATTTACAGTGCAAAATGGGCTCCGTGCACCTGTGCATGCTCAGGCTCTTCAGCTGTGTCCAGTTCTTTGTGACCCTATGGATTAGAGCCCTCCAGGCTCCTCTGTCCATTCTCCAGGCGAGAATACTGGAGTAGGTTGCCATCACCTCCTCCAGGGAATCTTTCTGACCGAGGGATCAAACCCACATCTCTTATGTCTCCTGCTTAAGCAGGCAGGTTCTTTACCACTAGTGCCACCTGGCAAGCTTCTATGCACCTGACCATCACTGCAATAAAACAATGTTTCGCTGCCTATTCTCATTTTACTAAAGCCTCTGCTTCCTACATAGCTTTTGAGATTCCCCTCTTTTCTTCTGTTCTTTTCTCAGAACTATAACTATCTTTCTGTCACAGAAAATAAAAGGAATCCGTAAATTTACTTCTACAGGAATTCATTACACGTATACATATGTATGTGTGTACTCACGTTCAGAAAACACACAAATGTGAACATGATTTCACATTCCAGTTATGCTCAGACAAAGCTGGGAATACAACAAGGCCCCAATTAAAAAGAGAAATGCAAAAGTTTTAAATGGTTACACTTACATTTCCTTCATATATAACATGATGTAAGATGAATGGGGGAAAATAGAAACCTGAGCAGAACTTGTCAGAACAGATCATGGTCTACTAGAAAGAGAGTTTGAAGTCAGGAATCAGAAAACCAGGGCTTTAAGCTTCAGTTTTGCCATTTGTTCTAGATGTGTGATGATGAGGATGGTCATTCTCTTCTATGAGACTTCTCCCAACATTAAAATGATAATAACCTTCTTTTCACAAAGGCCACCGTGTGGGTTATATGTTGTATCCTATATGAAAACACTTTGTAAACTCAGATACACTTGGCAAATGTAAATGAGGAAGACTAAATCATAATACTAAGATTTTGTTCAAAAAAGTTATAGAATATTTGGAGAAGACAGTTTTTTTTTTCTTTCATAGTTTTGTACATCATGAATTTTCATTTCAAATTTTAGGGGATTTTAAGTTTTTACTAAAGTCAACATTTAAAAATATTGTATGGATGTAAAATTATTTTCTCTACACTTAAAGGATACGTAATGGTTTGATGTTTCAGTTTTTATGTATAACGAGTTTTGTTCAAACATACTATAGATAGAGTTTTATTAGGACTGGCAAGAATGATACCAACACATATTCATGGACTTATTCCATCTGCAAGGAATATGTAGATCTCACTCTAAATATAGCCTTTCAGTATTCTGAAATGCTTGTGCTTTGGAAATTTGAAGTACAATAAACTGATACTATATTAACTTGGTAGTTTAGTTTCTCAATTTAAAAAAGTATGCATCTTCTCACAAAATATTAGATATTTTCTAATTTAAAAGTAAATACATATTGATCAATAACAACTCAGAAACAAATTCAAAAGCCCCTATACCATAATATTTCATATAATATATTTTCTATTCTCATCCATAAGGTATTTCTTATCAAAACAATTTGCCATCTGACTTAGGTAAAAAAGTTATTAGAAGATAAAAGTCTATTTCTAAAGCATATACAAATGAAATACAAGTTTGATATTATTTATTCAGGCACTCAGCTAATTTATAGTTAACATGAATTTAGTACTGGTAGCTTGAGCATTCAAGTGTATAATCTTAACCAGGTGTTTTGTATGCTTATACTTTTAATTTATTTTATGTTTAAAAATAACCCTTTATGTTATACTGAAAAAAACATTGAATTGATTAAGTTTCTATAGTTCTTTAATTTTCTCAATCAGTATTGGGTTTACAAGTAAAAGCCCCAAGTGTCGAGTTATTAAATCAAAATTTTAAGTTTTATAAGGAACCATTAGATGCATTTATATGTACTTAATTTCATCCACATATGTAATTTTGATGTCTTAAGAGAGCTGCTTAATGCCACAGATTGCTTTGTCTCATCAGTATAGTATATGTTTTTGAGTCAGTCTCTACAAGTCTAATTTGAGATGTCTATAATATCTATATCCAACAGCTTTTTTTTTTTTACAATAATTTCACTATGTTAAAACAAAATGTACATTATTTCTAAAAGATTAAGAGAACAAAGTAAAAATTAGAGACGTGGGCTGCATGTTCATTGAAATCTACTAGTCTTAGGCTAGAAATTGGCTTTTCATGCTTAGGAGAAACTTGAAGGAAAGAAACATAATCTGTGGCTTATTTTTGGAGAATCAAGATCATCTTTTTCTAATTTCTAGTTTCTTGTATTATTTGCCCACTGATTCACAATGCAAGATAATTTACTTCAGGTTTATTGGGTTTAGCTCAATGTCACTTATCTCCCTGATTAAACCATTTTTCTGGAACAGTATGCAAAGTGGCTTCTGTTAGGTCCAGACCATTTCTGTCCTTTATTGAGCCCATCTTTGCATGAAATATTCCCTTGGTATCTCTAATTTTCTTGAAGAGATCTCCAGCCTTTCCCATTCTCTTCTTTTCCTCTATTTCTTTGCGTTGAGCACTGAGGAAGGCTTTCTTATCTCTCCTTGCTATTCTTTGGAACTCTGCATTCAGATGCTTATATCTTTCCTTTTCTCCTTTGTTTTTCACCTCCCTTCTTTTCACAGCTATCTGTAAGGCCTCCTCAGACAGCCATTTTGCTTTTTTGCATTTCTTTTCCTTGGGGATGGTCTTGATCCCTGTCTCCTGTACAATGTCAGGAACCTCCATCCATAGTTCATCAGGCACTCTGTCTATCAGATCCAGTCCATTAAATCTATGCGAAGAACTGACTCATTTGAAAAGACCCTGATGCTGGGAAAGACTGAGGGCAGGAGGAGAACGGGATGACAGAGGATGAGATGGTTGGATGGCATCACCAGCTCAATGGACATGAGTTAGTAAACTCGGGGAGTTGGTGATGGACAGGGAGGCCTGGCATGCTGCAGTCCATGGGTTGCAAAGAATCAGACACAACTGGACGACTGAACTGAACTGAACTGATGCAAAGTGGCCCAAGGTCGTGGGTGGCTGGAATGTCTCTACTCTGTTGGGTTGGCTCTGTTTGCTCCACTGTCATTATCATAACCTAGTTGCTATTGCTGCTGCTGGTTAGTTGCTGAGTCCTGTTCAACTCTTTTGTGACCCCATGGACTGTAGCCCACCAGGCTCCTCTGTCCATGACATTTCCCAGTCAAGAATACTGCTGTGGATTGCTATTTCCAGGAGATCTTCCTGATCTAGGGATCAAACCCACATTTCCTGCTTAGCAGGTGGTTTTTCTTTACCACTGAGCGACCTGGGAAGCCTTTCACTTATTTATATTAACATTTTATTCCAATTGTTTTTTAACTCGGTGCCTGTTAAATGGTCACAAATAGCCCTTGGAATAGACGTGCTCATGTAAACACTTCCTGTGGCTCCCAAAAGGTTTAATCTTGCTTAACAGTTGAAAGCATTTAGACATATTGGATAGATTTCACAACAAAATCAAGATTTATGTTTTCCTTTGAAAAATAGGATCAGGAAAAACTGGGCCTGCTCTTCTGCATGGTGACCATTAGGCGGTGATGAGTAACAAGGGGCAAAGCTCCCAGTTCATCCAACAGCACTGGCCCTGCTGTACATGAACTCCTGTTTCTGGTACATATGTCTGGTATGTGAATTTTGCCATCTGTGATCTCTGGTCCAAGGTTTCAAGACTGGGTGATTAGAAACGTGTTTCTAATCTCAAAAATAATAAGGAAACAAGGAGAAGGTTGTTTGGGGGTGAAATGCTTATTTATTCAGAAGAAGGGACAAATCATCAAAGTAGAAATGTCCAGTGAACATTTAGAAATAAATGATGAGTGCCGATGCAAGAGGAAAAGATTTGCAATAGAGATTTTGGAATTATTCAAGTAAAGGCAGAACTGAATCCATGAAAATGGATGAGATCTTTGAAGGAGAAATTAGACAGCAAGAAGAATGAACAAGTAAAAGTTGAACATAGGGGGATATTCATCATTATCATACAGGCAGAGAAAAAGGACCTAGAGAGAAAGATGGAAATTTTGAAGAGAGGGGCAAAATATACCATTTTATTGGCTTGAATTTATTGGTGTTTTTCAACATGGAAAAAAAGAGATAGGTATGCATAAAATTAACGGTGAATAATGAAAGATTTAGTATTATTCCAGGTAGGAACAGAACATTTTGGTGCCTAGTTATAACAACAGTACAGAGCCCACACAGGCCCTTTGCCAAAATCCTAGTTTGTAACACAGGCTGATAGTGTTGGACACAGTAGGCAGAAAATAAAAAATATTTTATGTCAATATATACAATAGGATATTAAAAGAGTAGAAACGTGTAACGTTGCCATTTTTTTGGTAAAGCTATATTTTAAAATATGGACATAACTTGGTAATATTGCAGCTTTGGTTCTAATTCAATTAAGTGAATATCACAATTAAGGGAGTCACACAAATATTTCAGTTTCCCAGTGCACATAAAAGTTCTGGCTACACTATACTTATAGATTATGTCTAAAAAAAGGTACATGCCTAATTCAAAAAGATGTTATTGCTAAAAAATGCTAATTATGACCTGAACCTTCAGTGAGTAGTGATATTTTTGCGATAGTAAAGTCAAAGATCACTGATCACAGAACATCGTTACAAATTAATAATAATGAAAAAGTTTGAACTATTGTGAGAGGAGAGCAAATTATGTTGGAAAAAAAGGTGCTCATAAGAGTTGCTTGACACAGAATGGCCACAAACCTATTTATTTAAAAAAAGAAGCCACATTTTTGAATTGTAATAAAAAAAAGGGCAATACAATGAGGTATGTTTGTATCTGAAATGAATTTTTTGCCTTTCTTTAAATTTTTGAATACAGATTGATCATCTTAATTGCAAATATAGCACTTTTATTTATACAAGATGGGGAGGGAGTTTCTTACTTTTCCCTTAAAGTTTTACTTTCTTATCTTGNGTCTGGTATGTGAATTTTGCCATCTGTGATCTCTGGTCCAAGGTTTCAAGACTGGGTGATTAGAAACGTGTTTCTAATCTCAAAAATAATAAGGAAACAAGGAGAAGGTTGTTTGGGGGTGAAATGCTTATTTATTCAGAAGAAGGGACAAATCATCAAAGTAGAAATGTCCAGTGAACATTTAGAAATAAATGATGAGTGCCGATGCAAGAGGAAAAGATTTGCAATAGAGATTTTGGAATTATTCAAGTAAAGGCAGAACTGAATCCATGAAAATGGATGAGATCTTTGAAGGAGAAATTAGACAGCAAGAAGAATGAACAAGTAAAAGTTGAACATAGGGGGATATTCATCATTATCATACAGGCAGAGAAAAAGGACCTAGAGAGAAAGATGGAAATTTTGAAGAGAGGGGCAAAATATACCATTTTATTGGCTTGAATTTATTGGTGTTTTTCAACATGGAAAAAAAGAGATAGGTATGCATAAAATTAACGGTGAATAATGAAAGATTTAGTATTATTCCAGGTAGGAACAGAACATTTTGGTGCCTAGTTATAACAACAGTACAGAGCCCACACAGGCCCTTTGCCAAAATCCTAGTTTGTAACACAGGCTGATAGTGTTGGACACAGTAGGCAGAAAATAAAAAATATTTTATGTCAATATATACAATAGGATATTAAAAGAGTAGAAACGTGTAACGTTGCCATTTTTTTGGTAAAGCTATATTTTAAAATATGGACATAACTTGGTAATATTGCAGCTTTGGTTCTAATTCAATTAAGTGAATATCACAATTAAGGGAGTCACACAAATATTTCAGTTTCCCAGTGCACATAAAAGTTCTGGCTACACTATACTTATAGATTATGTCTAAAAAAAGGTACATGCCTAATTCAAAAAGATGTTATTGCTAAAAAATGCTAATTATGACCTGAACCTTCAGTGAGTAGTGATATTTTTGCGATAGTAAAGTCAAAGATCACTGATCACAGAACATCGTTACAAATTAATAATAATGAAAAAGTTTGAACTATTGTGAGAGGAGAGCAAATTATGTTGGAAAAAAAGGTGCTCATAAGAGTTGCTTGACACAGAATGGCCACAAACCTATTTATTTAAAAAAAGAAGCCACATTTTTGAATTGTAATAAAAAAAAGGGCAATACAATGAGGTATGTTTGTATCTGAAATGAATTTTTTGCCTTTCTTTAAATTTTTGAATACAGATTGATCATCTTAATTGCAAATATAGCACTTTTATTTATACAAGATGGGGAGGGAGTTTCTTACTTTTCCCTTAAAGTTTTACTTTCTTATCTTGGCAGTTTCAAACAAACTAGTGTACATTGAGGAAAGCAGTGAGAACAGAATGGTGTGAAATTATTGATCTCTTGCCTGGCGAAGTTTCACAAGTCCTTGCAAAAATTTACAGGTTTGCTGCAGGGCAAAATTTGATCATTTTAGACAGGGATTGAATATTTTGTCTTGAAAAATGTTAGCAAAAAACTCCTAGGGGTGAAATCACAAATTGTCAAATCATTTGGGCATAGAAAGTCATCAACTTTATGTGGTGAGTGGCAATTTATACTCTATGCTTAGCTTTCATGGAAAACAATGACAAATTTAGAATCAATACTCCTAAATGATCTGCTCCCGACAAGAACTGGTTGTGTTCACTGGATTGTACTGAAGGGCTGACTACAGTGTAATACCAGGGGTGATCAGCGGGAGGCAGCACTGAATGACATGTAAAGCAAAGGAGGCAGCCCGCCCAGGAAAGGACCAAATTTCTAAGTAGCGTTCAGAGCAGAAAGAACACAGGCTTTGAAGACAGACAAACCTGGGTCTAAATTTTGGTTCTGCCATTTATTAGTTATGTAAAACCTGGAAGGTTATTTAGCCTCTTTGAATCCTAGTTTTCTCACATTTAAAGTGAAAGAATGAATATTTACCTTATAACAACTTTGAATAATGACAAGCTGATCCATGCCTTAAGAGGTCACATTGAAGAAGTCTATATACTTTTCCATGAGAAATCAAAATTTACATATATCATAAATAATGTAATTTACAAATTCAAAAATTTATTTACAAGTACAAGTGAACTGGAAAAACAATATTTAAGAGGTGACTCTAAGAAAAGTTGCTAAAGCTAAGAGGCACTGAAAGAAATGAGTCTTTTATGTAGTAGATGGCAACCTTATTAGATTCAATCTATCACAATTTTATCTAGTCTGAGAGTAAAGGAGTTACATATGCTTATGAATACTGGATTCATAGACAACTTTAAAAATATTTTTGGCTAGGTAACACTTTAACATGGTTCAGCTACCAAATGCATTAAAAAAGGAAAAAAGTAAGTTTTTCTCCTTTCTTTATCTCAATAGTAGAATTTAGAAACTAGAATATTTTGGAGTCCAGCAATAAACTGCGAATGAAAATTGAGCTTGAAGCATGAGTACAATTTTATAAAATGCATTAGTCCATGAGGCACTACTGGCCATTTTATTATCATAATGAAGCACCATTGTTATTAGTCATCATGGAGGGGGGACCTGCAGCTTCACGACAATGTTCAAGAAATGAGTTTGCAGGTCCATTTCCAGTGGACTCATGTTTTCTATGGGACAGTCATGCATTTGCAGGGCTCTTTCTTTTTTTCATTTTACTTCTTTTGGGCTGCTGCTTTCTACTGTCTCAGAACCTCAGAAAACATGTCTCTATTTCTAAGCACATGTTCTTAATTGCAAACAATGCTAACAATGAAATATTGTCCTCCTACTGTGTTATAGTCTGATAATCTTGATCTTGACTCTCTGCTTAAGACTTTCCATATAAGTGACTTTATATTAACATAGGCTAATGATGTCTTGTTATTACTGTTCTTCCTATGTGTATATCTGGTATATTTTGAATATCTATAATTAGTACTGTTTTCTACATTAAGTATTTTCTTCATTATATGTGTAGCAGAATAATCAACATCAAGACCTCTATAGCAGGAGCACTCTAGTTCTAAACCCGGCTTTCACTGTTAATTATATGACCTCTGGGAAGTGACTAAACTCTGAGTTTTACTTTTCTTGATCTACTATATGGGGATAATAACAATAATAATTGTATCAGGGATGTTGTAAGGATTAAATTAGTAAGGCTAAATAAACTCCTCAGAGTCTAGTATATAGTAAGTATAACATATAGTGACTTCCCTGGTGGCTCAGATGGTAAAGTGTCTGCCTGCAATGCGGGAGACCTGGGTTCGATTTCTGGGTTGGGAAGGTCCCCTGGAGAAGGAAATGGCAATCTACTCGAGCACTCTTGCCTGGAAAATCCCATGGACGGAGGAGCCTAATAGGCTACACCCCATGGGGTTGCAAAGAGTTGGACACTACTGAGTGACTTCACTTCACTTCATAACATGCAGTAACTCTATTACATGTGTTTATTTGTTTTTTGTTTTTGGCTTATGTGATCTTAGTTCCCTGATCAGGGATTGAACCCCAATCCTGACAGTGAAAGTGCTCTAACCGTGCGACTGCCAGGGAATTCCTGTCTACTACGTATTTATTGCAAGTATATCTTACTAATATTCTTTCTTTAAGCAAAAAATGAGGGTGCTCTTTTTATACCTGCCATTTCTTTGTATCAAAACTGAAGTATGGGTTCCTTCTTATAAATTGGTCAATATTTATCTTTTCATGGGGAAAGTTATTAAGGATATATTTGAATCTCAAAGCCATGGTGTTTCTCAAAACCACTCAGAAAATCCTTAATCAAATCCTTACAACTTAGCTTTTTAGGTTAGTCTTGGCATCCCTCCTGGCTGTGAATGCTTCAAAAGAAGACACTATAGGCATCCAATGCTTTGAGGGTGAATGAAGTTGGTATTTCTAGGGACAATCATAACAGCATTATAGGGAAAACAAAAACAAAAACAAAAAAACCATGTCTGCCTTCTCCTGTACCAGCTCCATCTCCACGCATTCTCATTTCTGGCTTCTACCAAGGGGTGTTGGGAGGCAGGGGTGGAGTTTATGATCAGAAGAGTCAGCGCCCAGTACATGACTTGGATCAATGGATGGTGTTACCAGGTCTTAAGGGCACCCTCCCTTCTTTTTTTCTCTCTTGTTTCTTTTTCTCTTGTACCCTATGTTGTTTTTCCATGTGATAAGTGGACCTAGACATGACCTAACCCTTGATTTTCTTCTTCTCCTCTTTGCTTCTGGAAAAGTAAATCAGCATGGCCTTTTCTCCGATTGGCAGAATCTCACTATGTCCTCTCTTGCTTTTTTTACTAAGCTGTGAGGTCGCGAAGGCTGGCTGGCTAAGTTTGGAATTACATAGTTACTGAGTAAAACCCAATGTTCATTTCCCTCCTTTTCCTTTTAGAGCTAGAAGCATGAAGAAAATAAGAAATGCAAGCTTTTTTTAAGAGTCCAGACATGTGAACTCAAGATTCAGATAAAGTTCTATGGGTACCCTTTTGCTTTTAGGGAAGTTTTTTGTTTTGATTTCTGAAGAATGGTAGGTTAACTTTATTTCTAGGAAGAGAGAGTGATTCAAAGTTGTCAAAAGCTGATTGAAAGTGTTAAGGCAAAGCCAGTATTGACGTTCCCAGAAAGTTACTTTCCAAGCTCTGTCGCAGACCCAGTTACTTGCATCCTTCAAAAAGTGTTGTGGGGAAACAGGGCTGGCCCCATCGGTAATGAGCTTCCATGCCTCTGGGCAAAACACAGATTGGTTAACAACAAGCCACATTTTCAGTCATTAAAACACATGAGCACTTGCTAACTGAATTTATCAACTAGAAACCATTCCTGTGTGGGTTAACAAAGGTGCTCAATGTCCAATAAGACAGCTTAAAGAGCTAAACCTCTGGAAAATGCAGTTAGAGGTGAAAAAAAAAAAGTGGAGAAATTTAAATGTATAACTAAAACTGAGAATTCTAGAAGAAAATAACAGGGATTTGTGACCTAAATAGGAAAACTTATTGGTTAAAAAAGATATTTACAAGCAACGTATTTCATGAAGTGCATATGGGAATAAATAGATTATACTCTCAGTTTTTCTTATATGTCCAAAATGATCTTCAGTTCAGTTCCATCGCTCAGTTGTGTCCAACTCTTTGCGACCCCATGGACTGCAGCACGCAGGATCCTCTGCCCATCACCAATTCTCAGAGCTTGCTTGCTCAAACTCGTGCATCGCGTCAGGGATGCCAGCCAACCATCTCATCCCCTGTCATCCCCTTCTCTTGCCTTCAAGCTTTCCCAGCATCAGGGTCTTTTCTAATGAGTCAGTTCTTACTGGACCCATTTCTATGTAAAATGGGTGTAACAGATTTCTTTCTTTCTGTACAAAGCTGGACAATTAACCTCTGAAAGATTTTGTGTATTCAGAATATGCCTCTGTTTAAACTCCAATGTCCTGCGCTTGAGAACCAGTCCTCTACTGAGTAGTGAAGGCTCTTCTGGCCGTATAAACTCTCAGGGAACATCAGTGAGGACTGCTGTCACAGGCTGACACTTCATGGAAGAAACCAGGATTGAGTGTGACCTGAAAAGGGGCCCAGGTCACAGTCTTCAGTGTAGTCGCTACTTGTTTGTTTTTACAAATGTAACCAGAGTCCAGCATCACACCAGTTTGCAAGGCCATGCTCTGAAATATTCAGAGAAACTCGGGAATTACACACGGTTCCCATCATCGAAGGCAATACTTGAACATTTTTTCTTTAAGTGCAACTACTTGAGAATGAGAAGGGTCTCATATGATGAATTAAAATTCACCAAATTGGCACTTCAGCTGAATGAATAAGAGGGGAAAATTCTAGAAGCATAGGCTGTCTGTAAAAGAGACACTGCTTCATTCTTCCCTAGAAATAATAACATCTTTTACATATGCCACTTCTCTCTGAGGGGCTTTCAATACTTTATCTAATTAATCCGCCCAGCTTCCCAAAGAGGTAGTCTGGGGCAGGTATTATTATCTGAATTTCACCATTGTAGAAATTAAAGTGTCCTGATTAAGTGCCTTAGGTAGGAGGCAGCATTTGCACTTAAATAAGTAGGTTCTAAATTCCTTCCTATTTGAGTAAAAAGAACATTACAATATATATTAAATCTGCCTTTTAAAAATCCATCCTACATGTAGTTTGGCCAAAAAAGCATTCAGCATTGCTTAGTACAAAGAACAGAATATCTCAAAATGTAACTGTAAATTTAGCAATGGCTTCTGGGCCAAGAGACCAGAAATTATTTTTATTAAGAATATTTCTTATACTTTTTAATTGCTGTAGTAGTCAATTTAACATGATTGAAACAGTTAAATGTGCATGGTAAATATCAGAATAGAAATATCTGAGGAGCCATGGAACTTTACCTTAGGGATGAAAAGGATTCTTGCATTTGGATGAGGTAATTAAGTGCTCAGGGTAAGAAACACGAAGGACAATAGATAAAGTCCAAGGAGAGAGTCAAAAAGAGTAGGCTTGAATCAGCCATAGGTTTAGCTACCTCCCCTCCCACTTGAACATCCTTCCCACCTCCCTCCCATCCCATCCCATCCCTCTAGGTTGTTACAGAGCCCTGGTTTGAGTTCCCTGAGTCATACAGCAAATTGCCTGGTGGGCTGCCTGTCTATGGGGTCGCACAGAGTTGGACATGACTGAAGTGACTTAGCAGCAGCAGCAGCAGCTATTTTACATATGGCAATATATGATGTATATTTCCATCTTGTCACTCTCTTCCTAAATCCCTCCCTCTCCTTCCTCCCCACCCCTCCAGCCATGTCCATAAGTCTGTTCTCCATGTCTGTGTCTCCACTGCTGCTCTGCAAATAGGTTCATCAGCACTGTCTTTCTAGATTCCGATATTTGTTTTTCTCTTTTTGACTTACTTCACTCTGTATAATAGGCTCTAGGTTCATCTACCTCATTATGATCGACTCAGATGTGTTCCTTTCTATGGCTGAGTTCATTTTCCATTGTATACATGTACCACAGCTTCTTTATCCATTCATCTATCGATGGACATCTAGTTTTGCTTCCAAGTCCTAGCTATTGTAAATAGAGCTGCAGTGAACTTTGGGGTACATGTGTCTTTTTCACTTTTGGTTTCCTCAAGGTATATGCTTAGTAGTGGGATTGCTGGGTCATATGGTGGTTTTATTCCTAGTTTTTAAAGGAATCTCTATACTGTTCTCCACAGTGGTTGTATCAATTTACATTCCCATCAACAGTGCAAGAGGGTTCCCTGTTCTACATACCCTCTACAGCATTTGATGTTTGGTAGAAAACAACACAATACTGTAAAGCAACTATCCTTTAATTAAACAAATTTTAAAAATTAAAAAAAAGAGGGGATGAATTTAGCAGGCACATTATTGTTGTTTAGTTGCTAAGTCTTATCTGACTCTTTTGTGACCCCATGGACTATAGTTTGCCAGGCTCCTCTGTCCATGGGATTTTCCTGGTAAGAATACTGGAGTGGTTGCCATTTTCTTCTGTAGGAAATCTTCCTGAACAAGAGATAGAACCTGCATCTCCTGCATTGGGAGGTGGACTCTTTACCAATGAACCATCTGGGAAGCCCAGGCACTCTATTACCTCCTCAAAAGTAATTTTCTTCTTTTCTTTGCTGATGGAACTCTAACTTTGGGGTGGGTCTGTCAGCCCTCTTCCCTTATGAATCACAGTGGCCCCATTTCTCTTGCATATATGTATATATATGTGACCAGTTCTGTCCACTGAAACATGGGGGGATTGTAGCAGACCATCTGTGAAAGGCTTCTGTCATTTTCAGGAAGTATGAGAAAGAGTCCTCTAATCTGCTTAACTTGGTCAGGCCTTCATGGGCTATCTGAACCAGCAATAGCAAACATGTGGCCTTGAGTGAGACAAGCAGACCAAGAGGATGGCAGGACAAGAAGAAGGAATGACTGTGTCTTTGATAATGACATCGAGCTAGTGAAGTATCTTGACACTCTCTTTCTAAATGAGTTAAAATTTCGGTATCATTTAGGGTAGAAATATCAGGTCTTCTGTAC
Organism: Neotragus pygmaeus; assembly: GCA_006410875.1. Taxonomy (NCBI): domain Eukaryota; kingdom Metazoa; phylum Chordata; class Mammalia; order Artiodactyla; family Bovidae; genus Neotragus; species Neotragus pygmaeus. Next base: position 75,949 of record SJYV01053924.1, on the reverse strand, counting down.
AGATGAGTTGTCACTAACACAACCTGGAAGTCACTGTTGTCAGAATTTATTTCTATGTCATCACTTGTGATGGAGCCTCAGACCTGCTGCTCTCCACCAGTGTAAAAATACTGAGATAATGAGTACAAGGTTTGAGAGATCCCAGAGATGCGTGATGTGTGTAATTTGCTTCAGTTGTATCTGACTCTGTACAACCCTATGGATTGTAGCCTGCCAGGTTCCTCTGTTCATGGGATTCTGCAGGCAAGATTACTGGAGTGGGTTGCCCTGCACGTCTCCAGGGGAATCTTCCTCACGCAGGGATTGAAGCTGAATCTCTTACATCTCCTACAACTGGCAGGCTGGTTCTTTACCACCACCTCCACCTGAGATGCCCGATCCTAGAGACACATTCTCACAAATTTCTTCACAGATTAGAAAGATATTTTCTATGGACTTTCTTCTAAATAAACCCCATGAAAGGAACTGGGCAAGCAGAGCCTTCTACAGAAGCACAGAAGCTGGGGATAATTGAATAGAAAGGCTGGAATGCAAAGGCAGCGAGTCTGAAGAATCGTGGCTCATTCTATCCTGGATCTACAGAAGCCCACCTGGGGTTTCCCAGATGGCTCAGTGGGTAAAGAATCCTTCTGCAATGCAGGAGGCACCAGTTCGATTTCTGGGTCAGGAAGATCCCCTGGAGGAGGGCATGGCAACACACTCCAGAATTGTTGCTTGGAGAATCCCATGGACAGAGGAACCTGGTGGGCTACAGTCCATGGGGTCGCAAAGAATTGGACATAACTAAAGCAACTGAGCACACACAGAAAAACAGTCCAATGATTGTCTAGCTGATGAAAATAAATGCTGTGTCCACAAAGCACCATGTAGGTGCATATGGCTGATTTCAAGGTTCACCTATGAATTTAATAAACAAAGCCTATGGATTTGTCTTATTGTCTGACTGCTTCAAAGTTCTCTGAGAAGTGCTGGAAGATGGCTAATAGCTTAAGATTTAAAAATTTTAGCTGTCCAAAAACCTAGACAGACAGTCCCTTCAGGTGAGAAAAGCATACATAATTCTGAGTCATGGAAGGTACATTCTAAATCCTGGTATGAGTTTCTGAATCTATCCACCTCATATTCATTTTTCAAAAAGTAAACAAGCCATGTCTGCCAGTTACACTGAACAAATAAGCAACAAATGATATGTAATAAAACTGTTCATTTTTCCTTACTGAGGAGTATACAACAAATGAAAAATAAACTACTTCATTTCTTGTTATTTGAAAAGTGAACAGCTAAGAATGAATTCATTTCCATCCTTAGGTTCCCTGGGCATCCTAGAAGTTCAGAAGGGTCTAAAGCAGTATTTCAATAAACCCCAGGATCACAGAAAGAATAAAAAAAAAAAACAACAAAAGCAACCAAAATAATCTACAAAGAACACTAAGAAATATGAGGCATTTGAGTGAGTAGAAGAATGAAAAGATGATATGGTTAAGCTTTCAGCCATGGGATGTCTAACAACTTTGTGAGTTTTTGCTTGGTTCGATTGTGTGCATAATGAGGCCAATGTTTTAGTAAGATGCCAAACTATAACAAAAAATAAACAGCTTTGAGCATTCCTGTATAAGGCACTTCATCAGAAATGAAAGAAATTTAAGAAAGAAGGGAGGAAGATAGGAAGGAAGGGATAAAGAAAGGGAGTGAGGAAGGGTAGCTGTGATCCCTGCTTTCCAAAGAAGTAAAACATAATTAGAGAGAATGCATAGACATATGAAAATATGTATAAATGTCGAAGTGTCTAGCAAAAAGATTATGATACTAATATGCATGAAGACACCCACACTGTTATTCAGAGGCAAGATTCGGTAATTGTTAGTAGTGTAAGAATTAGAGACAAATGCTAATGGTTTAAGTCTCAGCTTTCCCATAAGAGCTCCACAAAATAAGACAAAGTACTTAACATGTCTGTAAATCCTTTCCTCATTTTTAACTAGAAAAAAAGAGCAAACTATAGACTTGTTGAGTTGGCTGTGAGAAGTAGAAAGATACATGTGGAGTATCCAACAGAGTGCTATGCCCTCACCAGAGTTCTTGGTAAAGGGAAGAAATAAAATTTGTAATAGTGCGCTGAGTAAATGGTATTCATAAATATAGCTGATGTTTATTTTGCTTTCGGTGTGGGAACCATTCTGCCTATTTCGTTTAATTATCACATCAACTCCTGTAATGATATCCTTACTCTTAAAAGTGAGAAAAGTCCACTCTAGCTCTGAGACATGGAGGATTCATGTAAGAACTTATTGTAAAGGATGTGCATAAGTTGGACTGGAAAAGAAGCAAAGGGATGGCATGCCAGGAAGGGAAACAGTTCAGTAAATAGACAATGATGTTATAAGAACCTATCAATTATCTAAAGAATTCTCATCTATAAGTCTCAGATGGTCAAGAATCTGCCTACAATGCAGGAGATCTGGGCTCAATCCCTGAGTTGGGAAGACCCCCTGGAGAAGGGAATGGCTACCTACTTGCCTGGTGAATACCATGGACAGAGGAGCCTGGCAGGCTACCATCCATGGGGTTGCAAAGAGTGGGTTACAACTGAATGACTAACAATAACAATTATTACCAAAAGAGTTTGGCCACAAACAATCTGGTTTCTTAGAAGACAGCTATATCCAAGAAATTGTGCATCAGAGAAGAGCAGACTTGGAAGGTGCCTTAGACAAATGAATGGGGAACTAACTTGGTCACTGCCCTGGGACTGATGATCTGAAGAACTAGAATGAGTGAATGAGTGATGAGCTAGAAGCTTAGGGAAAATGTGCTCACTGGATCTTCTGACGTAAGGGAGCAAGTAAATAAATAAATGAGCCTGTTTTCATATACACAAACTTAATCAAGCAGAGAAATGAAATCTATTCAGCCAATAATTATTTTGTTAATATGTCGATTTAAACAGTTTCTAAATGACTGTTTTCAAATTAATTGTATAACTACATTTCAACCATTGTCAAGGTCAGCACTTTGTGATGGAAACATCAACATTATATATATTATTCCATTCCCTTGTTGATTATATCATCCACAGTTCAGTGATGGTGAAGTCAGAGGTGGACCGGCAGAGTTCCTGGGATCTCTTTCTCTTACTCTAGCAGTTGAAGTCAGTACTAGGTTGGGCGGTACCTGGTGGCTCAGATGGTAAAGAATGTGCCTGCAATGCAGGAGACCTGGGTTTGATCCCTGGTTTGGGAAGATCCCCTGGAGAAGGGAATGGCTACCCATTCCAGTACTCTTGCCTGGAGAATTCCACGGTNATGTGCCTGCAATGCAGGAGATTCTTTAGTACCTGGTGGCTCAGATGGTAAAGAATGTGCCTGCAATGCAGGAGACCTGGGTTTGATCCCTGGTTTGGGAAGATCCCCTGGAGAAGGGAATGGCTACCCATTCCAGTACTCTTGCCTGGAGAATTCCACGGTCGGAGGAAACTGGGGTCACAAAGAGTTAGACACAACTAAGTGACTTTCACTACCTGACTGCCACTGCTAAGTCACTTCAGTCGTGTCCGACTCTGTGCGACCCCACAGATGGCAACCCACTAGGCTCCTCTGTCCCTGGGATTCTCCAGGCAAGAATACTGGAGTGGGTAACCATGATATTCCTCCTTGTTTACCCCCCTGCCTCTAGACCTTCAGCCTTTCATTATGTGGGTGGTTTCTGTTTTTGTCTGTGGGTGGTTGTTTCACTGTGCTGTAGGGTGTTTGGGTGTGTGTTTTCTCTTGTTTCAGGAAATTTACTAGGGTGGCCTGCTTCATTGTGACATTTTTCAGTTATGCATGGTTAGGTTCCCAAAACCAGTTAGCCAAGGTGTCCTGGGGAAATCAAAAATTATTATTGTCATTTTGAAATTCTGAAATTAGGACCACCTTGCAACACAACTGAATTATAAATGTGGTATGCCGTCTTGTTACCCAATCAATTGGCCAGTAACATGAAACGGTTATTAGACTGTGCTGTGAGTATAACTTCCTCCTGCTAATGTGATGGAATTAATTCATACAACCTGATAACAAGACTATTACAATGCGAACAATGGTTTCAAAGAGGCTTGCATGGAACAGCCAGGCACCACTGAACATTTCAGATCAAAGGTCTATTGAACAGAAAGAACAAATAGAATCAATTTCTTGAACTGTTTCTGCATTTTCAAACTTGCAACATTATACCACATAATGTGACTTAATGAAGTACAGATGAGAAGACCAGAGAAAAGCTAGTTCTAATGCAACAATGAAAATTAATGTTGTACTTTAGACTCTTTTCCTTCTCTGTGAAAACAAACTAGTTATTAAAAACAGCTTCATATGCCTAAAATTGAGGACTTTAAAGCCCGACAGGACTTAGATAATTTAGTTAGAGATAAAAAGGTTTAGAGAGATACACTGGCAAATTTTCATCTAGGCTGTGAACCTGTGTGCTACAGAATTAATTAATTTATTTTCAAACAACAGAGTACTTAATGAGGTAGAGTGTTCATTCAACTGACACAGGTAATAGAAGATGCACAGAACATTTTCCCTAAAATCTGAAATTAAAGGTTGAATAGTGACATAATAAATGCTAGTGACAATGAAAAAAAAAGATACAGAACTTTATTTTTCGAGAAAACTTATTTCTGCTACAGGTTGTTTCTCAGTAACATGTACTGTAAGAGTTGCTGAAATTATAGAAAAAAGTACAAAATATATTTATTCATTAAAAACATTTGAACTCCTACTATGAGCCAGACTTTGTTCTAGGCTCCTTGAAATTACCAGAATATAAGTTAGTAATAAGAGGAAATTACGAATGATTACATTTTATAAGAATGAAATATGGAAGTGAAATACTTAGAAATGAGCATGAGTTAAACGTAACTAAGATTAGAGGAGATTTATGAAATCTTGAAAAAATTATGCAGATAAATACTAACCTACATTTTAAGTAATTAATCTTTTGTAAAATATGATACAACATGCTACTTAAGAATGTGGGTCATGACTTTTTACTTGTAATATCTTTCATCTAATTAATAAGTGGCTTTTTAATGATATTATTAAGGACTAGAAATTAATATAAACATCTTATGTTGCAAAATAAAACAGTTATTAGTAATTACAACCAAATGTCACCAGAAAATTATTCAAAAATATGTATCAGGTTCTGTTAGGATATGTTGTCTTACTTTTACCTACTTTACCATTTGTTTTACTGAAAAAGGTATCCAAACCTAGTTACCTTCATTTCTGGATATCAGTAACTTAAAGACAAAGATATTGGTGTAGCAATATTTTAAGTGGAAATTTAAGGAAAAAACACAGGTTGACGAATAGTATAAAGTGATTATGTAGACAAATCAGTATAAGTTGTTTCTTTAACTGAATCTTTAAAATATCCAGTTAAAAAGACACACAAAAACAATGAAATGATACACAGCTAAAAATGCTGAGAAAGTACTTGAACACATGAAATAAAAACAATCAACATCAACAACACATTGCCAAAAACAAGATGCCAAAACCACAATGCAAAAAACAAAGAAAAAATTCCATTTAACATGATTGAATTTAAATTTCAAAAGTTCAGTATCTATTAAAAGGAAGAATCTGGACTGACCAAATGGTTAGATACATATATGATTACTACTTTTCTACTGAAGCATTCATGAAAATACCAATGAGATCAAGTTCTAGTAGTATTGGGAATTGAAAATATAAAGTGGTGATCTCACAGATTGTTAATAATATTGCTTAAATACTTTACAGATCATCTGAATTGAGATTGGCAGTGAATGCATTGTTATGCCTTTTGAGCTGAATAATACAGAATGAAAAGAGGAGGGCTGTTAAGAAAATTGCTGCTACCTCTTTTTTCCTAATATGATTTGGTCTGTACTGCCCATGCAGTGTTGTGACCACAACCTTGTGTCTGCTGGAAGAGAGCTATTTGCTGAGGTTACTGGGACCATTCACATCCTGTTCCACCCCACTGTCTCCCTGTGACTCCATCAGTATCTAAGGAGGCAATGGGTCCAGCACAGGAAGAGGATAAATTGCACTTTGTGAGCAAAATTAACAATAGTTACTGATTAAAGAAACTCAAGAAGTGGTTCATTCTTTCAGAGAATTACAGATGCATGCCCACATTGAAGTAAAAAGAACTAAAGACTGTTTTTAAATTCTCACGAATATATCCATCTCCTTATTAGCAGTATCTATGATAGAAAATAATATTTGACAAATGTAAGTTTCCTCAACTTTAAGTTGAGAATTTGTCAGCACTCAAGTAAAACTGAAGGTATAAAATACTGTAAGAAAAATATATGAACACTTGGCTTCTGTAAAAGAGTCTACAAACTAGAAGAGTGAAATGCTCAAAAGATACAGAGAAAAAATATCTGTGGAGTGAGGGGAGCTTTATTATAGAAGCCAGAACATACCTGTGTTACAATAAAAGAAAACTTAGAATTTATGACCAGAAAAAGAAGATTTGATTCAGACATACATAGAGTGAGACGTGTATATATGTAGAAAACAAGGCAGGGGAACTCTGTGAATTATACCAGAATTAAAATACTTATTAGAGGCAGAAAATAGCTGAATTTATACTACGAAAATTAAAAGAAAAAATTGACAGTGGAGAAGAAAAATTCTGCCATTTCTAAAACAGAGGAAAGAGACCAAGAGGGAGAAATTTTCTGGTAAACATGATACATATGAAAAATAGAGAGGTGCCATTTTACAGAAAGGTAGATGTACAGAAGATGAAAAAACAGCTTAATGCAATCATCAGTGACAGACAATTTTGAAAAAACAATCTCTGCAAATTCAAATTTTTTGAATATGCATTAAAATATTGAATATGACTAGTAAGTTAACAGAAAAAGTTTCTAGAATAAAGATATAAATAGGCATCTAACCCAGGTTATGTACAAAGAAGAAAGATGAGATTGTTTTCATATTATACTAACAGCCTGTAGATAATACAGCAATATCAAGACAGTTTTGAAAAAAGAAAAGCTGACCAGAAGATTTGATCTTCCAGTAATTAGAATAAATTATATGGTTACTATAGTGAAGACAGTAATATCGGGTGCAATGTCAAAGAAATTGATATCTGAAATATACTTATTAAAAAAGAGAAGATAATATATAATAAAAATATGAGCTGCATAAGACCATAGAGAATGATACATTATTCACAAAATGGTACTGAATGCCTGACTACTTGGGTCACATTACACTATACACCAAAGTAAATTATGAACAAATTGAATATCACCAATGGCTCAGATAGCTAAATGTTAAAAAAGAAAATTCTGAAATCCTTTCAGAAATGGGCAATACAAATGAGAAGCTGCTGATCTCAGTATGGGAAAAGATTTTACTTTAAAGCATAAGTGTACAGAAATCACATCCAAAGCAAACCAGACATGTCTATTTAAGGTGAAAACTTCTGAGTAGGTGAAAACATCTTGAGCAATTTAAGGGGAAAACATCATGAGCAAAATGAAAGTCAAATAAAATTTTGTAGTTGGTGAAGAATATATAAGAAGATCAATTAATATTTTACTAGAGATATGCTTGTAAATTATTAACATAACATTCACACCTAATTGTGAACAGTTTTTTTTGTTTGTTTGTTTTTTTAACATGGAACTCTGGTCAATGTTATGTGGCAGCCTGGATGGAAGGGGAGTTCAGAGGGAGAATGGATACATGTATGTATATACACACCTGAGTCCCTTTGCTATTCACTGGAAACTATCACATCATTCTTTGTTAATCAGGTATACCCTAATACAAAATAAAAATTTTTCTTTTTAAGTATTGATCCTTGAACATAATGGGATTTTTACACACATCAGAATAACAGGCAGTCCTACAGGATTGCTAGCACACACTCTGAACACATGGTTACTGTATCAGTCAACGACAATAATTTTGTTTTGAGTAATTTTCCTCTTGATTTTTTTCAGTGTGAACAAAAACTAGTAAAAATGATAAGTATTTAAAAGTAGTTTGACTTTTTAAAAGTCATAGAAATATTTGGCATAGAAAACAGGTAAGCCATAGTATTTTTTCTTTCTTAAAAGTCTACCAAACATACACTCTTATTTTATTTCCTTGAGAACCTAACATATTCTATTTGTTTTACAAGACTTTGAAGTATATTTACTTAGGAAAGGTATTTTTTCATACATTTCATTTTGTTGGATGATTTCTTTCAGTTCATATTATCAGAGTTGATTCTAGTTTAATCTTTCAAGAGCCAATTTTATTTTACTCTTAGTCTGAATTATTTGTTCTCTTCTCGGTATCGTCTACAGTATTTGATGGTAACATACTCATATTTTATCTTTACTAACTGGTTGCCAAATGTGTATTATACAAAGATTTAACAATCACCTCATTTATCCAAAAACATTAATAGCAAATGTTCTATTCTATTGCTGTTTTAGAGGTTATTTAATTAATTACATTTTCAAGTCTAGAATGTATAGTTTTTAAAAAGATAAATCAGCACTAAAAATTTTTAACTCACTTGCATTACAATTGTGTTAAAGAAAAAAAATACTGATGTATACAAGGTACAAATATCTTTTATTTTTTTCTATTCCAGTTCATGGCAGTATACACAACAATTTGCCATTCTTTCTTAACATAAGAGTCATTTTGTTTTTTCACATTCTTGGGAATTCCAATCAGCTTAATTGTTTGACAGAATTTTCCTGCCTTTTCTCAGAAGGTGTAAATTTTTCAAGTGCCAGCACATATACTAGAATATTTCCCAGGAGTGGCAGCTAATTGCAATTTGGTTTACTGGGACTTTTGTTTGAGGGCTTTTTTTTTCGTTTTATACCAATATGCTCTACATTTGAAAATCAGGACTTAAAACCAATGCCTTCCAAGAAAAAAAAAAAAAAAAAAAAAAAAAACTAATAGCTGTACTCTGTAAAATTACTTTGCCATGATAGCTACATACATAAAGCTGAATTGCATTCATTTTTCACTGACATTAGTTGGTACTTTTGCTAAAATTAAAGTAGTTTTTACTTCTTGTAACAAATCTAGAGTATTAAAAATGAGGCTTATGCCTCATTCTGAAAATACAGGCGGTTTTTTCTCAAGCAAAATGTGTTGCTTTGCTATTGAACAATTTACATTAAGGACCCTCATTTTGTCTTCCATCCCATCTAATATTATCTCCCTAGAATACACTTCAAAAGGATATAATTCATAAAACTTGATAGAAAAGAATCATATTTTCTCATGTCAAATATTTTTATTCCGGAATATAATTGTTATTTCAACAGCAAAAATGCTCTACAGTTAAAGTTTTTTACTAAAGCACTTCCTGAGAGACCAATAAAATCAAGCACATTATGTATGCACTCAGTATATTTAAAGATGGTCTATAAATATCTATGATGAGAAGACAAACTTATTTGATGATGTTAGGCATATATTCATTTACCATTGAAAAAAAGAATAAATCCATTAACATGGTTGAATTACTAAATGCACTTTCCAATTCTTACCTTATTTTTGTCACCCTCATAAACTATTTATTATACTCTGAATTCTGTGACCTTCAGCTTCTATAATTCACACATCTGACTTGAAATTAAATGATTATTGATACACATTTTCTATATTCTCAACAGTTTTGATCTAATTTTTAAATGGATACGAATTGATACGCAGGTTGTCATATGTTGTTGAAAAACTTGAACTCTAGTTTCATACTCAACAACCTCTATCAAAGAGACAATGATTCTTTGAAATAAGTCACTATGTCACCATCAGTTACAAGTATGCAATCAATTATGTTAAATGCTTTCTATCTCTAAAATGACTTGATGAAATTTAACTCCATTTAAACAGCAACAGCAACCCTTTAGACTGAGCAGGTTAGGCCAAGTGATTTGAATATTTAGTTGTGAAGGGATTGTGGTAGGCTCTATTTTTAGCTACCAGTTATCCTAGCGCGCTCCTGCAGTGCTCCTGCACGTGCGAGGATTACACATGTGTGCTCTCCTGGCTCCATGACTTTTTTAGTCCCATGAAATGAAGACAAACCTGGCATATGCTAGCTCTGAGAAGGAGCTTAAAAGCCAGCATGCCATGCCTGTCATATCTGTTCCAGATAGAGGCTATTTCTTCAACCTGGTGCCCAGAATTAAGAGAGTATAGAGCTGAGCAGCAGACATGTGTTCCAAAAGCCAATCTTGGTTGAGAAAGGGGCCCTAAATGGAAGTATGGTAAATCAAATCCCTGATGACATTTTGTCCTTTGAGTTATTCTGTTAATATTTTCTTCATTAATTATGACATATATTCTATTTATGTGGAAATGAGAGAATATTAAGTAAAGTTTATGGGAAAAAAGTTAAGTATAAGGATTTTGTTGGTACAATGGAAATGCTATACAAATGCTAATTTAAGAAGTGATCCCTGTGACATTTCTCTGTTCCTAGAAACATCAAAGTAGAAAATTCAGAAACATTTACCCTTAATAAGTAAATTTAGCAGATTCATATGCCAAGTGAAAACAATAAATATGAATATCATTCTCAAATCATGGCATAAGCAATTTAGCTACTTACAGTGTCAATTACTGAACCTCAATTAGTTCACCCTGTCTGGAATTTCAGCAAAATTAGTAGAATTGCTACTTACTCACCAATAGCAAGTAAGCACTCTATATAACCTAAATATTAGTCCACTTTCTTGGAGCTTGCATTTGAGAAATAGCTCAGCTACTTTCTCCAATTACTGAAATTTTCACCTTGACTTGATATGTGTTACAGTGGAAAAAATAATTTTGCTTGACTTTAGAAGATAAAGTAATACCTATTATCAAAATGGGATTTTTTTATTGGGTGGTAAAATTATTTAAAACAAACTGTGAAACAAAGGATATGATAGGAATAAATGGGACATAGTTGACCGTTATTCAATTTCTTAACCATAAATTAGACATTTTTGCAAACTGACTTTTTCCAAGATTCTGGAGCTGCGCTCAGTACTATGAAAAGTTAGTAACTGAACACACAATTTCTAAAATAACTACCAAAAAATTGTTTAAAACCTAGACTTTGATGTAACTGAATAACTTTATTCCCTGTTTTTCATCAGTGTTTGTCCCTGAAGTTAACTTAACACAGATTTAGAAATAATAAACTACTGAAAATCTAAAATTTAATTGAATTAAGGAATTCAAATAAAATTTTAATCCAAGACAGAGAACTCTTAGTATCATGTAGCTTTAACATGAATACACCATGCTTATCTTTGGGTTTAATTAGGTAGGGAAAAAAGACATAAATGAATTAAATCTTCTTATTTGCATATTTTGGGAAGAAAAAGCAAAACCAAAAACTTAATATTGATAAAGGCAGGTCTGGGAATCACATGTTTACCTTACACAAATAAATACTTTCTGAGCCAGAATATCTTGTAAAAATTCTCAGGAAAAATAATAACATTTTTTATGTGTACATTTTTCAAAATTAAAGGAGTAGCTGGAATATTTCATCCCAAAATGCAAAGCCATATGGACTTCATGCTTTATTCTAACTAATGGTCTTTTAACATGGAAGGTCATTTTCAACTTTTAAGAACAAATTTAAAAATACCGTTTGCAGTATAAATATGACAAATATAATTTCCCTAGGTCATCTGCAAGCTTTTCATCAGAGGCACAGAAATCAAATTTCTTTTCTTTCTCTCAGAAATTCTTGAAGTACCAAAACTTTTCAGCTATATTTAGATTTGTCCAACTGTAGTTCTATCTACTCTATGTTTTACAGCTCAAATTCTCGGTTAGAACCTATATAGTTGCTGGCCTATCAATGACCTGTTACAACCCTGGGTCTTGTTGGTCCAGACTTTTTTTTTTAATGGCATAGATATATAATATTCTCTGATTTTTAAGAGGCCAAGAAAGATACTCTCTTGAAGACTCTGAACATACTGTCCCATGAGCATATGCTATGATTTTTTTCCCTTGTAATTTTTCAAGCCAAACTGTGTTGTCTCCACCTAATGTTGCAAAAATATTGGGTGAAAGCCCAAAGTGATTCTAAGGCTCTGGTATGGTTCTTTGTAACCTGGCATCTTTCCTGGAAGTTAACTTTGTTAGGCAGATATTTCAATAAACAAAGTGAGTAATAGAAAAGACACACGACCAGATGAAATGCACTACCTGCATTTTCTCTACAACCCTGGAGGGAACTGCTGCTGCTGCTGCTTCTACGTCACTTCAGTGGTGTCTGACTCTGTGCGACCCCATAGACGGCAGCCCACCAGGCTCCCCCATCCCGGGGATTCTCCAGGTAAGAACACTGGAGTGTAAGGAACTGCTGCTGCTGCTGCTGCTAAGTCGCTTCAGTCAGGTCCAGCTCTGTACAACCCCATCCATAGTCGGCAGCCCACCAGGCTCCGCCCTCCCTGGGATTCACCAGGCAAGAACACTGGAGTGGGTTGCCATTTCCTTCTCCAATGCGTGAAAGTGAAGTCGCTCAGTCATGTCCAACTCTTCACAACCCCATGGCCTGCAGCCTACCAGGGTCCTCCGTCCGTGGGATTGTCCAGGCAAGAGTACTGGAGTGGGTTGCCATTGCCTTCTCCAGTGTAAGGAACTAGTACTTGTTAATTAGAAGCTGACACCATGAACTGGGGCTCTACAACCTATCCAAAAGGCCTTTTATGCTGGTTGGATTTTACTTTCAAATACATTATTTTTTTCTCATAGAAATTGGGTCATTGAATTTTATTTGTAGACGTATTACTTGTATCAATTAGCTACTACTCTGTAACAAACTAACCCAAAGTTTAGTGGCTTGAAATGATAATCAGGAATCTAGGCTGCTCTTAGATATCCTTGAACGGTGATATAACCGACAAGTCCTCAGGTGAGTCAGTACATTGGGCAGCAAAAGTATTTTGGGATGCCAGGCACACACCCACTTGGCTATCCATAATTTAGCAATGCCTGCAGCAAGCTCAGGCTATGATGCAAGTTCTTTGACTCTAGAATCATATGACTCAGAAAATTCAATAAAAAATTACGGTATCATGCTTCTGTGGAGTTTGTGGCAGATTATAATAAAAGCCTCATAATAACGACCCAAGGGCTGTGGAGGAAGGCTTTGTCATCTTCAGTAAAGATATTCTCACCAACTAAAAGTAATTCCTAGTCTATTACTGGGTCAGAAAAAAGACTAAGCACCTCATCACAGGACATCAAGTGGCGATTTGACTTTAGTGTCCTAAATTGAGCTGAGTATTGTAAAATCCATTGACTAATAACCTTGAGCAACAATCCGTGAATGGAAATGCTACGTTTAGAATTTGGTCCAATCAGGTCCACAGGGCCTAAACAAATTAGATTAAAAATACATGGCTCAAAGCCCCATGATACCTGTCACTGTTGGGCTAGCGCTTCTCCCTGAGCTTGCACCTATGGCCTCATGGAAGTTCTTAAATGCCAGCTGATGAGGGATGAAAACACTCAAGCCTGATTCCTGAATAGGTCACTTCAGTACCTTGTTGGACATCAAAAATACGGATGGCAGCTGCACCGCAGCCCTACCCTTGCGTGACCCTGTAGGCCAGTGGTGAGGAGAAAGCCTCCCGTGGGGAGAAATATAAGAAGTGAACTTGTTTGGTTAACTCTGTAGAGAGCAGGGTAGCCTGAGGTAAGCACACAGACTGATTTATAGAAAGTAAAGAATGGTTTTGCTTGCCAGCCAGAGGCCTGACAGGAAACAGTCTGGAAGACTGAAGATAAAGAAGTCAGTGGACTTATGGGAGCGGGCACAGGCCGTGAAGATCACTGGTTTCAACTTAATGTCTTAACGTCTGCCGCAGAGTAAGTGTACCAGATGACTTAACCAGTTGAAGTCCTCTAACTCTATCTTTGGATTTCCCTGGTGGTTCGGAGGATAAAGAATCTGCCTGCAATGCAGGGAATCTGGTTTTGTTCCCTGGGTTGGGAAGATCTCCTGAAGAAGGAAATGGCAACCCACTCCAGTATTCTTGCCTGGATAATCTCAGGGACAGAGGCTCCTGAAGGGCTACGGTCCATGGGGTCTCAGAGCCGGACGTGACTGAGCAACTAACACTTTCACATGACCTCTGTTTTTAGCCACTTAGAGCTTGTATAATACACCCATGGATGGAGTGGCCATGGTGGCAAAGACTGAGGCCCTGCACAGACCCCAACCTGTGGCTCCTTCTCACCAGAGCTGACATAGTGCCTGTCACTGATGATCGGCTCAGGCTTCTAGCAGCAAAAGCACAACTGAACCCTTCAAAGAGTCTAGCCAGGCACCCGATGGCAAACTGACTAGATCAGAGCCCTTCCTTTGAAAGTGGATCCTTAAGATCCACTGTTCTTACTAAACAACATGCTATTTGGAAGCATAATAAAATAATGAATGACTTCATAAAATCTTAGTTAAGGTGGGAGCTTGGGGATAAGACCCTGCTTGGTTAGGGTGTTGCATTCTAAGACGCGGTACATACACATTGAATCAACATCTGATACATGTTATAGTGTCCATAGTAGTTAGAATGTATGAGTCTAAGGATCAAGAGATAGAAGCAGGAGCAGCTCCTGTAGAAACCCATTTGCAGCGCTGATGCTTTTGACTTTTGCAACTCAGCTCGGCCAGATGAAAAATTCTTGTTCTTGGGATGGGGGATGAGTTTGTTTTTGGCAAGGAATAGTAATGGAATCACTGAACTTAAAGCTGTAATCACTGCTGTTTAAGTAGGGCTCCTCAAGCGGGAGACCAACAAGCACACAAAATAGCTGCTCTGCTCATCAGGATAATTGGCCCTATTATGATGAGAAGCTGAAGTTGCTTCTGTCCAATGGGAGTCGGAGAAATGATTCAGGAACTCAGGGAATTCATTGAGATGAATATTGGTGCTTCTGTGCCTGTTGAGAGCAGTGAACTGTCCACTGCAGCAAACAAAGCCTGGAAATGTCAAAAAATTAAGAGCTCAAATCTGTCAGGTCTCAAGGTGAGGAACATCTAGAATGAGTGGCAGAAGAGGTAGATGATGAACATCAAATATGGCCTCAGACAAGTAGTGGAAGAGGAGTGTAACTTATTCTACAACAACTTTTTCATTAGCTCATGTTTACAGAGTGAGGCCAGCCACCATCTTGGTTAACTTGAGGTCCAAGTCACTTTGAGTATTTTAAGAGGGGAATTGCATCACATACTTCTTGTGTCCTGCCTCACATCCTCTTGGTTTTACCTGTGACACCAGCTGCAGCTGCTGTAAACAGTTCTGTGAGGGCTTCAAGTCCCTTTGTCCTGACTGCATCTTACCTCAAGTACATACCATGTATCTTTCCCTTTCTGCCACAGATATTCTCTAGGATATGGAGTAGGACCCTAGAAAGAGCCTTCTCAGTACACAGATATACACATTCAGTCTGAAAGTCAAAACAATTTAAAGAAACTATTCCGTCCTAATCTAAAGGGATGAAAAGCTGATGAACAAATGCACCATCCTGTTAATCCTTGGGTGAAAATTCTGACATATATTCTAGCCACTCTGACCAACTCAGTAATGCCCCGTGTAGTGCCTTTTCATCCTACTCTGTTTCACTTTTGCTAGTTTTGAATTCCGGCTTTTTGGGATTATCTGCTAAATAAACTAGTTGCAACTCAGTTTCTAATCTCTAATTTTGCTTTGATGGGGAGCCCAGCCTTAACCAGAGGGCATATATGGCCAAACTATTTGCTTAGAGAGAATTCCAACCTAGTTTCCTATGAAAGGAATGGACCATTCCTCCACTGAGATACAGCTGTCACTGTCATAAAATTTAGCATAAACAAATACATCATCAAATGCCCTGCTATAAAATGTAACATCTAGCAATTATATACTAAAGGATTTAAGGTGACATCATTCATTACAGTATTGAGTGATTCTCCTGGTTGGATGGGAATTTAGTGTTAAGTAGCTATAAAAGCTGCCGAAGGCAAATGTTTTTGAAACAAATGTTAGCAACTTATGACTACAACCTGGAGCACCCTGACCGTAACTACTATTTCTCTATTATGGAACCATTAGAAACCAATATAGGTTGTATCCAAGATAATTAGGAAAATAATTTACTTGAAATTTTATACTTATGGATGGAAGAGACTACGGCATAACCATTATCATTTTTACTTTCTTTGTAAAGCTTTATTGTTGTTTTCACAACCTGTTCCTAAATAGAGACAGAGGAGGGGTAGGGAATTTAGTAATCAATCTTCTCAGGGAAAATAAGCAATGTTCTTCCATGAGTCAAATTAAATATTTTGAGGAAGAAAATATTTTAAGTGGTAAAAGTAGGTATTATCAAGGGTAATATCAAGTATGCATTCACAGAGTGAAAATCTTAACCAAGAATTTAAAAATAAATTCCACAGTCTTACTTTAAAAATAGGCATTTACACATTTTTTTTTTTTGGAAAGGATAATATGCATTTGATATTATGATTCTCCCAAGTTAGTGCAGTGGCATTTTGTTACCTGACTTTTACTAAATTATAAGGTGGTTTAAAGATGTAGGCAAATATCTGGTAAAAATTGAGTATTAACTATTAAATATCATCCCTGAGAATTCAGGATTGAATTTCGACTTTCCTCCTGGGGTAATTTTAAATCATTATTTCCTATACTCTGAAAGACTTGTGAACTATATAAATATCCACTTTATTGATCAGGAGTCTCATTGCATACAATGAGGCATTCTACAGTTATTAGAAACTTAGAACATACCCTGAAGTTGCAAAGATAATCTCATTGCTTCTGATTAAGAATGTTAATGCACTATTGCTCAGGAACCATCAAAATTTCTTAAATCACATTTTAACTATATTATTTTTTATTTAAAAAGTGTAGTATGAGCTATTTGTCATTTAATTTGTAAATTCATGAAGAAAGATGACTTCATAAGTCTTTGAGTCATTAATAATTAATCAGGCTTATTCAATATAACAATCGAATGACTGGGAAGAAATGCTGAATTTTATGAAGCCCTACACATTTCTCTCTTTTGACGCTGTAAATTATGTTATTTTCAAAATCAAACTCAGTGAGTGGTAACTTAAAAAAAATTCATGTTTGGATCCAAAAGAGGGATTACAGTATCTCACATACATTCTTATTTAAGCAATACAGTATATATTTAGATTCAATAAATCTTCCTAATATTTGACTACATATTTATTTTCTAACAGAAATGAGTGTTGATAAAATTCATCAGTCAATAACAGCCAAGAGTAACTTCCTTACATAAGTCATGGAAAATACACTTTCACGTTCAAGATAAAAATCACACAAGTGTATCATTGACTCCCCTGAACCCTCCATTCTATGACAGGACAGAGAAAGGACTGCCATCAGATGAATGGCATGTGGGCCATGGTATTTCAGGTATGTATTTTAATTATTCCATAAAGCGAGCCCTCCACTGAACGCCTCGCCAGAGCACCCAGCCAAATCAAATCAGCGAAGTTAGTGTTGAAACGCCAACTCGCCACCAGATGGCAGCAATGCTTTTATGAATAATGCAGCACTATGTGCACTCCATCTAAGATTTTCTATGTTAATAATAGAACAATCCTTACTTTAGTAAAAGATTTGTTCGTAATGAGGCCAGCCATTTTTTTTATGTCACTAGTTATATTTTGTGGGATCTATTTTCTTTCTAGAATTATAGCCCCCCAAAATATTTATTTTCTTACACATTAAACATTAAATTGCTGTCGAATTTCATTTGATGTCATGGTAGAAAATGCCTGTGGCTTGAAACAAATATTTTCTTTTCTGATGGACAAATAACATCTGTGGTTGTAAATGTTCCAGTGGAGCTGTCAAAAGAGAAGGGTTTCACATAATTTCCTGCCACCTTCATCAGTACAACTTACACATCAAAAGAGCGTACTCGAAACCACCCTTTGTATGACTTGATTTAAAATCTATTACAGATCTCAAATACCAGAAACTTGTATTCTACATGGTCATGGGTGTGAGAAAAACAAAGCATTGTTCAAATTCAAGTTTTTAAAAATCCCCCCAAATTATCAAGATCTATATTACTTGGGAAAAGAATCCTCAATATCAGTGTTTCTTTCTCTTTTAGAGCTGTTTGCACCATTTGTTAATTTTCCCACTGTAAAATTTTTTGGTTTGCACATGTTCACCAAGGAAGTCAGACTTAGAATTTCTCCTAGTGCTGGAAATAAAATGTTAGGCAAACTGGTGGGATGAAGGCCAAGGATGAAGGCCAAGCTTTCTACTAAAAAAGAAATTCATCTAAACCTTCCTTAAAAGTGAATGCCCCTTCCTTGGTCAAATCACCGCATACTGATCTGTTATCTGAAAACGGTATTTAAACAGCTTCCTTCCTGATTCCTCCCAGGCATTAGGCATTTCATTTCATCCTTTCACTTAAGTCATCTCTCAACATCCTGTTTTGTTAAGATAAAAGAGCAGCCTCCTCGCTTCTTTAAATACTGCGAATCTTTAACTGTCCTGGAGTGTTCATAGCTTTGCTTTTGAATATTTGTTTTCTACTAAATTTTTAGTAGCATATTTACCTCATATATTAAGAGACTACATAGATTCTACAAGTGGCTTCTCCAGTTCTGTATGAACACTGGCATTTTCTTTTAACCTTGGTTATTTTTTGTCTTTGTGTATATTTCAAACCTTTGTTTATGGATGCTTGCTTTGTTATTTTCTAATACTGCTTTGAATACTGCTCTGAGGTTTGAGAGTTCTGCTCACCACTGCCCAGATTTTTCTCCTGCTCAGTGGCTTATGGTATATAAATGCTGTGAATATATATTCTCTTGCCTTCTGATCCAGCCTCATTATCTTGTTTCTCAAAATTGAATGACATCAACTATTTGTCTGCCAGTGATCCTACACTATCCAAAAGTACTCAATTTTATTTCACCCTGTGTCATCCTTATGGATAAACTAAAAAATATGCTATCATCTACTGACCCTATCTATTATGTACCAACTTTAGGGATTAAATCCTTCCTTCTTCTGGAAGAAGTCTGCTTGCTATTAAAAAAAAAAAAAGCACCATATTCATCATGAAATAAATATGGCTTTTCTCCTTTAAAATACAAAATAAAAACTTTGAAACAGATACAAAAAGGGAATCAGTTGGTTTGAATGTTGTCTTGCTAGGAGGAGGATCAATGTAATCTTTTGTACTTAACAAGGTGAAAATTACAAGTGGAAAAACAGTAACGCTTGATGATTCTGCTTTGATACCATGAAATCCCTCATTGGCAGTGGTGGCTTTTGCTCAGGTGGGTGTCATGAAGTCCTAGGTTTGATTCCACGTAACTCAGCTACCACTCTGGTTCTGTGATCATGGGGAACTGTATTGTTAGCCCATGTAAGGCTCAGTGACCAACACACCAGTTGGACCAAAACATCAAGAAACAGAGCACGTTTCATAAGAGGAGGGTATGTAAATCATGGTGTCAACAAATGAAGAACAGCATGTTGCATTTAGCTTGGTGTCAAACTAAACTCTAGAATTTATTCCAAATGGACAACTCTTATCTTTGAGCAGATGGAGCCAGCCCTTTAGATAGCACACACCTATCCTTTTGCTAAAACGTTAGAAGTATAAGAAGCCACACTGACATTTTCTTTTTTTTTTTAATTTCGACTAATTTTATTTTATTTTGGAACCTTAAAATCTTGATTCTCTTGGTTAATTTGGGACTGAAAGTTACTAGTGTGGCTATTGTCGATTGTTACTCTCAACCAGTAGCATTCTACTCTGATGATAGTTTAAAAACAAATGAAGAAAGTATGATAGCATTGTACCCTCTGATAGTATAACAAAGAAGCTGTGCAAATGAGTCCATATCTTAGACTACCAAGCCTCATGGCATAACCAGTCAAATTAAGCTTCCTATTATTTTCTTTGATGACACACTCACACTATTACTATTTTAACTCTATACTTTAGATTATACCTGTTTTTTTTTTTTCCAGACTTATTTATTATTTCTGAAAAGATGAATCAGAAAAAAAAAAGACAGTTGTTCCCAAGTAACATGGGCTGAACAAATAGTTGTGTTTTTCATTTGAGGGATTTCCTTGCAATCCATGGACTTGTTTCTATTTCTCTTTTCATCAATCAGGTTGTTAACTTACTCTTTGAGTCTCACCTTGAGGTCTTGCAATCTTTATTTTCTGCCTCCAGACTCCTTTGCAGTGAAATTTATATACCCCTATATGCTAATATTATTAAATCAAGTCCCTAATTAAGAAAAATTATCTCATTGCATTCATCAAAATTTTTCTGTGCAATCCCACTGGTAAAAATGAAGTCAAAATCATAAAAATATTTCTCTCTTCCCCTTCAATCAGGGAAAAAAAAATATCCTGGTATCTCATTAGGAGAATAAAAAGATTTACTATCGTCTCTTATTTGGGGGCATAGTTGCACTTGTTTCTAAGTTCCCTTTCGCAAGATGCTCTTAGTAACTTGGTAGAGGCTTTTCAGGCAAAATGCTTTTCTTGAAGTGTTAACTGGGATATGACATTAATCAAATAACTTGCATTGATTAAATATTACATAAATTATTATATTTGTTTATAGACTAGGATACTAAAAATAATTTCAGTTTGCTGCTACTGCTACTACTACTGCTGCTGCTAAGTCGCTTTAGTTGTGTCTGACTCTGCAACCCCATAGACGGCAGCCCACCAGGCTCCCGTCCCTGGGAATCTCCAGGCAAGAATACTGGGGTGGGTTGCCATTTCCTTCTCTAATGCCTGAAAGTGAAAAGTGAAAGTGAAGTCGCTCAGTCGTGTCCGACTCTTGTCAACCCCATGGACTGCAGCCCACGAGGCTCCTCTGTCCATGGGATTTTCCAGGCAAGAGGACTGGAGTGGGGTGCCACTGACAAAACTGGAACGGCTTCAACACAGAAACCAAGGGGTATCCAATGCCCATGGATAAAGATTTGCCCAAGCAAATTCTAGAGGACACGTACATAATTTCAAGAAGTGAGCTGCAAATGCAAGAGAGTTTGGGTCCCGTTAATGTGCACCTTAAAAACAGAAGTTTTACAAACATTCTTGAAAAACATCTGCTTCTCTTTTCCAGGTATTTGCAACCTCAAATAAAGCAGCACAGAAACACAGCACAGGAAGAGCTGGCAGGCAGCTGAGTTTTCTCTGAAAGGATACCTGGCCCAGAAAGTCTTGGTTCTACCCTATCTGCTAAGGGTCTCTGCAAACCTGTGTACAGGGGCTCTGTGAGAGGGCTGCCAGGACACGCAGGTGAGCAAGGAACACCAGTGAATTTCAGTTTGAGAACACATATTCTTAGATAACGAATGAAGAGGTTTTCAGTGGTATATTTCACCTTCTCTTGGTTAAGTTCACAAGGCAGTACAGGGAATACATATGGAGCAGAGACCCTGAATTGTATTTCATAGAGACCTACCTCTCCTACCCATATTCTTCCCAAATCCACATCTGGAACTGTTCTCAATGCACTATGAGATGATGTGGTTAGATGATGAATACAACCCAGTCTTATTTATATTAAAATCAATCTTCTGAAGTTGCTTTCAGATATAAGACTCCTTCATTTTAACCTTAACACAGATAGGAGGCAGGTGAGTTAAAGTTTATGTCTCATTTCTTTGGTGTGACAAGCTGTAAGCTGGAGGAGGGATCCTACCCTGGGTTCTACTTAAAGTTACAACTGTATTACCAAAACTGGAACACACGTCCCTAGACTCCTGTGTTCTCTCCCCTGCACCTTCTGAATGATGGATGAATATCTAATAGGTAGATAAAATGATTGGGGACGAGCAAGAAAGGGGAAAAAAAAAATGGTATGAGACATTAAGGCTGCTCTTACTCTGGTTTATTTTTAATGCCATGCCTTTTAAGATACTGTGAGTAATTCTCTAAAGTGAAACCAGCTTTACTCGAAATCTAATGCATATATGAATGTGAAGAATCATCCTTTTGCATTTAGTCTAACTACAAGCATTGAAAAATGAAAGAGAAAATTGGTAAAAGCTCAGATTTATTTTAAACCATCAGTTTTAACAGAAGGAAATGGATAAAAGCAAAATACCAGTAGTTTTCCTTTTGGCTTAAAATGACATTTTCCAAGATGTTATTAAATTATCTTTGCATTAATAAACTTAAGTAGTACTTAAAGATTTTAAGCTAAGACATATTCAGATCAGGAAGAGCAACCAAATTATGTTTAAATGTAAAGCATATCCATGGACAATATTACATGAATATGTTGAATATACATTATAGCCAGAAGACTCCATCCAAAGTCATAAAATAAATACAACTAATGATAAATCTATTCCGAGATTTACTTCTAGGGACAGAACCTGCTCCCTTGAGATATTTTTATACATTAAAAAAAGAATCTCAGATCCAAGAAATTTGGTCATGATTTTTGTTGAGGTAATAAACTGGTAGTGAGAAAGTGGGGTGGAAACAGACTTTCATCTTAAGTCATTTTTTTCTGCCTTAAAAGCAGGCAATTGATAAAGTTTTAATTGGTCATAATTCATAAGAGTAAAAATATCTTATTTAAAACATGTAATGTGTAGATGAGCCTGTTGCATGTTTATGGGTGCATTTATTTTTAATTTTATTCAAAAGGAAACTCAGAAAAACTGAGACCTAGTCACTTCTAGCTCCAAGAAAAGGTTTAATTATTTCAAATGAGCAATCACTTACTGCTGTAATGAAAAGGACCAAGAAAACAGATAGTATATTTCCTATTCTTTACCCTCATTTCAAAAAGTGACTGGAGTTGACACTCAGAAATCATCTTGGAGTACAGAGCCTATAATAGTGTATACAATTTCTTAAAAAAAATTATGACAGTGAATTTTGTGTTTTTATTAAAAATTCAATTTTAGCCTTAATAGTAACCATAGCATTGGTTAATAGGGATATCCAGTCTTATGGTTTAAAAAAGCAGTATAGGATATAGTCTCTACCTTTGTATATTGTATATTATTTTACCTTTGGGGAGGCAAAATTAATTTACATGACAGTATTAAAGAATATTCTAGTACTGAATTAAAAGGCCTGGGATTAATTACAGTGCTTGGGACCATCAGATATTTAACAAGGGGGCAGATCCTTAGAGGCTGGGAATGTTTTGGAGGCATAGTATCTATTTATTTGAGAGCCATAGAGTGAACTCCTTTGCCCCAGACTTTTAAAAACCTTTAGCTCAGAGAGTTTTATGTTCAAAAGAAGGAAGGAAATCTGAGTGAAAAATTTCCTTCTACTTTGAAACAAGAAGATATCAGAAGTTTAAAACTTATTTATTGTTATAAATTGTTTTGCAGCCATTTTCTCAACTGAATGTCCTGTGAAAAAGCTTTGTAAATGCTTGATGTACCCGTGAGCAAAGAGAAGGTGAAGAAGCTCGGCTCATGTTACAGATGCTGTCTGACAACACTGCCATCCTTTCACATGGTTTTATTTAGTTATTACAACTCCCTCTCTGTAAATGACATTTAGGATTATTTAAGATTATGTTGTAATCCTTTTAATCCTCAGTGCTTTAAATTTCAGGCTAAATACCAAAAAGCAAACTAGCACTTAGCAGGAATGTTTAAAACATGTGATTTGAACATAAATCTTTTTATTCATTCTTTCCCTGGTGAAGACCTAGTGTTGCTCTTAACTAAGAAAACTTGTACCGCAGTTCATTTCAAATCATTCAGTTGCTAAGTGCTTTCTCAAGCTACATCAGACTTGCGACAGTCCTTGACAATTATGCTAAACGAAGAATTGAACAAAAGTTAGCAGCAATGAACATTTACTACTTTAGTTCAGAATATGTATGACCTTTTTTTTTTAAATAAGTGCAATACATCTTTCAGTGTTAGTGTGTGGGAAGAACAAGTGTATGGGAAGAATCACTCTATTTCCTAATGTCAAGCTATTAGATGTGGATTTACACATTGACATATACATCATATATGCATACATCTATATGCAATTATACTTTTAAAATACATTATGATTTGTGTAAGTATGCTTTATAATAGAAGTTGTTAATAATTAAAAAAATATGTTATTTATTATTAAGGTCAATTAGGAAAAACTGTTCTTTTATAAAATAGGCAGATGTTCTTGAACTCAGCCAGTGAGCATCATTCTGATTTACTAAGAGTAGCTGAATAAAAAATCTAATTAATTAATGCTGTCACAGTTATACTATCATGTACCAATCAAATAAGAATGAATCTATATCAAGAGTTTTTAATCAGACTATGAAAAAAATCTGACTTTTAATACAAAGAAAGAAATGAACAACTCAAATGTCCAAATGACATATACAAAGGAAACATGAAATCCTTCCATTCGTTGTGTCACAAATGTTTGCTTTTGAGTCTTTCAAGCATATCTTAGGCGTGTGATTTTTTGTTTGCTTTCCTCTTCATTTTAAGTTCATCTTCTCTAGAGACATCGTAATTATGTGGCATATAATTGCTAATCCATCAACTTTTTCACGACAGATTTCAAATTTTAAATTATTTCTAATTTTCCTCTTCTTTGATTTTTCTTGAACCAAAAATCTCAATAGTCATTAGATATCTGTAATCTATAATTCATAGACTGAGATTGAACACCATGCCTAATTCAAACTTGGAATTCTAAAGCTATTTCTGATGTAGCACATCAGCTAAAGCTGTGATGGTCTTTTTCAGTCAGGAAGAAATGCTTCATTATCCTGTAGGTAATGAAACCCTTGTACACACACACTCACATACCCAACAATACCTTAGTACCATGTTTTGGAGCTATAATCATGTTTATTCTGATCATTTGAGAGTTATACGAGCTAATGTACCTAATCAAATATTGATGCAAGTCATCTAGATTTAGCTCTCTGGCAAATCCTTTCTGATGTTTTTTCATTAACAACTATAAAAGCTATTTATATTGTTCCTCTCAAAAGACTTACTTTCATGGGTTGCCACTATGGATAGGAATTAGTAAATTTTACCTAAGCTTATGTGTTTGGGTGATGAAAAGATTTCAGCCTGACAAGAAAACCACATGATTCACCCTAAAAAGAATTAAGCAGGAAATGAAATCTTAATCTTTCTTTAGTTTTATTATTCACAACATCCTTATCATTACTTCTTGTTTCTCTAAACTAAAGGGTACAAGACAAAAACTGATAACCTAGATGTAAGAAAACTGAAGTCCCATGAGCTACTCAGGTACCTTACAAACAAAACTAGCTGGTAAGATTTTCACCTCAGGAAAACTAATAAAATGAGAATAGTTTTAATACNCCTCTGTCCATGTGATTTCCCAGGCAAGAATACTGGAGTGGGTTGCCATTTCAGATGTGTATAAGAGACAGACTCAGGTATCTTACAAACAAAACTAGCTGGTAAGATTTTCACCTCAGGAAAACTAATAAAATGAGAATAGTTTTAATACTTTTGGAAGTATCTACATTCAGAAATATGAAAAATGAGTAAAATATTATAACAGAGGTAGCTAGTCACACTCAGAAAATGTTAGGACGATGCATATTATCAATATAGGTGGTTTAAATATATATCGATACATATTACATTCATAGCTATGTAAAATTATACTTGAATATTTTTCTTCTATATTCATAGCCTGTACACATCATTCATATTTGATTATCATCCTCATTTGTGATCTAATGTAACTATAAGGTTAACAGAAGAAACTGAAAAAGTCTTCCTTAATTCAACTCTGAGGGTTTGTTTCTATTATCCAGGAATTATATCAATATCAAATTTTAACATCTTTATTTTACAACATTGGTAATTAGGATGCTAAACTAACAACACATAATAAAATTAAACCCCTTAATTCACCTTATCCAGTTCAGAACTAGCCATACTAATTATCCATGTTGTCATAGAGGCTAGGATTATAACACCAAATTTTCTTATTTATAGCAGAATTAATAAAGCAAGAAATTAGGAGACAGAATATACCACTGATCTACAATTCCTCACTTTAAAGCACAGTTTAATTTTGCTTCTTGATTCTGTAAATTCACCTTCTAATCACTTTTGGTTTCAGTCCTTTGATTTCTTGGCAAATATATTTAGTTTTCTATACTTTATTCCTTTTTTCTTTTCTTTCCTTCCTTTTTTCCTTCTTCTTCTTCTTTGGGTTAAAACAAAAGCAAAAACTCTACCTTATAAAAATGAACACCTAAACAGAATTCAGCTATAATCAGGAAAAATAAGTTATTCCATAATATGTTGAAAGTGCTTTTTTGTTTTTTAATTACTATGAGTCCAAATTATTTGGCTAGACCTGATTAAGCATCTGAAAAATGCAAAAACAAACTGAAAATCAGCTTCTTCTTTCCAATGAGAGATCAGATAAGAAATGTCACCTACCTATTCTTCTATAAGACCCTATACATTAATTTTAGTGATGCAATTAAGAATAGAGTTGATTTTTCTTTAAGGGCTAAAATGGTCTCAGAATACATTTAATACAATAATTATAATGATCTAGTTCCTACTAAATGATATAAATTCTAAAACAAACCTATAAAGTTCTGGGTTACATTGGATATCTAAAAATAAATTAAATGTCATATAAATATAGAAAAAAGATCAACTTCTGAAATTATTAATTGCCAAAGGGATTTTAGTAGAATCATACATGAAATATTGTTTTCCCATTTCCTTTCTTTGAAGGATTTCATCTGGATCTTTCCATTCAAAGCAGCATCATTGAAATTATCAGTTATTTTTTCAAAAAAAATTAATTATATAATATGAAAACACTAATTTCTATAACTGTTCAGCTCTCTCCATCCCCCAAGTTACACTGGTAAATATAATTTATGACTGGAAGGTAGGAATGGCAGTGAATGCAAATAGTTTATCATAATTAGTGAATCTTAGTTTGTTTATATATGAAAATCCTACACTAAATCTATGTAAGCCAAGCATTCTAGGTTTGAATCCCAAAGAGCTACCAAATACACTGTAAAATTCAATGAGTTTTGTTTGTGTCTATAATTAATCACCACACAATAAGCATTTTGTGTTTAGATAGCAACCAGTCACCGGGGAAAAGCAACAAACAACCAAAATTTGACAGGAAGAGAAGCCAGTTTTTCACAATGACCTCCGCACAACTAGTTCAAGCGCACGAAAACATCTTATCAAGGTAGTCTTGTTTTGATTACTCAAGAGAGCTAAGATTTAGAAAGAATAGGAACAATTTGAATGTATGTAACGTTCTTACCTGAAAGACATTCTTTCTGCTTGATTTTTCCTTGGCCCACTCAATATGTGCCCCATACAAATCCACACTTTCTGGTTTGTTCCCAGTTTTCTGTAAACAAAAATGCAATAAGAAGAAAAAGCACACAACACTGGTGATGCATGTCAGAAAAAATAAGTTATTGATTTAATAGCTATATATTAATGGCATAAAGGCTTTCTTCTTTCTCCTTTCCAGTTTCAAATAGATATTCTCACACTCATGTTCACTGCAGCATTATTTACAATAGCCAAGACATGAAAACGACGTGTCTGTCAATCTATCAATGGATAAATGCATAAAGAAAATGTTTATATATGTGTATATATGTATACATATATATATAAAATATTGTTGCTTTGTTGTTTAGTGGCTAAGTCATATCTGACTCTTTTGTGATCCTGTGGACTATAGCCTACCAGGCTCCTCTGTCCATGTGATTTCCCAGGCAAGAATACTGGAGTGGGTTGCCATTTCCTTCTCCAGGGGACCTTCCACACCGAGAGATCAAACTCATGTTTGGCAGGTGGATTCATTACCACTGAGCCACCAGGGAGGCCCATATATAAAATATAAATATATGCATATATATATATATATGTAAGTCAGGTAGGGTAAGACAAACTCTTCTTGATCTCAAATATATGCAGAGTCTGAAAGTCTAACTCATAGAAACAGGGTGGTTACCATGCACTGGGGTAATGAGAATAAATTTGCTAAAGGGTACAAATTTTCAGTTATAAGATGAATAAGTTCTGGGGATCGAATATACAGCATGATGACTATAAATTACTAAGAGAGTAGATCTTAAAATTTATAACCACACATACACACACACAGAAAGTTAACTATGTGAGGTGCTGAAAATTTTTAGTAGCTAATCTTAGTGTGGCAATAATTTCATAATGTACATGTATATCAAACCACCATACAATACACCTTAAATTTACACACAATATTATTTGTCAATTATATCTCAAGAAAGCTGAAAAAAGGAAAAAATAATAAATTTAAAGGATCAATTGTATGGCTTTTAACAATTCACGTTTATGGCTTTTAAGACTATACACGTTAAGTGTAATATATATTTATATATTTGTATTTAGTCAATTTAATTTAAATCAAATAGATTATGACATGTGCTTCCTTTTATACAGTACAATGTGAATGTTACTTAAATGCTATTTTTACTTCAGTAATTTATAATAATCAATTAATGGGAATGTCTTCCATATTTGTCTCTTCATATTTTCATTTAGTTCAAGTGCATCATACATACATAACTTTAAATCTGCATAACTCTGAACATTAAAATAAAAACTTACGTGTCTAGAAAATTTCTTTACTGTTTTTAAAGAAAGTTATTTAAAGCCACATTTCAAAGATTCCAACTATTTTTATATGTTCTGAGCTGGAACTCCAGGTTTTCCTAGAGATTAAGTTCAATTTTCTCAAGCCATTTTCGATAAAATACTTTAAGTTTTTAGTGTACAAAGCTTATAATATTTTAATATAATTTTTAACAGTATGAACTTAAGGTTAAAGCATAAAATTATGGAAAAATAGTAAAAAAACGTTATAAGAAATCTATTCACAGTTTTTGCCTCTTACCCACTATGTTCTATCAGTTTACAGTAAATAAATTATTTTTCAGAAGAAGCCAGAAATAAGTAGTTTTTAATAGTAAAATTTGAGATGTTCTTGATTTTTGGCAACTCAATAAAAATTTTTTGGAAACATTGTACAGGCCAAGCACAACTTTCCTTCAGGAAAAATTCAGTTGGCAAAGCATCAGTTGACAGCATATCTTTCTTTTGTTATTTGGAGGTAATTCCATGGGAAACTAATCAAGATGAGCATGGCTCTAATGAATGCTTCAGATAGTGAAATATTTTTACTATTTTCCCATACTCCACAACCCAGGTGATCACTGCTGTGGAAAATCTTAAAGCATGATAATGATGTTTTGTGATTTATGACATAGAGAAATTAAGAGCAACCTATTTCTACAGTTACCTGAATTATGGGACACTCAGAACCAATAGAAATAATCATCAATAAGCAAATATAAGAAAAAAGACTATCTTTCCCACATAATGCAATAAGGAAAAAAAGTGAAAAGGAAAGATTTTACATAAGAAGCACTTTTCCTGGGCCAAACATTTCTCTATGTGTTTTATGGCTATTAATTCTTACTGCACCTGTGTGAGGTAAGTACTATTATTTTTATCATATTACAGGTAAGAAAATGTGTCAGAATGGTTTGGTAAGCTTTCCCAAGGTAATATATATAAGAAAGGAGGAGCCAGTATTTGAATGTTAGCAGCAGCCCTTCAGAGTCTGTTTTTAACTACCGTGTTGTCCTTGAAAATTGAATATGCAGTGTGATCATATTCATGTTAAAACATGAAACATTTAGGGAAAAGAGAGGCTTTTCTCACTAGACTAGGACAGACATATTGATCTTGTTTCTGTCTTTCTCTGTTAAACTTGATCTTCCCACTGGGCTTTTACACCACCTGTTTACCTGGAATACCTCCCAGTCTTCACATGGCCGACTCCTTCTCCATCAGATCCTAGCTAAATGTCACCTTGTCAGAAGTCTTTTCTCTGACTGTCTTATAAAATAGTGGCATTCCAATATTACTGATTACTCTCTACCGACTTACTTTAATTTCACCATAGATCTGTTCTTAGTTGAATTAATACACATAGTTTTATGCTGTCTGTTTTTCTCCCACTAGAATTTAATTCCCTGAGCTGGGAACTTGCTTGCCTTTTCCTCCACTACTTTTCCAATATATGGAACCATGTCTGGTAACTAACTGTTGTCCATTGAATATTTACTAAATTCATAAATGAAAATACCAAAGTGCAATTAGGGTTTGTGCTTTGGAAGGAAGGTTTGGGCATTTTAAAATTTCTAATATTATACCAGTTAGGGCTTATATTTGGTTTTCTGGTTAAGCAGTCTGTTTTGTGAGTTTTTGCTTTGCTCGCTCTGTCCATTACTCTTAGCCACCTCCTAGGGCTCACTTATATGACTTTGACCCATATCTTACGTTCTTCCTGAGCTCACAGCTTCACCTTTCCTCCATGGTTAATAATCTTCATTCTGCCTTTTGCTTAACAAATCCCGCTTTCTGAGTCATTCTTACTCCCACCCTGTCATGCTTGGTTTTGAGGTTAGTGAAATCTGCAGACCTTTGTGTGTTCTCCCAGTGTCATGCCCTGGATTTCACTTCCTTTCATGTCCATATCTGTGTCCTGATTCAGCAGGCAATTCAACCTGCCTCTCTCTCTCCATCATTTGATGATTCACTCCAGTCTCTCATCCACGTTTTATTCTTCTACAATCCTCTTCATATTCCTCAAATTTATAGAAATGACTTGACTACTAATAGAGTAACACTGCAAATAATGGCCATCTACTTAATCTGGGCTTTTGACTCTATGCAGAGACACTTTAATCACTATCATTGTGATAAGGACATTTAACATATCCCTGAAATCATTGCCAAGACTAATGTTATGAATGCTTTGCAGAATTTTTATGTGTTCCTAGTCAATTCCTATTTTTTGAATGGCACCTTTCTCCCAAAGCTTTACCTTTTTCAAGTTCTCCCACCAAATGGCTTACTCATAATTCACAGAGGTCACAGAGCCCTTGTGCTAGAACACTGGCCATTCTCCCCACTTTCATAGTTAGTCTGTGTAATCAAAATGAACAAACAGAATTTATTCTATATGTCTTCCTTCGGAAAGTTTTATATCAACTTCTTTATTTTCTTACAACCATCTTGTGAAGTTAACGCCATGGCCTTTAATTGACATGTGAAGAAACTCAGGCAGAGAGTGGTTAAGTTTATTGCACTAGCTCATACACTTAATAAGGGTCTCAGTTGAGATATGGATTCATTTTTATCTGACTCTAAATCCCAAGTCCTTGAACACTGCTTTCCTTCCACACCTATCCTTTTCTCCTACTAGCCCACCTAGCATCCTTTGTAGGTCCAAAAGTAAGAATGAACACATTCCATTTCTTCCTTGTTTCCTCATTTCCCACTTTCATTTCTGGATTCCAGACTTCTCGAGTTGGGTCTATGACTTTTATCTCCATGTCTAATGCACTCCCATGTCTGAGCAAGACAGGGACACTCTGAGCACCAGAAGCACCTGGGCTGCCAGTGCCGTACGGCGCACGAACAACTCACAAGGCACGTCCTGCCTTTTCTCAGCGGGAGAGACGCTCAGTCCTCATCCCAAGGGTTTTCCTCTGCAGTTTTTATTTCCATCCAATCACATCCCTTAGTTCCTCTCAAGTAGATTATATCCTTTAGCCTATAATCACACTGAGGTCACTTTTGCTTTAAACACACACACACACACACACACAGAAGAAAGCAGGCACTAAGCCACAACTTCACAGCTTCTCAGTCTCACCCATTTCCTTCTGTGATGACCAGGATTCTTCAGAGTTTCCTGTAGTTACGTTCTCTGTTTGTTCTTGTTCCATTCTTCACAATGTCTTAACCATTAAGGTCAACAGAAACAGTCTGATGTTTTCCCACCTCTAAACATTCCAGCTGAACTCTGTAATATGAAATGCTGCTGGCCCTTCTCCTTAAAACTCTTTGTCTCTCGAGCTAAGATATTTTCTCTCCAAATTCTTCACTTTTTATATGTTGCCTTCTCTGTTTTTTGTTTGTTTGCTTGTTTTTTTTCACTGACTTCACTTCCTCATCCCATTTCTTGGTGGTGGTGGTGGTTTAGTTTTTAAGTCATGTCTGACTCTTGTGACCCCATTGAATGTAACCTGCCAGGCTCCTCTGTCCATAGGATTTCCCAGGCAAGAATACTGGAGTGGGCTGCTATTTCATTCTCCAGGAGATCTTCCCAACCCAAGGACTGAACTTGGGTCTTCAGCATTGCCATTGGTTTTCTGTATTGCAGGTGGATTCTTTGCCAGCTGAGACACCCGGGAAACCCATTTCTCAAATGTTAGTAATCCTTGGTTTATGGTTCTAGACCTTTATTTTTTCTCATAGCTTACAAGCATCCTTTGNATCCCATTTCTTGGTGGTGGTGGTGGTTTAGTTTTTAAGTCATGTCTGACTCTTGTGACCCCATTGAATGTAACCTGCCAGGCTCCTCTGTCCATAGGATTTCCCAGGCAAGAATACTGGAGTGGGCTGCTATTTCATTCTCCAGGAGATCTTCCCAACCCAAGGACTGAACTTGGGTCTTCAGCATTGCCATTGGTTTTCTGTATTGCAGGTGGATTCTTTGCCAGCTGAGACACCCGGGAAACCCATTTCTCAAATGTTAGTAATCCTTGGTTTATGGTTCTAGACCTTTATTTTTTCTCATAGCTTACAAGCATCCTTTGGGTTTTGTTCTTGCCAATGATCTGATCCATCACTTAAAAACATGCTAATTTCCCGGTGGTTTCTTGTCCCCAGAACTCTATTTTCTATCATTAGGATGTAGCACAGACAACTCTGTGAAACTGTCTTTTCAGAGTTGCCCCCCTTTCTCTATTGCTCATCTTACCTAATCATTTCTTTATCTCCTTTACTCTCCTTATTTTCTTAATTCTCTACTTTCTATCAACAGCCGCAAATTACAGAACCAGATCACAGTCTGGTTTGAGTTCTTATTTTCTCCCATCTGAATCCCTCTCCATGCTGTTCTTTCTGATCGCAGGAAAAACCATTTCAATTCATTCTCTGTGTTTTGAATTTTTTTCTAAGATACAAATCTCAAAAATATTTCTTCTAGAAAATTTATTATCTACAGAATACCTTCAGTTCAGTTCAGTTCAGTCGCTCAGTCATGTCCGACTCTTTGCGACCCCATGAATCGCAGCACNTGACCTGTATTAATATAAAGGAAATCATAATAATTTCTTGCTGATTACATTTGCCACTTTCAGTTGCTCAATCAGGTCATTTTGGTTTGAGATTAGTTATATTTTGTCTGTTTTAAGCTTTAATATTAGTGAGATAAAAAAAGACTGCAGAAGAGATACAAGATCATCTTATAAAGCAATATCTGAGACATCACTAAAATAATTTTAGGAAAATGCTGAATATGTTCACTTTTTACACTAATATAGTATTTTATCACTGAGCCCCCTGGTATGGACTTAGAGAATACACAATAACCACAATGAAGGATACATTAAACTACTGCAGAACTCTACTAATTCTTCATCACAGAATGTTGAACTGTGGTAGCTGAGAATGGTGAAACTATTTGTTTTTGTAGAAGAGGATTTGAAAGTAATGGTAATTAAATTACTGTGATTACAAATCACACAGATGGCAGACCCAGGACTGGAAAACAGGCACCCCGATGTGTTGCTTTGTATTTTATCCACGATAAAATGCTCATTTAGCATTTCACTGCCCAACCTGTCATTTGCTGTTCCATCTTCCCACTGTGGCACACCTCTGACCCACAGGGAGCACAGCTGAGAGGTGCTATAATTTCTCAAATTCAACAGTGTATTACAAAACTTTAGAAGGCTTTATTCATATATTCTTCTAAATTTTGCAGTTACCATTAAAAAGAAGAGCAAACATTTTGAATAAAGTATGCAATCTCATTGTAATTATGGCACCCCAAAGCTTAAAAATTTTCTGTTTTCTTGTATTATATGGCATATTGCTCATTTTTCCAAAACTATATTTATAGTTTACTTAATCTCTAGGTGTGGTTGTAATAATCACTTTAAAAAAATCCATCTGTTATGTTCTTTGCTTTTGAAACAGTCATTGTCTAGTGGAGGCAAGATGTTGGTAACCAGTTCATAATGAAATGGACTGGAAGTATATATTAACAAGTCAAAAGGAAAAAGATATTGAGTTGACCTAATTTTGGATTTCTTTTCTTGGATACAATAGAGGCCAGGAAGCAGACAATGATTCATAGAGGTGCTCTGCAAACTGAGACTTGATTGACAATTTTTATTCCTCATTAAATAAGTTACATTAGACAGAGCTATAAAAAACGCTGGAAGTTTTACTCAAAATGGAATTTTTTGGGGGTTTAGTTTTATTGATATATTTAAACCCAAACGCTGATTTTAAATGTTTTCCAATAACAAGAGCTGCTTTTTGTGCTATATTTAATTGATTTTTCTTTGGTTTTAGTTGATTCAGACTGTCAGTGTAATGGACAAAGATGATCCTCCCCGAGGCCACAAATTCTTTTTTGAACCAGTTCCAGAATTCCCCCTCAATCCAAACTTCACCATTGTAGACAATAAAGGTACAGAGCATTTTTAAAGACAAATATTATGAAACATTAAGAATCAAAATTTTAAAGACTGATCTTTTTTTTTTTTTTAACAGATAATACAGCAGGAATCATGACTCGAAAAGATGGGTACAGCCGCAACAAGATGAGCACATATTTGCTGCCAATTTTAATTTTTGACAATGATTATCCGATTCAAAGCAGCACTGGCACACTCACCATTCGTGTGTGTGCTTGTGATAATCAAGGAAACATGCAGTCCTGCAATGCCGAAGCCTTGGTCCTCTCTGCTGGCCTGAGCACTGGAGCTCTCATTGCTATCCTTCTCTGTGTCATCATACTGCTTGGTAAGTATGCCCCAGAGTGATATGCCCCTGAGATATAATCACTCAATTCAAGGAATTCTCTTCTTTATTATCCAGTGATTGTGGACTGAAAAACACTCTTTTTTTATAGCTAAAGAGGAAGAATTTGAGCTTGTTATGAAAATAGTTCTTCCAATTAAAAAAAAATGAATTTTTGATGAAGGATAGTTCTAGCTTACAAGAGACCAAAAAAATAAGGATATAATAATGTGATATATATAGATATTTTAAAGTACACTTTATATGTGTATAGAGTTTAGTGTGAACTAATATGGTCACATTTCAAAGGGTATTTCATTTAATAATTGATTAAATTTTTACATCAACTCTATAAGATAAATACTTTCATTTTTGTACAGAAAGTTAGATAACTTACACGAAGTCACTCATTCAGAAAGTGTTCTAACTATCATTCAAACCCAGGTTATTCTTTGTTAGAATTCACCTTTCTAACCATTGTCCTCAAAACAAAAGACTATTTTACAAATACTATTTCGAATATTACCATGTGTTTCACATATGGAATTAACCGGTGCATTTAAGTTGTCACAGTAATATAGACATTTTTTCATAAAATTTGTTATACCTAGTTTCAATCCACCAAAGAAAATGTTTAAGTTCATTTTTTAAAATATCATTATGACATTGTGGCCATACCTAGTTCAGCAATATTTTCTAAATCAAGTCATGTTTCCAATTGCAAATGCTTTTGAGTATGCCCTAACAGGACAACAATTTAATTCAATTAAATGGTTGTTCCACTGTAAAACATTCCCCCTAATCTTGTCTCCATCAAATACTCATCCAAAATGAATCCTTAGGGCAGGAGCGCTAGCCAAATTTATGTTCCAATGCTCATATGTGTTGGCTCCTTTTCACTACAAATCCCTTCAACCTATCTGGATGAAATCCCTTTGGCCAGATATTCTTGCAGGACTTCAGTAGGGAACTGATTCAAGTGAGGGGAAAACATTTGTCCCAGTTATGATGGTCCAACTATTTAGAAAAACAATTTATCAGAGTGATTTTGAACATACACACTACTACCATCAGCAGCAGCAATCTGCATGTCCATTTGCTGTTAGAAATTTGAACTCCTCTGTAAAATATTTTTGTATCCCTATGGAGATTAAATTTTGGCTTACCCTTTCACCTAAGTGCTACTAATATCATGCTGAAATTCTACAAGGCTCTTATATTCAGAAAAGTTTGCCATCTTTCTGACCTGGGCAATATGGAGGGCATACATTTCTTATATTTTACCTTTCAATTACTATCTAATATGGAATTATTTTCTATTATTTTAGTCAGAATGTGTTCTAATTCATAAGGTTTTATTATAAAGTTTCTTTCTCTTGCCATTATTTCAAGCCTTTATACTAATGGCTGCACATAGTTGCTATATTTCTGTAGTTAGGAGAGTCGGCTTTGCAAGGTGGTGATATAACAAGGACCATGATATTTTAGGCCTATCCTTTCACAGTTTGAAGAAATGTAGTTTTTCGTTTATATCCATGACACAAGGCAGGGGTTAAAACCTAGGGCACCGAAGCATGTATACTATCAGGTAAGAAAGGAGGCGCCGGTCTATGTTCGATGCAGGATGCAGGATGCTTGGGGCTGGTGGGGGATGATCCAGAGAGAGGATGTGAGGTGGGAGGTGTGAGGGGGATTCAGGATTGAGATCTCGTATACACCTGTGGTGAATTCATGTCGATGTATGGCAAAACCAATACAGTATTGTAAAGTAGAATAAAGTAAAAATTAAAAAAAAAAAATCCTAGGGCAGAACTTCTTAACCCTTTTGGTTCCTTGAACACCTTTGGTAGTAAAAATGATGCATTCACATACACCAGATTAATAACCTCAGTGGGGAAAAGAAGCAGGTAATTTTGACCTGGCAAAAGAGAAAATACTCAGAGCAGATTCTAATGGCCATTTGTGAAAATGCATAAACATTACTTAAGAAACCCTTAAAGCAATTTGACTATACAGTCGCTGTGTTACACATATAGAGAATTTATAAATTAGTTTGGGCTCCCCAGATTGTGCTAGTGATAGAGAACTCATCTGCCAGTCCAGGAGATGTAAGAGATGTGGGTTCAATCCCCAGGCCAGGAAGATCCCCTGGAGGAGGGCAGGGCAAGACACTCCCATATTCTTGCCTGGAGAATCCCAGACAGAGGACCTTGGTAGGCTTCAGTCTATAGGGTTGAAAAGAGTTGGATATGATGAAGTGACTGAGTACAAACATGTAAATTAATTCATTCAATATTAAACTTGGAAAGAACTCTTTTTTTCTAATTCAAAGCTCACTAGATTGGTGGATTTCAGACCTATATTGGATTTAATTTACATGCTCATCCTTTAATAGGAGAGAGTAAAGATATGTCTTGTTTTTAATGGGTAGTTTTTTATAATGTGTCCAGCATGACTCTGAATATATCTCAACACCAAAAGCCTGCTTGGTTCAGGTGACTAAAGATATTTCTAATGATATTTTGTATTCTTTCTACCAATTAGTGGAAGCTGAGGAAAGTGCATTGGTCAATATAACAATAGCATTGGACAGGCCTTAAGGGTAGTTATAGGGGAATCAGCGCCAAGGTGAAGTGCAATCTCAATGAAAATTAGTTTCTATAATCTTAAAACAAAGATTGAAAAAAATGAAAGATAGAATTTGAGCCAACACTTTTCTTATTTTTCAGTGAAACATAAGTAATACCAAAAAAACTTTAACTTTCCTAAAGTAAGAGAAAATTTGCTTTTACTTCTCCCCAGAAATGTATAAGTATGGTTTGGGAAATTTTTATTTATATAATTTTAACTTTTCTTATGTATAAAATTATGGACTTGGCCCATTTTCAATGGAAAACATACTTTGTTGAAAATCAAATAGTCATTCTTAAATTTTAAAATGTAATTTTTAGTTTATAAATGTATTTATCTTGCAAATATTTGTTGTCAAATATGTGCATAATAGTTTAAATTTCACTAGTATAAAAGAAATAATAAGGCACATCATATGTGGGGAGGGTTCATAGCATATGCAGAGGGACCACAATTAACATATCAGCCTCGAAGCTTGAATACAACTGTATAAGTCAAGAAAGTGCTTAGAAATAGGATAATTTCTGTAAGATGAATAGAAGGTAGGGATGAGTTTAAGTTTGAATTTAATATTGTAGAATATAGAATTATATTTAAGATTTTAAGCAGGCTTTCAAAACCAGGTGAATAACTGGAATGGATAAAACCACGATAAATGCGTGTATACATATCTATAGATACGTGTGTATACATATCTATAATGTGTGTATACATATATCTATACAATACACATGACACATATTTACATGTGTCATATTCACATGTACGTACACACACATGACACACATATGCATATAAGGCATTTATGTGTATANAAACCAGGTGAATAACTGGAATGGATAAAACCACGATAAATGCGTGTATACATATCTATAGATACGTGTGTATACATATCTATAATGTGTGTATACATATATCTATACAATACACATGACACATATTTACATGTGTCATATTCACATGTACGTACACACACATGACACACATATGCATATAAGGCATTTATGTGTATATATGCATAAATTTGAATGTTTTGCATATATCAACTTGAGTCATTAAGAAAACATAAAATTTGTGCTCAATTTCTCTTGTAAAAATAATGATTGTAGTCTTAGAATTTTAATATTTTGAGACAAATTTGCATTAAGGAAAGTGAGATATTATATACTCATTTGGTTAAATGCATTAGCCATAATTAAAAGTATTCAATGGCTGAGCACTATAGAAGACTGAGTCTCAAAAGCAAGTAAAAGGCACTGTATTATCTGCTTTTTTTTTTGTTTTGTTTTGTTTTGTTTTTATCAATATATCACATCCAGTTTTTGGCTTAAATCATGCTGTATTTGTACAGGGTAGTTAGTCTTTATATCCAAATGAACTTAACACCTCTTTTACCACATCAAGATCACAAACATAGGAGTGTGCTGTATTTAAGCCAGAATTATGGAAACTCACAATTTTCTCTGTCTCTTTGTTATATTTGTTGTTGTTGTTGTTGTTTGTAAATAGTTTTAGTTGTGCTTTTTGCTGCATTGAAGAGGCAAAGAAAAAAGGAACCTCTGATAATTTCAAAAGACGATGTCCGAGACAACATCGTGACCTATAACGATGAAGGCGGTGGAGAAGAAGATACCCAAGCTTTTGACATTGGCACTTTAAGGAATCCAGAAGCAAGAGAAGATAGTAAACTTAGAAGGGATGTAATGCCTGAAACAATTTTTCAGATAAGGAGAACTGTACCTCTGTGGGAAAATATTGATGTACAAGATTTTATCCATCGAAGACTAAAAGAAAATGACTCAGATCCAAGTGCACCTCCTTATGATTCGTTGGCAACTTATGCCTATGAAGGAAATGATTCCATAGCAGATTCCCTCAGTTCTTTGGAATCTCTTACAGCAGATTGCAACCAAGATTATGATTACCTCAGTGACTGGGGGCCTCGTTTTAAAAAACTTGCTGATATGTATGGGGGTGATGATAGTGACCGAGATTGAGTATGATGTGACTTCATGGATGTCAATGGAAGTACTCTCTTTGCTACTAAATGGAGTGGCCTGCATTCTCTTCCTTGGAGGAAATTTTTAAAAAGTTAAAATTACAAACAATACGTAGGTGTTGTCTTAGTAAGAGTTTGCTTAATCAGTAAGTTTCTGTGAATGAATATGAATGACATAGATTTTAAAAAGTAATAATAACCAGTTCACCCTCTTTGCCTAACAATCTCTGAAGGAAAGTATATCACATCAATAATCAATAAAATATACATGAAAGGCTTTTTGTGCCTTTTCCTAGATATAAGAACNATTTTAAAAAGTAATAATAACCAGTTCACCCTCTTTGCCTAACAATCTCTGAAGGAAAGTATATCACATCAATAATCAATAAAATATACATGAAAGGCTTTTTGTGCCTTTTCCTAGATATAAGAACTTTATAAATAATGTTTTATTAACTGACTTGCAGTCACCTTTACTATTAAATGAAACATTGTGCAACTGCTTTGTAAATTAATATAAAAAATATATCCCTAAAGAAATAGGAATGACTATTACTGCCATATTTATTTAGTTGAAGAATGTCTTTGTGTTAATTCATTCATATTTTTATAAATGTATATTTATATTTTTGTATTTTTATGCAATAAAATAATATTTATAAAAATAAATTTCATTTTATTTGATTCCTATTAGAACTTCTGTATTGCTTTTAACAGGTTTTAAACATCTTTAAAAGTAAAACATGATTTACTCAGGGAAAAAGCAGCTAAATTGTTGCATGTAATTTGGAACTAGAATATCATGGGACTATTAAAAACTTTGGTAAAAATTGTGATTTTCTGCTTTTAGCTCTCAAATATGGACAAGTGTTTATCTAGCCACTGATGTCTACCCATTGATTAGGATGTAAGACAGGAACATAAAATATTATAAATATATCTGTGAATAATTAACTAAATTTTTGTAAAATTCTTTCTTATGGGATCAACCAGTGAATTTTATCTGAGAGTAAAGTATGTGTCAATAATGTGTTGATGCTAAAAAAATCTAAACCTTCCTTCAACAATAGTATATTCTCAGAATGAGAAATTATAGTTCTGACTTTCCTTCTTATGATTAGATAATTCATGGAATATATTAATTATATGGGTAATACTTAAAATGTGTATTAATAAATTATTAGAGTTTTTTGGCTGATAATTTTGTTGAGGAGTTTGGAAGCCATTGTATTTGAGGAAATCTTAAAAATGAGTGACATGTAGATTGGAGATAAGAAAAGTAATGTAAAATTTTGCTAATAATTGGGATTGTCCAAAAAACAGAATATGGACACCCTAAGACATGGGAAATAGAGAGGGAAAATTGTGTGTAATAATTATTTGCAAATTTTGAAAGACTGCAATTCAGAAAACTCATTCTAGTTTAGGCTGGAGTATAAAACCTAAACTAAAAGAAACTTCACAAGGAGATTAGGTGATACCATTTCTGTGTCATGAATTTCCCTTTTTGTTTCTTCTGTATTACCCCTTTGAAGAGCAAATGTCATGAACAGGGTGTTTCCTAGGTGGAATTTATATAAAACTTTAGCTTTGACTAGTCTGTTACAAAGTCTTTTAAAATAGCTAACACCTACCAAACTATAAACAGACCCTTATGTATTGTATTATGTTACTATATTGGAAAATATTTAAAGACAAAGACCATTTCAATAACTTTACCACCAATAGCTAACACATATTAAATATTTAATTCAATGCTAAGAAAACAAAAATGNTAACACCTACCAAACTATAAACAGACCCTTATGTATTGTATTATGTTACTATATTGGAAAATATTTAAAGACAAAGACCATTTCAATAACTTTACCACCAATAGCTAACACATATTAAATATTTAATTCAATGCTAAGAAAACAAAAATGTACTGGGTCTTTAAAAAATATGTGAAAATTTTCTTATCATTGGAATTACCCAGAAAACAAAACTTTTAGTTCAGAAAGTATTAGTTTTCACTTAAAAATAATTCCTTTCCCTATTGCTAGAGATTTTCCAGCATAAATCAGACAAATATTTGAGGAGGATTATATAAGTGGCTTAAGGTAGTCAGAAAAAAATGAATTTGGTATCTATTAATGCCTCATAATCACTTTATTCTATAATCACTAGAGGGATAAGTGACAATAAGCAAACACATTCTAAGTAGAGCCATAATCACAGTATGAGTAACATCTGCTTCAAAGAGAAGAGATTATGTGAGATCAGAACTAGAGGAATAGGCAGTTACATTTGCTGCCTGGTTTTACATGCTATAAATTCTAAGAATACCACAATAAACCAAGCTTAAGTTGTGATCTATAATTGCTGTGAGAAAACCATAATGATAATAGAAAAGACATACTAAATTTTTAAGCTCAATTATAAATAATTGTTAATTTGGCTACATTTTCAGCAATTAAATAATGAATTTAGTTTTAGGGTTCTTCCTTTCCTTGATCTGAAAATCACTTGTAAATTACTAGAGTCTTTATAAAAACAGAGCTACAAACTTCATATTTTAAATAGATATACGATTGTGTCTGCTATAAATTGGAGGGTCAGATTCAATCAAAGAAATTACCAGGTCTGTGTAATACTAATTCTTACCACAATTTTCCAGTAATCCTTAAAATTTCTACAGTGTAAATAATGCCTTTGAGAGTCAGATCAGATTTTATAATTTCCAAACTGACAAGTAAAGTCTTTTCTAAATTCTATAGGAAAATATTGATAATATTTACCCTGTTGAATTTGGTTAATTTGATTTCACTAAATGCACACATTAAACTCGATAATAATAGTTTCCATTACTTGATTCTCTTAGACGATGGAGATGGTATTATTTAAAGAAAATTAACACGTGTGCTTACTTTTCAAACAAAATAAATTAATTGCTTACTCTTGAGGTAGAATTAAATTAAAATCCATTTGAATAACAATTTCCAAATATAAAGCTTAATCATTGTTTTAATGTTCAATAATTTTCAGAAAAATATAATATCATATCTGAATATTTTTCATTGAGGGGAACCCATCTACATTGTTAGAACTTTAACACAATCTGAATGCTTCCACATTCAATCCTGTTATCTGACAAAGGAAATAGAGTTCAATGGCTTAAAAATCAAGCTTAGTAAAGAAAATATCATTAACAACAACAAAAAGCTAAAAGGAAAAAAAAAAGTAACAGCATCTTGCCTTAGCCAGGGTTGAAATGGTCCCAGTCGATTATTCCCTTTATTCTGGATAAAGTACCACAATTGGCTCCCAAGATTCTTCATTATTTGAGGTTTTATTTTCTTCATACTTTACTCTTTTCTTTTTTTCTAACTCTGGATTTAGGAGTAATCCAAGCCCGAACCTTTTTTCCCCCTCTATTTAAATGTTGATGTTCTTATCTACAGATAAAATACATATCTCTATCTTGATATAGATGTATAAATTTCCAAATTTCCACTTATCTTTAACTCTTCTTTTTATAATTCAAACATATATATACATATACAAAGCTATTGTAAATTTCCACTTGTGCATTTAATTAAGTGAGATATGTCAGGATTTTAACTTATAGTTTCTACTCCTAAATCTGTCCTATTTTGTATTTCTTTTACGTGGTTTGATGGCAATTGATCCATCTACTTGCCAAGGCCAAAACCTTATAGTGATCCTTCATCCCTCTCATTCAGATTCAATATTTTAGAAAATCCTATTGAATATACCTTCAAATTTACTTAAAATATGATGACTTATCATCACACTTCCTGATATAATCCTGGTATAATAGTCTTACCTTTTAGACACAATGGATATGAGTTTGAGCAACACAAATGAACAACTGAACAACAAAA
Source organism: Neotragus pygmaeus (assembly GCA_006410875.1). Classification (NCBI taxonomy): domain Eukaryota; kingdom Metazoa; phylum Chordata; class Mammalia; order Artiodactyla; family Bovidae; genus Neotragus; species Neotragus pygmaeus. The sequence goes on along the minus strand of SJYV01053924.1, from coordinate 32,446 downwards.
GTTTTACCTAGACTACTGCAATATGCTTCTAAGTGGTTTTGCTCCTGCCATCTATTTTGAATGTCAAAATGGATTGCATTTCTTTTTACTTTTGCTTATTTGTTTCAATTAGGTAAGTGTGAGCATCTCATCTCTTGATTCAAAATTTATCAACTGCTCTTCAAAGTGAGAATCACTCCTCCCAAATGATATATCATTTGAGAACCATGTCATCTCTTTGATCTTATTCTTCTCTATTTCCCTAATTCATGTCACTGTAGTTATTCTGGGCTTCTTGTTATGCCTTAAAAAATGCTAAGCTCTTTCCCTTTGAACGGATTGATCACTCTTTTAGAACAATCTTTCCCCAGATATAGATGAAGTTAACAGTGTAACTTCCTGCAAGTGGTCAGATGCCACTTTCTAGATGAGGACGATAGTAAACAATCTCAAACCAGGATTTCCTGCATTGCAGGCAGATTTTTCACTGACTGAGCTATGAGGGAAGCCCTTATTAAACAATCTATTAGTATGTAAAACTGCAGTCCTTTTAACCCATTTCTTCTTTCCACACTTATGTTAAAGTTAACATTTTCTCAGCAAATACTATTATTCAACATTATACACAGTTTATTTGTCATCTAATTGTTGTCTGCTCATTTCCACTAGAATTATTTTTTGGTTCATAGCATGTAAGACAAAGAGAGACTGAAGAAAGTGGCAAGCAAGTCCAGATTAATAGGCGGCAGTTTTAATAACCAAGGGATCTTACGTATGAGATCTCCCTTTGCAGTTGTAAGATAAGTAGATCTCCTCACTCTCCCACCAAATCATAGTCATTTCTATAGAAGACTTACCTGGGTCTAGTCATGTATTCACTCCAGATGGTATCAAATCTTACTCTCTCAAAGCTGTGTTTTTTTTTTTTTGTTGTTGTTTGTTTGTTTTTTACTTTATTTTACTTTACAATACTCTATTGGTTTTGCCATACATCAATATGAATCCCCCACAGGTGTACACGAGCTCCCAATCCTGAATCCCCATCCCACCTCCCATCCCGCAACATCTCTCTGGATCATCCCCGTGCACCAGCCCCAAGCATTCTCCATCGTGCATCGAACATAGACCGGCGCCTCGTTTCTTACATGATAGTATACATGCTTCAATGCCATTCTCCCAAATCATCCCACCCT